>OZ010576.1:78939760-79171138 GCA_963932145.1 Acanthosepion lycidas
ATCCGAATCCTGTATACCTTAAAGTCATTATATCAAAATTCTTCTTTTCGTAATCCTTTAGGGCAAATAATTTCAATTTTCTAAATATGTGAGCTTCTTAATTCAAGCTTTCTTTTATGCACAGATAAGATGTTAAAGAAAACTGTCCACCTCAAGTGTTTTAGCTTAGACACAAAATGAAATCACCAAACTAAATAGCTTTGTGCTCAAAACTTCAATGAACAACATTGATCAATGTCCTCTTGAAAAAAAAATCTCTATTGCAATTAACACTTTGAATCCTCAAGTGATATTCTTTCTTCCTTTTAAGCTCAATTCTGAGATTATGTTTTCATTCAAATAGTTTAACTCCATAATAGATTTTTCTTGCTTTAAAGTTTCTTTCAAATCTGTTTTAAAGTGAGCAAAAATTCTACTTTCACCTCCTTAAGCTTTTCCATCTTTAAGTCTGAAAAAAAAAACAATTGAGAAATAAGGTGAAAATTAATAACTAAAGGCATAAAAACTTAAGCATTTCATTTAAAATCCTTGGGATGGTTCTGGTTATAGTTTTGTTACCTTAAAATCATTTCCATATTTTCAGTTAAAAATTACAAAAAATGAAACAAAAGATTATAAATGTGCATATCAAATCATGCTGTGAATATATTTCAAAGATCATGGAATCATGCGCTATTGCAGAAAACTGATTAAAATTTATCCTTTGAATAAATAAAAATATCATGAAAACATGATGGCTCCCACTGATACTTTATGTCTGTACTGATTCTCTGGTGTTTCAGATTTAACTCAATAAAAGAAAAAAAGAAGGCCTAATGTAAAATTTAGTAGGTAAAACAATTATCTGACTCAAGAAAAGATTGTCTTTAATATCTTTTGATACAAAAAATGCTATTTCATCCCCATATAACTGTATACCTTACTACTAAGATATATGAGAAAAAAAACAATATCAGTTATCAAGCAGATAATAATTTTCCTATCAACTGCTGTCTCCACTGTACATAAACAAAGATTACTTTTTCTACCATTAATGATCGTTTAATTAACTGCTGTGGATCTAAATTTTAAATTAGTATTTTAATTATTACTTTATTTGTGGAGATATAAATGGTGGATGAGCTTCCTATAGAAGCCAATGGCTATACACACACAAACACACAGACAGACACAAACACACACACACACACACACACACACACACACACACACACACACATATATATATATATATATATATATATATATATATATATATTAGGGGTCCTTGAATAGCAGTTATGATTTAAACTTTGATTGAAAGATATTGATATATTCACTGTTGAAGAGTAATTGTTAGTTTATGAGCAAAATTAATGCATAATTTAAACAAAGCAATGATGTGCAACACACACACACATGCATATATTGGGTATATATATGTGAATATAAAATAATTTATATGTGTATGTTTGCATATGAATATGAATACACACATGTATACACATAGACTATATATCATTCTCTTTTTTCATCTCTTTATAAACAAATAGAGAAATATTTGCACGTCACAATAGATTACTTTGAATAATTGATTGCATGGAAACCATTAGCAAAACATCTGTAATATTGAAATAAACAAAACTACACCTCCTAAAATATGCTCTGAACGTACCTCTCTCTCTCTCTCTATATATATATATATATATATATATATAGACACATAGACAGAGAGAGAGAAATATACTCTTAAGGTGTGCTATATTTATGGGATAAAGTGCTCAATATCAGAGATAGAGTGTATGTAAATATAAAAGTGAACATTCAAGTCGACACTCATGTGTTGGGCTTTTTGAAGTCAACACATGTGTTGTTATTTTTTCTTGGTGAGAAAAAACCCAACGCATGTGGCCTGATATATATATATATATATATATATTAAGTCAGGTCAGGCCTGCTACTGGCAACATGCAACCCAATACAAGGTGCTGCATGGATGTGTAGTCAATGTCTAAAGTTCTATATATATATATATATATTTAATGATAAAGTTAATTGGTAATCGGTATGGATAATTCCAGGGAGGATATAAATCTGAGAGCTCAATGAAGTAAACAGAGCAAGTAATAATTAATTAACAAATCAGAGACTTCAGAAAGAAAGGCTTTCTGGACTCCAATTAATTAATTTTATATATATATATATATATATATATATATATATATATATATATATATAAAAGTGAACACAGAAGTCAAGACTTAGAGGTGACAGTCTGTTTCATGCTATATGCAATCATCTGGTGACTTTTATATTTAGACATGCTCTATCTCTGATATTGAGCACTTTATCCCATAAATATAGCATATCTTATGACTATATTTTATTCATATATATATCTATCTATATATATATCTATATATATATCTATATATATATATATCTATATATATATATATATATATATATATTTCATTAAATAATATAGACAAGTGTTGTCTATTTATTTTATGTAAATTTTTTTCGTAATGTCTGATAAGTTTAATAACATTATCATTGAACGAAGAAAGAAATTCACAATATTGATCCATATTTTTTTAATACAATCTAAGCTTTCGGCTTACTTAAGCCATTATCAAAGATGTCAATTACAACATATTAAGCAATATACAGACAAGACAGTGATTATAGTCTGTCATTGTTTACATAGATGATTTCTAAGCAACGATAAACATCTGCATATAAGACGCTAAAAGGGAAAATCGCATCGCATCTCATGACGTTACACATGACCACACGAGAGTGAATTGGAGAAGTATGAGGTATGGAAAGCCGTTGGTATAAACCAATGGCTTGTTACCAATTATAGACATTTAAGAATATTTGTAGAGATGCCATAATTGATTTTGCTTAGGTTTTATATATATATATATATATATATATATATATATATATATATAAACTTCCTCATTATGTTCAGTCCATGTTACTCTTGGCATCCTTCTGCAAAACCACATTCTTGTTTTTTCAAAACTCTTCAGTTTACTTTCTATTTCTGCTGAATGTGGATAACTGAATGAGAAAATGACAAAAATTCTAACATATTCCATTACATAGAATATTTTTCAGTTTTGTCATTCAATAACTTACCAGTTTTTCAGTTTTATTATTACAGGATTAAGTTCTGTATAATAAAGTGTTTTCATGACCTGACACTCCTTAAGTTTCAGAACAGACATCATAAAGACAATTACTGATATTTTATATCTATTTTTTTTAATCATTTCACCCTAAGTAAAGTGATAAAGCCACTGTGAGACAATGTGTTACTGAGAGTGAAAGAAACTGAGAAAGTATAATTGAGGAGAATGGACAATAAAGAAGAGGATTCAGAAATACAGAAGATGGCAAACTAGATTTAAATATATGAAGATCATAGTTTACAGGAAAGTAAGAGGCTAGAACAGAGTTTCATAAGCAAGAGTTGCAGTTGAAGTTAGCATAGATCTTATGATTACATTTAGAAATTTCAAGAGTAATGTGATGAGACATAATGTTACACTTAATTTTATGAAGTTGTGGCACCAAAGAGGAAAGCTCATCAAAAAAATTGCCATGAAAATATTTATAAAAAAAGATACAGGAAATCTATGTTATGGCAATGGGGAAGTGATTGAAGCTGAAATGATAGGACGGAGCTGATAACCCTGCAGATTCCTCTTTGAATTTTGTCAACAATTACCAGAGCAGATATGTCAACAATATTCAATACATAGACAAATAGTAGTGTCTGATATATTCTGGCACAAAAAAATTGTCCTTCACAACACAGTGAACCAACTTTCCTAGCAGTAGACCTAGCAATTGATTTGATATAATCATTCTACTTCATGTCAGTGGAAAATATTAGACAGAAAAAGCACAAAGAGTTATTCTGGAGGTTAGCATCAGGCATGCTGATGGAAGGCAAAAATGGATCTCTTTTATGATATCTCTAGGAATACCCCTGAGTAAACCCCTCAAACCAGGTTAATATCAGCCAGACCAGGATATATTGTAAACATATCTTTTGGTTATTTAGTAAAAGAAAGAATATAATATTTTATCACCTAAACTATTCGGAAGTACAAAAATTGGATATTTTGAAGAGGATGAAGATTCATTGCCATGTTTTCCATTGGACGTTGACTCTGATGAGTTGATAGAAAAGAATCTTTTTGGTTCATTAAGAATAGACTTACCATATGTCCATAGGCTGGTCCGTTATGAATAGGCTTACCATATGTTTGGCCAGGATTGTCCCACAGGGGACTATCCCAGTGATATAAGCTATCTGTATTCTTTCTTTTTTTGGGATGCTAAAGTGGTGTTAGATTTGTGAAATACTTTATTATATGAGGAAACTAACCTTATAGTAAAAACTGAAAACTGTCCCAATTCGAGGTTTAAAAATTATAGTAAGTCTCATGAAGAAATATTATATTTATAGATCTTATTTTCATATTGGACAACTGTGTAGTGATGCTGATCCTGTTCTTTTTAATGTCATTTTTACTCTCTTAAGATAGAAGACTTAAGATCTACCTCACTACTAAGTAAAATATATATCTACAGATATAGATATTAATCAGTGAAAAGGCACTTATTGACTGAGATTTTTTGTTAAATGCCATCTCCCTTCAGAATATGAGCAATCATGACTTTTATAGATTCCTTTTCTTTATTATCTGTGAATTAACATGATTACTTGAGAAAGATGGTGGAGTGGTTTCCCAATGCATTCTCCATAGTTATGAATTCAGTTCATCTAGACTGATTGCTACACAAAACTAGAGAGCCCAGCCTGCATTCTCTATAATCTATAACTGGAGGTAGAAAAGATAAGTTCATGCCTTTGTGCAAAAGTGAATGCAACAGAATAGGCCAGAATTACACTACCCATACACACTTAGCTTCACACTATAAGATGTAAAAAAGAAAAGTTACTGAAGAAAAAAGAACTGAAACAAGAGAAAGTAAGTAAGAACAAAGAAACGGAAATAAAAGACATTAATGCCATATCTCTTTGGAATGTAAGTGATCATGGCTCTCCACAGATTCCTTTTCTTTATTATCTGTTAGTTACCATGACTTCTTAAGATATATAATACAGTGGTTTCCTATTGCTTTCTCTATGTCTTTGAATTCATTCCTTCTCCATGATTGACTATCCAGTCCGCAGGTAGAGAACCCAGTCTTTCCTGCAATTTAACCAATAACTGGAAGCAGAAGAGATTAATTCATGTCTTTTGTGTGAAAGTGAGCACAAAAATAGACTGGAATTTGAATTTCCATGCCAATAACAATTATAGTACCTGCACATTACTGACAGATTACTTGCTGTAATATATCAGGATCCATACTCTGTAATGAGAAAGTAGCAATTATATATTACTAGAAGACAAAATTAAAGCAAAGTCTATGATACAAAATACCCTGTTAGATATTAGTATAATACATTGGTATTAACAATTAATTTCTGATAGTTTCCCTCTGTGATATTTGCAAGAGGATTATTACTTATATTTGAATTATTGTTTTACAACCTTTGCTGACAACAGAAATAAATATGAAATCGAGTTATAAATCTTCACTAAAACACAAATTTTCCTGTGCAAATGTTGATATCCAATAAGCTTAGCTTAATCCGAGACTATCTGAGCAGATGTAGAGATGATGAGGTGCTGGAAAGTACTCAGCTTAACCTACTGAGCAAACATCAGAATTTTTTGGACGGGTTTTTTATCAATCCGAAAACATTTCAGTGTACCTTTTACGTATAAACAGTATATACTAAATATACTTGTTTTTTTTATATGTTGTGTCCCTTCATGATGGATGCAGTCATGGCTCTCTCCAAATTCCTATCATTTGTAACTCTTAGTAATGTTTTTTTTTTAGTATCCTTCCTACTCCATGTCCTGCCATTCATCTACACAAGTTTGTTAATTTGGTTAATCAATGTTTCCTTTTGCTCTTTTTACCTTCAATATGAATTTACTGTCTATATTTCTGAGATGAGGTATTGTGTACATTATTTACATTATTCAGACTATTGGCTTATCTTTGTCACCATATTTATTGCAATGTTTCAGCCATTGTATGTTCCAGCCTTCTTCAGGTGTTTTGAATTTCGAACTGAACCCTTTATTTCGCTCACTGAGGTAGACTGTTCTAGTTCCACGTGCCATGTTTAATGGATGTCAGTTATCTCCTGTTAATTTCACTATGAAAATTCTCCACTGCCTTAACCGGTTATTGAACTCACACACTTTGTATCCTGTTTCTGGTGTTCTTGAAGCCTTACCTTAAGGGGGTGGCCTGTCTCCCTTTTATATTTCTTTCTGCAACTGCACAGGATAGCGTACACACAGTCATTAGTCATGTTCTACTATATGAGGGGGGGATCTTACTTGGAAGAGATATCTGTGAAGTGTTGTCAAGCTTTTGAAGGTTGTCCTGATGTTACATGGACTGCAGATCCTTTGTATTTTCTCTGATAACCCCTTCACATAAAGCAAGCAGACTTTACTGTGCTATCTAACTAACGCCTTTATCCACTGTGCCATGTGTCCTTGAGGTCATTTCTGGGTATTATAAAATTAATGTCTTTAGTAACCATTTTTTACCAGTGCACATATTGCAATTTTTGCTGTTATCATTTTCTGTTTTTACCAGAGCTCATATTGCAATTTTTGTTGTTATTATCACTTTTCTCTGGCACTTCTTATTACTGGTTCCCATATTGTATTCATTTCTATGCTTGGTCGGCTCAGGAGATTTTTGGGGCCTAGCATATGTGCTGATTCTTTAAGTTTACGAATTTTCCAATGGTGTTCTTTGTCTATGATCTCAACCTGATCCAACAGAGGGTGGTGATCTCACTTCTCTCTCCATATGTGGTCAGCCACACCTGATTTTTCCACTTCCTCTTGTGTTACAGCTTTCTGGTGTTCTTGAAACCTTACCTTAAGGGGGTGGCCTTTCTCTCCTTTATATTTCTTTCTGCAGCTTTTAGTCACAGTCTTTAGTCATGTTCTCCTTTTAGGGGGGGATCTTACTTGGGAGAGATATCTGCAAAGTGTTGTCAAGCTTTTGAAGGTTGTCCTGATGTTATATGGACTGCAGATCCTTTGTATTTTCTCTGATAACCCCTACAAATAAAGTAGACAAACTTTACTGTGCTAATTTCAAGCATACTCATTATATATGTAATCATTAGAATGGATAAAAGTTTTGTTGTATATGTTTCATAAACCCTATTTGCTATATATGTAATCATTAGAATGGATAAAGGATTTGATGTATACGTTTCATAAACCCTACTTGCTATATATGTAATCATTAGAATGAATGAAAGTTTTGATGTATATGTTTCATAAACCCTACTTGCTATATATGTAATCATAGAATGGATAAAAGTTTTGATGTATATATTTCATAAACCCTACTTGCTATATATGTAATCATTAGAATGAATGAAAGTTTTGATGTATATGTTTCATAAACCCTACTTGCTATATATGTAATCATTAGAATGGATAAAGGATTTGATGTATACGTTTCATAAACCCTACTTGCTATATATGTAATCATTAGAATGAATGAAAGTTTTGATGTATATGTTTCATAAACCCTACTTGCTATATATGTAATCATTAGAATGGATAAAGGATTTGATGTATACGTTTCATAAACCCTACTTGCTATATATGTAATCATTAGAATGAATGAAAGTTTTGATGTATATGTTTCATAAACCCTACTTGCTATATATGTAATCATTAGAATGAATGAAAGTTTTGATGTATACGTTTCATAAACCCTACTTGCTATATATGTAATCATTAGAATGAATGAAAGTTTTGATGTATATGTTTCATAAACCCTACTTGCTATATATGTAATCATAGAATGGATAAAAGTTTTGATGTATATATTTCATAAACCCTACTTGCTATATATGTAATCATTAGAATGAATGAAAGTTTTGATGTATATGTTTCATAAACCCTACTTGCTATATATGTAATCATTAGAATGGATAAAGGATTTGATGTATACGTTTCATAAACCCTACTTGCTATATATGTAATCATTAGAATGAATGAAAGTTTTGATGTATATGTTTCATAAACCCTACTTGCTATATATGTAATCATTAGAATGGATAAAGGATTTGATGTATATGTTTCATAAACCCTACTTGCTATATATGTAATCATTAGAATGAATGAAAGTTTTGATGTATATGTTTCATAAACCCTACTTGCTATATATGTAATCATTAGAATGAATGAAAGTTTTGATGTATACGTTTCATAAACCCTACTTGCTATATATGTAATCATTAGAATGAATGAAAGTTTTGATGTATATGTTTCATAAACCCTACTTGCTATATATGTAATCATAGAATGGATAAAAGTTTTGATGTATATATTTCATAAACCCTACTTGCTATATATGTAATCATTAGAATGAATGAAAGTTTTGATGTATATGTTTCATAAACCCTACTTGCTATATATGTAATCATTAGAATGGATAAAGGATTTGATGTATACGTTTCATAAACCCTACTTGCTATATATGTAATCATTAGAATGAATGAAAGTTTTGATGTATATGTTTCATAAACCCTACTTGCTATATATGTAATCATTAGAATGAATGAAAGTTTTGATGTATACGTTTCATAAACCCTACTTGCTATATATGTAATCATTAGAATGAATGAAAGTTTTGATGTATATGTTTCATAAACCCTACTTGCTATATATGTAATCATAGAATGGATAAAAGTTTTGATGTATATATTTCATAAACCCTACTTGCTATATATGTAATCATTAGAATGAATGAAAGTTTTGATGTATATGTTTCATAAACCCTACTTGCTATATATGTAATCATTAGAATGGATAAAGGATTTGATGTATACGTTTCATAAACCCTACTTGCTATATATATGTAATCATTAGAATTAATGAAAGTTTTGATGTATATGTTTCATAAACCCTACTTGCTATATATGTAATCATAGAATGGATAAAAGTTTTGATGTATATATTTCATAAACCCTACTTGCTATATATGTAATCATTAGAATGAATGAAAGTTTTGATGTATATGTTTCATAAACCCTACTTGCTATATATGTAATCATTAGAATGGATAAAGGATTTGATGTATACGTTTCATAAACCCTACTTGCTATATATGTAATCATTAGAATGAATGAAAGTTTTGATGTATATGTTTCATAAACCCTACTTGCTATATATGTAATCATTAGAATGAATGAAAGTTTTGATGTATACGTTTCATAAACCCTACTTGCTATATATGTAATCATTAGAATGAATGAAAGTTTTGATGTATATGTTTCATAAACCCTACTTGCTATATATGTAATCATAGAATGGATAAAAGTTTTGATGTATATATTTCATAAACCCTACTTGCTATATATGTAATCATTAGAATGAATGAAAGTTTTGATGTATACGTTTCATAAACCCTACTTGCTATATATGTAATCATTAGAATGAATGAAAGTTTTGATGTATATGTTTCATAAACCCTACTTGCTATATATGTAATCATAGAATGGATAAAAGTTTTGATGTATATATTTCATAAACCCTACTTGCTATATATGTAATCATTAGAATGAATGAAAGTTTTGATGTATATGTTTCATAAACCCTACTTGCTATATATGTAATCATTAGAATGGATAAAGGATTTGATGTATACGTTTCATAAACCCTACTTGCTATATATGTAATCATTAGAATGAATGAAAGTTTTGATGTATACGTTTCATAAACCCTACTTGCTATATATGTAATCATTAGAATGAATGAAAGTTTTGATGTATATGTTTCATAAACCCTACTTGCTATATATGTAATCATAGAATGGATAAAAGTTTTGATGTATATATTTCATAAACCCTACTTGCTATATATGTAATCATTAGAATGGATAAAGGATTTGATGTATACGTTTCATAAACCCTACTTGCTATATATGTAATCATTAGAATGAATGAAAGTTTTGATGTATATGTTTCATAAACCCTACTTGCTATATATGTAATCATAGAATGGATAAAAGTTTTGATGTATATATTTCATAAACCCTACTTGCTATATATGTAATCATTAGAATGAATGAAAGTTTTGATGTATATGTTTCATAAACCCTACTTGCTATATATGTAATCATTAGAATGGATAAAGGATTTGATGTATACGTTTCATAAACCCTACTTGCTATATATGTAATCATTAGAATGAATGAAAGTTTTGATGTATATGTTTCATAAACCCTACTTGCTATATATGTAATCATTAGAATGGATAAAAGTTTTGATATATATGTTTCATAAACCCTACTTGCTATATATGTAATCATTAGAATGAATGAAAGTTTTGATGTATATGTTTCATAAACCCTACTTGCTATATATGTAATCATTAGAATGGATAAAAGTTTTGATGTATATGTTTCATAAACCCTACTCAGTATATATGTAATCATCGAATGGATGAAAATTTTGATGTATTTGCATAATAAATCCTACTCTCTAAATCTGTAATCAGTGAATGAAAGCTTTAATATATTTGTTTTAATAATTTATTCTCATGAAAACATGCATTATCTGAACATCTAACAGACCCTAAAACCTTTTAGCCTATTCGTATTCATTCACCCACAGAGCTATATCTATAAATCTCTTATCAAATGAAGTCCTTTACTAAAATTTTAATTTGGAATATTCTTGATGTTGATAATATAATAAAAACGTTATAATATAATAAAAACATAAATTGAATATTTCAATCACACTTTGCCTTAAACAAATCAAAATCCTCTTTATCAATGTCCATGATGTAATGATAAGTTATATCTTACTCATCAGTTTTTATTTTTAACTCTTCATTTTTGTATCCATTCTTTTCACATGGTTTTTTTTTCTCATATTGAGTGTTAATCAGTATGTCTTGCTGATGAATGTAGCATGTTAGTCTCAAGTGGACAGATAGAAACTCTAGGTATTCTTATTTAATATATTATTTATCTTTTAAATTGCAGAAGTTATTTTCAACGGCCAGTTATACACACTCTTGAATCTTGAAGTGTGTGGAAATAGTATTTTTTGTTGTTTTTCTCATAAGGTTCTTACATATTTATTTAAAACTTGAGTAAAAGATGTGTATCTCTCATAACAGACCACTTGTAATCAGAATCTAGGTTAAAATAAAATTAAGAAATGACAGCAAATTTTTAATCTTGAACTGAAAAACAAACTTGCGTAATGTAAGATATAAAATTGTTGTATCCTGGAATAAAACATTATCACTAGTATTACAGTTTATAGTGAATTAAACTCACTAGCTTACATCAACGAAAGAAAACAACATTAGTTTTTGGACATGGTCAGCAATTTCCATACATTGTTGCTTTATATTAAGTTGTTTCAAAAGTAATTACATATCCGGCTGCTATGAATTACAATTCAACCAACCAAGAGAAAACCAAGGTTGAATCATAGGAAACTCTATCTAGAATTAGTTTATCATCTCTTCTACCTGACTGCATGTTGTTTCTGGTGGATTTCAGAGTTCACTTATGAAAGCTGGCAAAGAGTATTTGAGTTCTGTTGTAACCAGGAACTAAGGAAGCAGAAGCACCATTTCAGCTATTGTTCAAACATGGGAGTATTGTGTCAGCCATATTGTGTATGTGGGAATAAAAAGCAGGAGTATTGCTTCTGCAGAAAGAAGTTACCAGACTATCCTGCATTGTTGTTGTTATTACAGACCCCTTTATCAAGTTGTGACAGGTTCTATATGAGCTTTTTGTTTGAAAAAATATTCTATCATCTACAGCATCTTTTGATCAGGAATGCCAACCATTCATTTTTCATTGTATTGTTACAGGTGATGAAAAATGTGTTTTGCATCTCAACAAAAAATAAAAACACTAGTTATCAAATGAGAAACCAACAAAAGCAGTGTACCATTTCCAAAAGCCATTGCTTTGTATCAAGGCAAATATGAAAAGTGTGTTGGAACATGGGGGGGGGATCATCAATGTAGAAGTTTATGAACAGCAACTTGCTGAGGTATATGAAGCATTACAAGAAAACATGTCCCGTCCAAACTGAAGAAAAAAATAAGATCATTAGAATGAGAGGTTCTTCTCTATACTCATGAAATTTAGCTTCTATCAATTTTCGTTTGTTTCAATCACTCTAACATTTTATAAGTAACAGAACATTTAGAAACATAGAAGTTGAAAGCAATATTTCAAAATTTTTTCCTGTGGAAAACTCTTTAAATGTGAGATTAAAATTTTCCTTCCTATGGTGCGGCAGTACTTGAAAATAAAAGTGGTTACATTGTTTATAAATAATATTTGAATAAATGTAATTAACATTACTGATAAAATCTAATTACTTAAGCACCTTAATAACATCAGAAATTTTAAATAGTGTTCTTAATATCTGAAAAGAAAAACTGTTATGTGAATATTATACATTAATCTATTTAGCTTTCTTCAGGTGTCAATTGTATTCAGCATTTGATAAAATACATCACAAAGAACTTTTGGCACTGCTAGGTAACCTTGACATATTTTGGGAAGGATATTAGAATAATCCAAAACCTATACTGGCAGCAAACCACCTGCAGATGTATAGAAAATGAATTCAGTAAATGTACAAAATAGAAAGAGGTGTAAGACAAGGATGTATCTCCCCATCAGACTTATTCAACCTATATAGTGAGGCAATTCTGAGAGAATTAGAAAATCTACAAGAATTGGTGGTCACAATCTTGACATATGATGACACAGTGTTAATAGACGACATAGAAAGAAAACTACAAGAACTGCTACAAAAGTTACTGAAGGAAAGCGAGGATAAAGGACTAAACATTAATTGTAAGAAAATAGAATGCATGGTTGTTAGCAAAAGGAAGAGACTAGCATGCAAATTCCAAATTCGGGAACCAAAATCAATTTAAACATTTGGCAAGTATTTTAACAGAGTATGGAAAATACAGCACTGAAATCTGAATGTGCATTAGGAGAGTGAAAGATGCCTTCCAACAGCTAAGTAAAGTATTAAGAAACCTTGAAAGAAGAGTACTGAACTCTTATGTGATATCAATCTTCCAGTATGGCAGTGAATGCTGGACAATCTGTGCACACATGAAGAAGTGATTTGAAGAAACAAAAATGTTATTCTGCCAAAGGATGCTGAGAATGGTGGAGGATAGCTGAACATGTGAGCAATGACAAAGTTTTAGAGAAAGTGGAGGAAGTGATAACAGAAATTTCTAGGGCACATAATGAGGAAAGGGTGCTTGGAAAATTTGATACTCACAGGATATATTATAGGCAAAGAGAGATAGAGGAAAACAATGCATAACTTATCTAGTCAAGCTTGAATAAATGGATGGTGGAACAAGTTTTATCAGGTTTAGCAAAAAGACATAATTAAAAGCTACAAAGGACAAGAAATTTTAGCCATATGATCACCAACATTCTGAAGGGACATGGTACAGAGATGAATAATAATAATAATTGTATGTAAATTCCGAATTAAACCATATATTCAATCTAAAGAATTAGATTCCTCTTGTATAAATTAACTTTTAATTGTGGTGTTATGTTTTGTTTTTTTCCTCTGAATCAGAGTATATGACTTTCACTGCCACAGGTACTTAAGTAAACTTTTATTCTGTAAAATAATTAGGTAAGGGAATTTATAACACTATTTACATTATTCAAACTATTGTCTTCATCTTTATTGCCACATTTATCACAACATTCTGGCCTTCTTCAGGGGGCCTGAATGTCAAACTGAACCCTTTATTTCACTCACTTGGGTAGGCTGTTCTAGTTTCACTTGCTATGTCTAATGGATGTCAATTATCAGTTATCTCCTGTTAATTCACCTCTCCAAGTTCTCCACTGCCTTAACCAGGTATTGAACTCACAACTCGTTGGGTCCTGTCACTGGATCTAACCAATGCCTTTATCCACTGTGCCATGTGTCCCTAAGGACAGCCAGTGAAATAAAGGGTTCAGTTCAACATTCCAACCACCTGAAGAAGGCTGGATCATGCAATGACCGAAACATGATAAATATGGCAACAAAAATGAGGACAATAGTCCAAATAATATAAATAGTGTACATAATATCTCATCTCAGAAATATAGACAGATACTGGAATTTTTAAGTCTTAAATGTATTTGTTGTTTTCTTACCAAAAGTTCCCATTTGCTGTTTATTTCTATGTTTGCCATAATTAGTGATTAATTCTAATTTTATTTTACAGGTATTGGTGTCAAAGTCCTTTATTTCATTTCAAACATGATCAGCCATGCCTGGTTTCATAGTCTCTTCACAGATTATAACTTCTTCAAAGCTTACTTTTAGGTGTATGCTGCCAGGGTCACCTTTGCATTAAGCAATTAAAAAAAAAAAAACATTTGAAAAACAGCTTGAACAATATTCATTTGTGTTATGATAAATGAAGACATGATGGACAGCAGCTCAGATTAAGGAATTTGAGAGCTGAGTTCAAATTCTCATTGAGTTACATTTACTTATGTGTTAATACCCTTGGGAAAGTTATATATCCATTTCCACCCAGCTATAAGTAAATAGCAGGACAGGGTCCTCTAGCATTGGGTAGCAACCAGTCTAGGAGAAGGACAACTCTGAATTCAAAACCTGAAGGGATAGTGTATGGACCAAGCATAACCCACACCATATTCTGCAGATTTCAGTTCTCAGGAAAGAGCTTGGAGAGGAGATGGGTGCCACCAAGTTATCTGAAAACTAACTAAACCTGAGGGTCTAGTGCATGAACTGAAGGTAACCCAAACCATATTCCATGATCTTTGGCTGTCAGTCAAGAGCTTGGAGAGGAGATGGGTGCCACCAAGTTATCTGAAAGCCCACTGAAAGGATCATGGAAAATAAAAATTAAAGTCTGTTTCTTCTTCCCTCAGTTCTGTCGATGATTGAAACAGTCAAAGGTTAAAAAATGTATTAGATTTCTTTCAAATTTTTATAATAATCAGTTTTTCCTTTCATTGTTCTTACTTTGTGTTAATAATCAGAAAGTTTTTCATTATTTTTACTCTGTTCATTTGAAAGGTTAATTATAGTCTTATAAAGTGTTAATGAAACAAATAATAGAGGTCAGAGAAAGCCAATTAATATTTCTATACACATTGTCATTCATGAAAAGTTCACATTAGAATATATCTACCTAGAAGATAAAATGATGAAAAAGAATTGGTAATAAAATCTAAATATTTTATGTACTATGTTTCTTCAGGACCTCAGTGATCATGGCTTTCCACAACTTCATATTTTTTTTTGTTAGTGAGTGTTAATTACTTCCCCCTATAAAGGACAATAACTCAAAATACAACTGAGTTATCGCCCTTGTCTGCTAGTTGGACTGCAGCACATCTGAATTCAACATGATGATAAGCTGACATGTACATAGAACAAATCCTTGCTGTTCTCAGGCAGTAAATGACTAAAAGTTATTTTATTATGTATTAAAATACATTTCTCTTTATTTTTATTCATCCTAATAACCTGAGGTACAATATTTTTGCAGCTCTGAGCAACTTTTTCCCCCTTTCTATTATGCACCCCCTGTCCCTGTTCCACTATCCAGTTATTATTAGGTAGGTGACTACTGCTGCTCTATTTGCCTTCAATATGTCCTGTAAATGACAAATTCCCTAATTATGTATCCCAGAAATTTCAACCCACTCATTTCTGTTTCCCTTTTCCTTAAAACTTCCCTGTTACTCACTTATTCTCTCCATGGTATTCTCATTATCCTTCTGTAGAATCACATCTCTATTGTTTCAAATCTCCTCTACATCTGAGAGGAGACAGTTCAATATTCACTGCCATCATGAGGACTGATATTATATGACAGTTAAGCACCCTTTTCTTTGTTTCCAGTGAAATTTTCCTGTTTCTCAATACTTTATTTAGATTTTAGAAGGCATCTTTCACTATTCCAATGTGACTTATAAGATCAAGTAATATTGTCTTCCAGGGACTTTAATAATCAAACATATTTCAAATATATTGATGATGCTTTATTAATATATCTCCTCAAAACAACATTACCTGATCTTGTAAATAAATTAAATGCTATTGAATATACTACTGGATTTACTTTTGGAAACAGAAACACACAATATATTACTTTTTCTCAATATTATAATTGTATGGATAATGATCTATAATTAAGTGCCTATCATAAATCTTCAAGTAAAAATGATCTCATAAATTTCTCTTCACATCATAACTACAAAATAAACCTGGAATAATTATCTTAGAATTTGTAGCCCTCAGTATATATATGATGAAGAAAGCTACATTGAAATAGTTTTAAGTTCTTCCACTATACTAATCATTTAATACACAGAGTGCGATGGGTAAATTGTCACCATTTTATATTTTTATTTTGGCACATGCATGTTTTTGATTTTGCTGACTGTACAGTATAGTAGGGTCAGTTGGGCACCAACTGTGAGAAAAAGAGTACCATAACATAATTCATTCCACCAGAAATTTGGAAATGAACATTTCAGAGTGTTTGGGTGACAATCTTAGGACTATGGAGAAGATTCAGAAAGATTTGGATAATTCTAATGGAGATTATAAAGATGTTTGGAG
This sequence comes from Acanthosepion lycidas, assembly GCA_963932145.1. Taxonomy (NCBI): domain Eukaryota; kingdom Metazoa; phylum Mollusca; class Cephalopoda; order Sepiida; family Sepiidae; genus Acanthosepion; species Acanthosepion lycidas. The sequence continues at coordinate 78,956,520 of OZ010576.1, forward strand.
TGATTACTAGTGATGGTGACATTATGCCTCCATTTGCCTTACCACAGGGCCTCACTCAACACAGAGACCTGCATCAAGTGCTTTAAGGAGGAAATGCTGCCCTGGATTGAGAGGTTGGCTGCTGTAAGATCCTATGACTGGCAACAGGACTCTGCACCATATCACACAAGCAGGAAAACCCAGTCATAGATGTCAGACAATTTTTCCAACCCCATCACCTCTTACATCTGGTCACCTAACTCCCCAGATTGCAACCCCCTTGATTATGTGTGCAGCACAGTTGAGCGAGAGACCAACAAAATTCCTTGTAACATCAAAGATAAACTGAAGGCAAGGATTATGGCAGCAATCACCAACTTAAATAGTAGACCTTCAAGAAGAGTTGCCAGATATTCTGAAGTCATATAGAGGCTGTGTTGCAGTCAATGGCAATTTTATTCAATAAATTTACCCTTTAGTATTTCAAGATATTTTTGTGTAATTTTGGTAAATATATATGTTCAAATGAGATGTCTGTGTTATTTTCATTTTTGCGTAATTTAGACAATTTATCTATTGCACCCTGTATAACAAAAAAAAAAAAAGAATTAGAAAAGTAAATAATATAAATAATTTTGTTAAAACTAGACACATAATACTACTTACCAACTTAGCTTTATTTTAAATCTTTTTTATTTGTAGGTGATTATTTAAAATAAGCATCAAAATGAAAACCTATCTTGAGGAGGCAATATTCATTAATTTTTTTTGAAAGGAAATATTAGATTTAAAAGTAGAATAGGTTTGGCTTTGAAGTTATAAACATGCAACAACACAGCAAATCTCCAGAGTGACGTAAACTAAAAGCCATGCAGTCTCTATCTTAAACAAGATAGGGTAAGATTCACAACAGGGATTAGATATGCAGGCTGTAGTCAGTGTCAAAATATTTCAAGAAAATGAACTACAAGGTTGATTCAAAAAAGTATCCAGCCATTTGATATATCTCAACAAGCAGTTATATCATTTTTATTTAACATTACTTCACATTTAGGAACAGACACTCTCCTATAGGGTTACACATTTGGTAGTGAGATGCCATTGAGTGAGCTTATATATTGTATTTAACATGACAATGAGCATACCTAATGTATCCCGCAGGATTTTTGGCAAAAATATTGCATTGGCAAGGTATGTCAATTCACTTCTTGTCCCAATTGAGCTCTCTGGGATTTCTAGCTTTCTCTCAACCAGAAATAGATTTTTTCCTTGGCAGACAAACATAAGAGCTCATCAAATGATGCCCACTAGGATAAATAGGTAAAAATCTGAATTTGCTATTAAAATTCGTGTAAACGAAATTGAAAACACTGATATCTTTTTAAATAGGATGGAAAATATGACACTGAAATCCAAAAGGTATATTGTGATACCAAAATATGTGTTTGAAAAGTGAAGCAAAGTATTAAGAAACAGGAAAATTTCAATGGAAACAAAGAAAAGAATACTAAAGTGTTCTGCAATATTAGTACTACTATATGGAAGTGAATGCTGGACAATCGCAAAAATGTGATTCTACAGAAGGATGCTGAAAATACTATGGACTGAAGAATGTGTGCAACAACAAAGTTTTAGAGAAAATGTAACCAAAAAGGTGACTTATACGTAGCATCAGAAAGAGAAAGTTGAAAATTTTATGGTACATAATGAGGAAAGAAGGCTAGGAAAATTTGATATTCACAGGAAATATTGAAGGCAAAAGAGACAGAGGAATGTCCTACATAACCTATCTAATAAGCATTTTTAAATGTTTGTCAGAACAGTGTTTAGAAAAATAGAAAAAAAACAATTTACTAAATGCTACAAAGGACAAGAAGTTGTGGAGAGTCATAATTGCATACATCCCTTGCTCTAGCCTAAGGACTAAGGAAAGAACTATTAAGCCATACCACAATGAAGCATTTAAGGATTCAGTTGCTAAAATCTCAGTGAATCAATAGAGATGAGAGGCTGGGTGTTACAAATCCCTGAGAACATTTTGGAATTTGATCTTTTACAGACACATTTTTAGGTCATATGAAATGGGTATTAGACCATAATCTTAGGTCAATATTAAGTACTCCAACTCATTTGTTTATGATCCTTTCAATAAAAACAATCTTATTTTAATAGCGAGCACTAATAAAGATCCATTTATTTTGTTGATAAATTTGTTCATGAAAAAGTTGCTTCAGGCCCCTATGGAATTAAAAGCCCTTAAGTTTAATCTTCATTATTTTACATCTGTCCCTACACTTCATATAAAAATATAAACACTCATTTCATAAGCAAATCAGAATAACTAACCAATCAATGTTAGTGAATTTTTATTGTTTTACATTTCTCATTGCAAAAAAAAAAGTAAAGTTAAATGTGGTTCAAACAAAACTTTAAGAAATTATATATATATATATATTTTATCTCAGAGCAGAATTTATTTACAAACAATTATACCTGGTATCTGTCTATATTTCTCAGATTAGGTATTGTAACTATTTACACTATTTACATTGTTTGGACTGTTGTCCTCATCTTAATTGTCATATTCTCAATGTTTTGAACATTGCATACTCCAGCTTTCTTTAGGTGTTATACATTGGAATTTCTCAAAGGACACATGACCTAGTGGATAAAAGCATTGGTTGAAATAATCCAGTGACTTGACCCAAAGATTTGGGAGTTCAATACCTGGCAACAGCAGAGTTGTACAAAAACTTGGAAACTGAGATATCCAGGAAAGCATAGCATGTAGAATTAGTGGACGAAATAAAGGATTCTGTTTAAAATTACAACCTATAAGAGAAGGAGGCCGGTGTGTACAATGGCCAAAATGTTGTGAATATGACAATGAAGATGAGAACAATAGTCTGAACAATGTAAATAGTGTAAATAATTATACCTGGTGCTCAGTTATGATACTGCTTAACTTGAATGTGAAAAGTACTTTAAACAAATTAATTTATTACTTTCCAAAGTATGAAGATTCAAATTAAAATGCATTTTGGTTTGTAATATTGGGCATATAACCCATTTTTGATTCTATTACCACCAGAATTTGACTAAGACAAGTATTGTTATTCCAGTTAGCAATATCTTAAGTGAGAAATCATATCTAAACAAGAAGTTGAACAAATGTATTCATTTATTAATTTAATGACAATAAAAGAAAACGTAACACACTTTTGGACAATATCATGGAAAATATACAAGTTATATAAATTGCTAATAAAAAAAAAAAACTCCATGCATATAACAAATGCATTTCGGGGAGAAAGGGAATGGACAAAATTCATTTCTCAAGATATTGTCAGGAGGCAAGCATAAATGAGAAATTATTAGAAAGAAAGGCATTTATCTTCTTGTACTTAATATAAACGGAAAAAAGTTGAATTTTCTAATTATTCTAAGTAAGATTTTAGAGATAAAAGCTATGTTAAGATATGTTAGTATTTCATAGTCAAGTATTATATATGAAAATTAAATTGGTATTTCTAATCTATTCTATATGCATACATGTGCATATGTATGCATATATATATATATATATATATATATATATATATATATATATATATATATATGAAAATAAAAGCTCAATACGTCATTGAAGAGTTTGGTAATAATTTATTTCAGACAGTTACAGATTTTATATTACTTCATACCACTTACAAATTTGATATTATGTTTTATATATATATATATATATATATATATATATATATATATATATATATATTAATTGATTCATCGAGTCTGATAGAAACCTCAGGAAGCACTGGACGGCCGTTTCGTTCTATATTTGGGACTCATCAGCAGTGCGCATCCACTACCGAGGGAATCGAAACCCCGACAGTTAGGTTGGCAAGCGGACACCATACCAACTGCTCCACCGGGCCTCGGTGACGAAGAGATTGCAAATCAGACTCAATGTAGCGCCGCTCACTCCCACATTCCGTGGTGGAACTCAACTGAGATTCTCTCTGACCATAGGACTGAGCCTCCTGGAGCCACGACTACTCTCACCAAGCCGCTCCAACTGGAGCATTAGAAGCTGGTTCAAGCGATGATAAACACAGATAGTAATTAGGAGGATTTGATAATTATATTAATAATTAATTATTAATATTAATATAATTATCAAATCCTCCTAATTACTATCTGTAATATATATATATATATATATGTTGGTCATATATATATATTATGTTATATATATATATATATATATATATATATATATATATATATATATATATATATGTAAAATACAATAATATCAAAATGACTCAACAGAGCCTAAATATAATATATTATAATAATATTATTAATACAATAATATAAAAAATCTCATTGAGTGCTCAGTATATGTTAAGTTTTTAACTTATTTAACTATACATTATTTATATTGTTGTCTTCATCTTTATTGTCACATTCACCATGCTTCGGCTTCTTCAGGTGATTGGTATTTCAAACTGAACCCTTGTTAGATTGTTCTTGTTCCAAGTTACCTACCTTTAACTCAACTCTCTAAGATTTTGTTGCAGTAGCCAGTTACTGGACTCACAACTCTTTGGGTCAAGTCATTGGATTTGACCAATGCTTTTATCCACTGGTATCTATGTCCTTGAGGATATCAGTGTATGAATTTTTTGCACCTATAAAACTAATGTCTCAGTTGTCCATTTTTTACCAGAGTTTATATTGCAATTTTTGTTGTTGTTATTGCTTTTCTCTAGCACTCCTTATTACTGGTTCCCATATTGTAGTCATTTTGATGCTTGGCTGGCTGAGAAGATTTTTGTGGACTAGCATATGAACTGATTCCTTAAGTTTTTGTATTTTCCAGTGATGTTTTCTGTTTATTACTTCAACCTCGTCCCACAGGGTGGCAATAATCTTCATTTTCTTTCCATATGTAGTTGACTATGTCTAACATTGTTATTTCCCATCGTATTACAGATTTATGATGTTCTTGCAGTCTTACCTTAAATAGGTGGCCTGTTTCTCCTTTATATTTCTTACCACAGCTGCACAGGATGGCATACACATTGTCCTTAGTCATATTCTCTTCTATGGGGTGGAAGGGTCTTACTTGGAAGAGGTGTCTGTGAAGTGTCAAACCACTTTTGCAGGTCATCCTGATGTTATATGACCACAGATCTTTTATATCTTCTCCAATTATCCCTTCATATAAGGTAGGCAGACTGAAGCTATTTTCTGAGTGTTGTTATCCTCTTGTATTCTTCTATCCCAGTTTGTCAGAGCTTCTGTCATGTATCCAGGGTAGTTATTACGTTGTAGGTTACTGCTTATACTGACCATTTCTTGTTCATATGTCTCTGGGTCACCATTTATGATATTTCTTTGATATAAGCAGTGGATGATCCCTTTCTTTATACTGTGTGGTTGGTGGGAGTTGAAGTTGAGGTATTGACTGGTGAGTGTTAGTTTGTGGTATACGGATGTCTTGAACCCATGCTCTGTTAAAGATATTGGTACATCCAGGAAGGCAATTTTATTATCATTTTCTCTCTCCATTGTGAACTCTACCAATGATCTTATTGAGTTCACATGGTCCAGTAGTATCTAGACATCTTCCTGGTGTATGAAGGTATCCTCTACATATCTCAGCCATAGGGTTGGCTTTAATGATGGGAATCTAATGCCATTTCTTCAAAGTATTCCATGTATATGTTTGCCATTGTAAATTGCAAGCCCATTACTAAGTCTTCATCCTGTCAATATATGTCTGATCCCATCCTGAAGTGTGTGTACAGAAAGTCAGCATCTCCATCAGGTTTTCTATTGGTATACTGGTCTATTCTCCTAGTGATGTGTCCAAGGCCAGTCTGTATCTAACTACTGAGAGTGTCTCCTCCATAAGTACCTTGGTCAACAAACTGACGACATCCAGGCTCACCATCTGGTTAGCTTGGATGGGAGCATCTTTGATTATTTCCATGAAGTGGGTGGAGTTTCAGACATATAAAGGTGACTTTCCTATTAATGGTTCAATTATATCGACAAGGAAGTGAATCAGAGGGTGGCACACAGAGCTTTGTTAGCTAACAATTGGCCTGAGCAGAATACCATCTTTGTGAATTTTGGGGAGACTGTATATATGAGGTAGCTTGGTGTAACACTGCAACAACTGCCTGTATATCTTAGGCGGGAAGTGATTCTTGTTCTTGATTAGGATCTGTGACAGTTTTTGTCCTGTTTTCTTTGATCGATCTTTCTTTACTATAGCTACCATGATGAGGTCATCCAGTTTTCCTGTATATTCTGATTTGTCCATCACTACAATCACACTACTTTTGTCAGTTGTTTGTATGATAATGTTTTCATTTCTCTGTAGAGGGTCTGTATATAGCATAGCCTTTAAAGTCAAATAGAACCTTGCTTGATTGTGAAGCTCTTCATAGCCAAGTGCTTAAAGCATGCTGGATCAGATGGTGGTTTCTCTTGCAAAGCAGGTCACAGCTTTCTGAAGTATATTGGTTGGTAGAAGAAATAAATACCGTTTAAAATAAAATAAATAAGAAATGCAGCATCTACACAAATACAGGTATCGACTAAAAATAACATTTGGAGTAATAAAAATATGCTGGATTAAAAAATAAAAAGCCATTAATTTTCTTCTGCTGTGTTTCGTCATTTAGGGCTTCATCAGACTGAATTTTGGTATGACTACCCATGCAGACAAATGATGGATGCTGGGTAGGAATTTAAAATTTTATTTGTTTTAAAACATTTTTCCCATTTTGTCAAACATTTTTCCTCAATATATATATATATATATATATATATATATATATATATATATATATATATATATATATATATATATATATATTTATTTACATATATATATATTTTTTGTAGTGATTTTATAACATTTTTATGTTATAATTTTAGAATAAATGATTATATATATATATATATATATATATATATATATATATATGTGTGTGTGTGTGTGTGTATAGTATAATAAATATGTTTATCTTGAAACAATTATGGACTATTATGTTTTTTATGGGATAACATGAACAAAAACTACAGTTTTCCACCTCTATGCTTTGAAGATAATTCAGAAAGAGACTTATTTATGCTTTTATGTTCATGGCCTATGCTCTTATGTATTAAGCATGCCTGATCACTGTTCATATTGGACATTTATGAAAAGGCCTATAAAACACATATTAAAAGAATTCTTATGCCAGAAATGATATGCTAGGAGGAGTTTTTTGTTTGGGAGTTTGCAAGGTATTTCCTTTTTCAGCTGATTCAGATGAATTGCTTGATAAAACTATCTTGAAAAACTACACTAAATAAAATTGGAGCTAGTGATATGATTTAATCTGTTTTTTCCATTTCCATAACAATGCATCCTCAGTACCAGTGCTTATCTGATGAATTACTCTGATAGCTAGGTTATATCTGAATGCTTACTCCCTGGGCAGTTTATATTTAGAAAACATCTGAAAATATAATTACCATACTAATTAAGTCATATTAATCTTGATGTCAACACATCAACATTATTATCTAAGTTCCTCTCCCAATTTTCATGAAAATCTCTCAAGGAATCCATTACATTTGCTTACACACCCTGTTTAATAGACTGCTATCTTGTGACATATATATCATTTAATGCTTCGCTTATGTTTCAACTAACTGAGGCAACTCCCTTGAAATCCACACGTCTTTCCCATGTAACGTAGTGAGACTAAACTTTAGGGGAGGGAAAACACTTCAGTGTACTTAGAAACCCTTTACAGTATTTCCCTCTAGCTTACTACTCAGTTTTTTTTGTTTTTTTTTCACTTTTTTCTTTAATCATTTCACACCAAACAAGGTGATAATGCTACTAGGATGCAAGGGGTTGCTGGGAGTGGAAGAGAATGAAAAGTCTTTAATGAGGAGAAATGACAATAAAAGAAAATGAATCAGGAAGACAGAAAAATGATAATTGACATTATATTTAAATTTTTGAAGATTGTAGGTGGCAGAGAAGCAAGAAACCTGAATGGAGTTCCACAGGGGAGAAGTTCAAGAAAAGAAACTATTAGAATAGGGCATATGGTTACTTGTAGATAGCTGAACATTAAAACAAGGAGACCTAGTTGCCAAACTAGTACCACAATTAAATTCATGCAGTTTATTTATTTTTATTATTAAAGACTGCTGATTGAATCACTTAAGCTAAAAAAAGATAGAAAGAAATTGCTTGAGATTGACCTGAAGTAGATAAGCCAATTTCACAGTTTTAATTGCGTTGATGTATTTGAATCACAGGAGAGAAGAAAATTGTTTGATGTGGAAAATAAGATGGGAAAAGGAAGCATAATCAATGATTGAAGAGGAAAAATTTCTAAAGCTCATTTGTTGAAATGGTGAGAGAGGAAATTAGATAGTCAACAGATTAAAGGAAGTTTGGTCATTTAAAGTTATTAAAATGAATGAGTAAATACTTTCAGGAAGGAAAAGATTCTATAAACATGCCAAGTCACCAATTATTTTGCTTTATTTTTAATAATTTTAATAACAACAAAAAGAAATGATAAAGAAATTCCTAACTAATAAATTGAAAAGTTGCAAGAAACATGTTTGAACAGCTGGAGATTAGTCCATAATAACAACCTGAAGGAAAAATATTGTTAAATTTTTATTAATGACTTATTGAATATGTTCATTTGCACTGAATCAGAGGGCAACTCATGGATCTTGGCTTGTAATTAGTTACTGATAATATTACATGTTGGTAATAATGGTCTCTGACAAAAAAACTCAAGAAAAAAATTAACAATTAAATTGTTCATTCAATTGATTATCACATTATATAGATTTGTGCAAATCTTTAACTAAAGGTGGTGTCAGAAATAAAAAAACAACAAAAACAAATGTACTGCAACTATAATTGATGAACTGACGAGCTGTATTCACTTGAAAGCAAAACAAAGTTTCCAATCACCACTCTGTGATTAATGACATTTATTTTTGCTATTGTGGAAGGAGATCATTTTTATTTTAAAAATTTATGTTTTTGCAAATATCAGCCAGCCATTGCAATATCAAAAGAAAACTTAGATTGATTATTATCTTTTGAGCATAAATCTATTTCTTGATAGCAGAGATTGTTAATTGTTAGAGAAATGGTCTAAAGGCTATGAAATTTAGGATCAATGAGATGCTCCCTTGACCTCTACCTATGATCTGTGTAGTACCTGTGCATTCTGCTTAGGATCAATGAGATGCTCATTTGTCTTCTCCCTCAGATAAGTGTAGTACCTGTACATTCTGCTTAGGATCAATGAGATGCTTCCTTGCCCTCTACCTAGGATCAATGTAGTACCTGTGAATTCTGCTCAGGATTAATGAGATGCGCTTTCGTCTTCTCCCTTGGATCAGTGTAGTAACTGTACATTCTGCTTAGGATCAATGAGGTGCTTCCTTGCCCTCTATCTAGGATCAGTGTTGTAGTACCTGTGCATTCTGCTTAGGATTAATGAGATGTGCCTTTGTCTTCTCCCTTGGATCAGTGTAGTACCTGTACATTCTGCTTAGGGTCAATTAGATACTCCCTTGCCATCTACTTAGGATCAGTGTAGTACTTGTGCATTCTGCTTAGGATCAAGGAGATGCCCATTGGCCTCTGCCAAGGATCAGTGTAGTACCTTTACATTCTGCTTGCTCTTTATGTAGCATCAGTGTATTATATGCACTTCACCAAGGATAAAACTGTCACTTCCATGGCTTTTATCTAGAACTAGTGTAGTACTTTCTTGTCCTCTTCCTAGGATCAGTGTAGTATGCATTCTATCCAAGATCAAAATGTCACTACCTTGATTTTTACCTAGAATCAATGGTATATCTGTGCATTCTGCCTAAGATCACAATGTCAATTCCTTGGATTTTATATACAATCTGTGTAGTATCTGTGCATTCTGCTTAGAACCAAATTTTTGCTGTATTACCCTCTGTGATCAATATAGTATCTGTGCATTTTGCCTATGATCAAAATGTCACTCTCTTACCTTTTACCTAGAATAAGTGGTGTATCTTTGCATTCTATGTTGGATCTAAGTTTTGGTCACTGACTTTGCTTTTACCACCTGGTTTGTGCAGTTCACTATTTGATATGACAGAAAACTAGCTACTAGCCAAGATAAGAAACAGTCTTTACGGATGGATTCTTGAGTTTTATTTCAAACTAGGTAATCTTGAATAAAGCAAATAATTCTTGTCTCTACTGTAGCTAATCACTATATCCAGATAGTCTCTTTCTATGCTGATGTTCACTTTTACAGTAGCCAATACTGTATTTACTGCAAAACCATTTAATATAAAATGAAGAGCATTAAATCATATAACACTGAAAAGAATAACCTTTTTAAATGTTTTTGTTTCTTTGTTTATAACTCCTATCACATTAAATCAAACAGATGTATAAAGAGTTAATCTTGCTCTGATTCAAGCATTAACTTTGATCTGAAGCAGAATCCATAGATATTACACTGATCCTAGGTAAAGGATAAGACAACAGTTTTGATCCTAGGCTTAATTACTACATTAATCATAGGTAGAGGGCAAGGGAGCAGCGCTTTGATCCTAGTAGAATGCACAAATACTACACTGAGCCTGGGTAGAGAATGCAAAAGCAATTTTGATCCTAGACAGAGTTAGAGGTCAAGGGAATCATACTTTGATCCTAGGCAATGTGCTCAGATACTACACCAATAATAGGTAAGTGGAAGGGAGCAGTATTTTAATTGTGAACAAAATGCACAGATACTACACTGATTGTAGTTATAGGTCAAGAGAGCAATACTTTGATCCGTGACATGAATACCAATCTGATCTTAAGTAAAGATTAGCATTTTATTCCTAGGCAGAGCACACAGCTACTACACTGGTCCTTAATCCATATATAAATATTCTCTCCATATTTTACTTGGGTAATATGCTTGTAAATTCCTTCATACATAATATATATAAATTTAATCCAATGTTAGTGCATTTTTAAATGAATAACAGTGATGGGGATAATGATTTTATCTTACAAGACAGTGATCATGAAAATGGTTGATTTATTATATGCCTTCACAAATTATTCATAAGATTTTGCAGTAAAAATGTTAAAATTTTTATGTTCTTTTTTTTCTGTGTAAAATACTTTGCCTGGTTTTAGTTTGTGTGAACATTGATGCCATTTCACTGGTCATTTGATGAAAGATGACACCAAAATTCGAAACATGATATTTGGTGAATATGATCAGCTTCTTGCCTTGTATCACACTGGGAGTTAATTGACGGAGCATATGTTTATGCAATGGATATAAGTATAACATAGACTATCCAAAAATTACATTCTAACTGCCGAGAAGTAATCATGCATATTTGTTGATATTTACACAAATTGGATTCTGAAATATAACATTTATGATATTGGTTAGGTTATATTATTTCATAAAAGTTTGTGGGGAAAGATATTATTTTCCTTTTATTGGAAATTAATCTGAGCCAACTGTCTTTTCTATGATACCATTAAAAATACTAATACTCCATTAAATCTTACCAAATTTCACATATGCTGGTCAAGAGTTTGTCAAAGGTCAAAACAAATAGAAGATAGTGGAAAAGGAGGTTGTATATGGGTTAACAGTGATTAATGAGAAAGTAATTTGAAGAGAGATAACTGGAGAATAATTCATGTAACAGTAAAGTACAACAGTAAATGTACCAGAAATTACTTACTTGTAAGTTAACATGCATTGATTATTGTTGCCACATATTGTCTGGTTTTTCTGCTATGTGTTGTATAGTACCTTGGTAATCCCTTGGTGGGGGTGGTCTTGGCGACGACATTGATTCACTTATAAGTTGTAACTTCTCATTGTCATCTTCTCGCTGGTGATCACTAGTCATTTTAGTTCAGAAATAAAAGAACTTCAACAAAGAGAATTTTAACTATTTTATTACACACATTGATGTGTACATTTCTAATGAGCCAGTTTGGTTTCTCTACACCTCCACTGAGGAACAGTTTTCTCAGATGAAAGTAATATGTCTACATAGATCGATATGTAAGAACCATTCCCACATTAGTTCAGCCAATCAAAATTGACTTCTTTTGTTTTGTCCTGTATCTGGCCTCAAAGGTCAAAAAGAGAAAGTCAGAGCAGAAATACACTTCTCTAAAAAATAATAGTCTGCTAAACTATTATTAAACATATGCATTTAGAGGGTCTTGATAAAATACAAAGAGGAATCATGTGTTTTTGGTCCCAACCTGTCATCTCGGCTTCAGTCCCTTTCCCACTACTATAACATAGATTTCATTTTTCTATATATATTTTCATGATAAATGTTCTGGGGATCTTTGGTACCTCAACTTTATGAATTTGAGTCCAGTACTAGATTAGCAGCTTGGTCTCATCATTTTACAGTTGAAATGGATAGATGTAACCATAAGTTATATGTAAGTGGCCATGTAAGACAACTTTCATTTCACAATTTGGTAAGAAAGACTGAATCAATTCAAAAATTCATATAGAAACACCATGAGCTTTCCATCTGTGAAGAAGACCACCATGCCAAACCCCGTCGAATGTCTTTGAGATATCCAAAGCAACAGCCCAAGCTTAACCATTCTTATTTAAAGCTTGATATACTTATTCAGCAAAAATCATTAACACATCAGCAGTTGACCTAAAGAAGTGAAAGCAATATTGTTGTGGTAAACAGTCACGTAGAAGCAAGCAAGCCAGTGTGGCTTGCGTCCTGGTGCAAAAGAAAATAAGTGTTTAACTTGATATGCAGCATGGGGAATCAGCATTTTGTTCCTTGAAAATAGCATTAATCTCCAGTCAAACTGTTTCAACAGTATGTGCTGTAACTGTTGCTTTTTATACAGCTTGACATGCTTTGACCAATAGTAGTTTGTGTGCTGATTGGTTGGACTGGAGAAGGTGATTTTCCCAGGTAACTGAGAACAAAAGTGAAGAACACTGATTGGTTGGTCAGCTGTGGTGGCCTGATAAAAAAACTGCTGAAGCAGTGAGAAGGCAGAATGGTTTTACATTGGTGAAGTTTGCGGAATGCAAGAACGGCAGATTGAACAAGCGGTATTTTGTATTTTGTGAACAACATCTGAGGAACAGAGACCCATTTAACTACAATAGTTTATCTGAAAGAAGATCCTGTGATATATTTCTTAACCAATTCAAAGTTAATTAGAGCATCTAGTAGTTTGCCAAAAAAAGGTAGAAGGCTAATAGAACAGATCGATAGAAGGAGAATGGGTTGTCTGACTTCTTAAAGACTGGAACTACAAAAGAGGATTTACAACAAGCTGGAAAGCAAGAAGCGGCAAGATATTGTAGATTTTAGAGAGTACGGGAGACTGTTCAGGAGCACATTTCTTAAGGAAATTTCAGGGATACCATCAGGTTCATATGCTTTATGAGTATCCAGTTTAGAAATGATAGCAGAAACCATGGATGGAGTTATATGCATATCACTCAATAGAGACTCAATTCTAAGTGGAAAGTCAGGCAAAGGTACTCTGGATGAGTCAAGAGTAGAATTTAAAGAGAATTTACAAGTAAAACCTTCTGTTTTATCTGCATAAGATGTTAACATCTCAAATTGAAGAGGAAGGATAGAACACTTTCTCTTATTTAACACACTATTACAGATCCACCAGTAGTCCTGTGACCCAAACTTCTTAGATGCTCTGTGGTGACCTATTCTATCAATAAAGAAAGATTTAGCCTCTTAATTTACAATTATTCCAAGCAGTCAAAAATAGTCATCTGTTGGGATTGAAAAAGTGATTCCTATGGGCTATAGTAGCTGACAGGCTGGTGTGAACCAAGGAGATATTTCCAATAAAGTACAAAATCATTGATTCTGGATTTAATGCAAGAAGAAATGATGGTGGCATAATTCTCAATAGGAAGATTAAGAATATCAATCCAAGGTTTGTCTCAAATAAAGTCATGAAATGAAATATCATGTTGAAAAAAAAGTTAAGCAACATCGAGACTGGTCAGTATCTAAATGGGTGACGACTTGGGAATACAGATGCTTGAATATGCTTATGGTGTAATGGGTAAAAATAGAGGCACGGTAGAATCATGGATAGTGGCTCCAGTCGAGTTTATTACATTCACTTACATGCTAATGTGATTCCATCTCTCCTTCCTCCTCACCATCTCTGGATAAATAGTAGAACAAATTGGGCTCTATAGCCTCGGTTAGTAACTGATCTAGGAGAAGGAAAACTCAGCCTGGAGCCATACCAGCAGTAGATGTGGTGTCTCTACAACCCTAAGGGATTATGGGCATTGTAAGTGTGTGACGGATAGTCTTGGAATTGTAAATCATAGTGCTGTGTTCTAATTCTAGTCAGGTATCTTATATTAACTTACACACTTATACCATTGAAAAAAGTATGAATCCATCTGTCTTTCCCCTAGCTATGTGTTAAATATTTCCCCAAAAATTCTTACAATCCCAAAATATTTTCTGGCTTTAAATAACTTGCAAAAGGTTAATAAACCATAAAAACAAATCAATCAAGGAATGAAAAAGTTTTCCTCTTGTCATTTCTATTATTAATATTGTCTTTACAGAAACATTTCTCTCTCTTTCTCTCTCTCTCTCTCTCTCTCTCTCTCTCTATATATATATATATATATATATATATATATATATATTTAGAAAAATGACAAACTGGAAAAGTTTTTGTGACACATTTCATCCGTTAGGATTTCATTTGACTGGGCTTTGTTGACATTGTTACGTCTACACATGCACACAAAACAAGAGATGCAAGTAGTTTTAAAATTTTTTTAAATTTTTTCTTTTTCTCCCCATCAACTTTTTCCCTAACTATCCCACACTGTGACAATATAAAATCTACGAAGAATGGTGATATATTGTAAGTGCCTGGTAACAAAAACTTTTCCAGTTTGTCATATTTTTCTAAATACTGTTTATTGATATATAAAATTATATATTGTTAAATCATATATATATATATATATATATATATATATATATATATATATATATAGTTTTTACATCCCTGAGATACTCTGGTATACATCATCAGTGATGCTTTTAGCTGTGAATCATAATTATATTCTTCTTTAACATTTGCTTTCATGATCATGGGTCTCCACTATTCTCTGTCCTTTGTAGCTCTTAATACATATTGTCTTTTTGTTATCTCGCTTAAACCTTGGTCTGCCATCCATTTACTCAAGCTCACTAGGTCAGTTATGCATTGTTTTTCTCTTTCCATCATGTCTTCAATCTGTCTTGTGGGTGTTAAATTTTCCAAGCCCTAGAATATTTAGAATAATGGTCCAATAACTGCATAAAACTAAGTCAGCATGTAGTACTGATTTCTGTGTCCGCACTATCTCTCTGTCACTGTCTCCCACTCTGTCTGTGGATGATGATACTAGCTGCCGGAAAAAAAAAAATTAATTCAGTTGAGCACTGTGGGGAGAAAGCGCAAATTTGTAAACAGTGACTATTACTACTGATAATGCAAGACTCTCCCAATGGATTGCCCTCTCTGAGACACTGGCATTGTTTATGAAAAAATAAATACACAAAAATTAGCCTTTGTCTCTGCCGAGTGCCACTAGCCTAGGTGTTAGAATTTCCATCTGGTGAAAAATTGGTTGGGTTTCCGTCCTGGCTTAAAGCGATCAGCTGTCTAACCACACTGATGAGCTGTGATAAAGCAAAACAGTCTGTCTGTGGATGACTATATATATATATATATATATATATATATATATATATATATAGATAGAGAGAGAGAGAGAGATAAAGAGAGCGAAAAAGAGGGTGGACATAAGAATCAGCACTGCACTGTGGCTGTTACATACTTCAATCCAAGGTAACTGAGAACAAAAGTGAATATATGAAAGAGAAATAAATGAGTAAAAGAAAAAATCCTCTTTCTCTCTCTCTCTCTCTCTCTCTCTCTCTCTCTCTCGATATATATATATATATATATATATATATATATATATATATTCATATATGTATATGAGAAAATGATATATAAATTTTTATATATACGAACAATTTTAAGAGACTATGAGAAAGGAAAAAAAATGTTCATATGGCATGTTTCTTCCTTTATTTCGATGAAGTCCTAAAGGATGTAATGTGTCATGCAGAAAGTTTTTTCCTTGTATATACATATGTGTGTGTTATCAATCTAGAGTTCATGGCTATAAATAAACCTATCCAATTTGCATACACATTACTTCCAGCCAATCAACCAGCATAAACAAGCAATGTAGATGTCAAAATGGTAAACAACACTTTGCTTTAACTCTAAACAAAAGGAAATAGCTTCTGCTTCCTCTACTTCTCTTAATCCCCTAGTGAGCTATATACACAGCCTGCTATATGTATATACTGCTAAAGGAGTAATGGCTCTTTGTCTGAAGACCCAATATTGAGCACTCTTCCCCCATATAAATCTAGCATTTTTAAACAATGTATTTGCACACACACACACACACTCACACACACTCACACACATATATTTCTAATAAGATCTTGAAAATTCAGGCCAGTGGATGATAATAAATAAATATACTATTTAATAAATAAACAGAGAATCTATTCAAATATCCACCTAAAATAATATTTAAGTAATCAAATATGTTGGAGTAATAAATGAAATAATTCCTAAAAAATTGCTTTGTTTCCATTAGGATACAAAACTGAGCTAAAATAGAAAAATCTTTGTTTAAAAGCAATATTCCAGCTTTGCTTGACCATCAGATTCTGAGAGGCCAAAGCACATCAGATCTAATGACAAGGGAATGCAAGTTTGAATACTGCCAGAGAGCACATATTTTTTAATAAGATTTCTCGAATATTCAGGTAGGTAGATGATGATAAATAAATATACTCTCTAATAAACAAACAGAGCATCTCCTTAGATATGGCTATCTACTAAAAATAACATTTATATGCATGATATATGCATTCCAGACTTTGTATTGGCTGGTTCCTTTTCATAAACTCTTTGTTTGGTGACTGATTTGTTGGTTACTGTGACTCTATGAT
The DNA here is from genome assembly GCA_963932145.1 of Acanthosepion lycidas. Classification (NCBI taxonomy): domain Eukaryota; kingdom Metazoa; phylum Mollusca; class Cephalopoda; order Sepiida; family Sepiidae; genus Acanthosepion; species Acanthosepion lycidas. Next base: position 78,973,653 of record OZ010576.1, read on the forward strand.
ATAATACAGTAAACTGTAATACAGTGTATACTGATCAATATTATATTGGCCGAGTAAGGGATGTTAAATACTGATTTCTTGTTTAAATAGCTCAGAGTACTACCTGAAATAACCCCAAAAAATACTTCGATCACAGTGCATGATTTTTAATTTACCTATAAGCACATCTCCTTTATAAATCTAGTAAATTTAAACAATATATATACAGGGTGTGGACGATAATGGCACTCCACATTTTCCTCTGCTTTGTAGCTCTTAATAAACTTTATCTTTTTGATATCCCTCCAATCCCTGTTCTGCCAACCATTTACACAGGATCAATAGATAGGTTATATGCTGCTTTCCTCTTGCCTTAAATATATCCTGTGAGTGTCAAATTTTTCAAACCCTCTTTCTTCATTATGTGCCCTAGAAATTTCACTTGTTTCTTTCTGATACTAAGTATAAGTATCCTTTTTGTTTCTATTTTTTTCTAAAACCTCTTTATTGCTCATATGTTTAGTCTATGGTATTCTCAAATGTGTTGGATTTTATGTGTAGTAAGTTTGTTTGTTAGGCATTATTGATTTCTGCTATTATTATTATTATTATTATTATTATTATTGTTAATTAGATAAATTTAAGAGGGCTCTAAAAATTTGTGGCATTATCCTCTTCCAAATGATTGAACATGAGAAATTATCTGGGATTCCCTTCTTGGTCAGACAACATTTTCAGCATCCTCTTGTGTTTATTTGCAAACATATACAAATAAGCATATGTATATTTGTTAATACAAATGTTAGCAGGTGTTAAAAATGAAAAAAAGTAAACAATAAAATGAGAGTGGGCTGATATATCAATGTCAAGTGAATCCGGGTGCTGCAGACCAAACAAACTGATTATTATACCACTCGAAAAAAACAATAACAAAAAACATCTCCATTAAGTATCCACCTTATATCCACCTGTTTTTGATAAATGAAGATAGACCTTATTTATTCTTAAATGTTTTTACAAGCTTTATTATAAATGTTATATCAGTCTAATCACTGATCAATTATGTTTTCTTAATTTTTATTTAAAAAATTTCTGGTTATGTTTTAATATATCCTTATAAATCCATTAAGTTCATGTCCAAAATCTTGCTATATTCTTCAAAAATATCCTTAGAATGTTTTAGGATATCAACATCAACATCATCATTGATCACATGTGGCTGTTGAGTTGCTTAGCAGGTGAACATCTAACCACCTTGCTCCATATATCTTGGTCATGTGCCAGTGTCTCAGTATCTGTGAATGAGCTTCCAGTCTACTCAGCAACATTGTCAGACCATTTTTTTTACTCTGATTCTTTTTCTTTTGCATAAAATGATACTTTGTAGAGTGTCAGTGGAAAAATTGTTGATTGTCTTAATATGTCCATATAATTCCAAATTTCTCTTCTTGATGGCTGATATGAGGGTTTGTTTCTTGTCTGATGGTGTCTCACATGGCATCATTTGTCATGCAGTCTACATAGATGATGCTTCTGTAGAATATCATTTCTAAGGCTTAACTTCTTCAGTGTAATTTTGATGTCTAAAAATCACAGGCAGACAGAAAGATAGAAAAGTCTAATGCATGTAACCATTTGAGTTTTGATTTCAAGGAAATGTTCTTTCCAGATACTTCTTAGTTATACTTCTGTTGTGTTTGCTGCTCTTCATATTATTTCTATTCTGAAACCCTTTTTGCTGATAACTACATCAAGATATTTGAATTGTCTCACAGAATTAAGTTCCTGACCACTGAACTTTATCTTGGTTGAACGTCCTTGTCATTGTTCAGCATGAGTGTGTTTTATGCGGGTTTAGTCTCCATCCCATATATGGAAGATGTTTCTTCCAGTCCCTCTTCTTTACCAGCAAGATTAGCTATATTGTCCGCAAATTGAAGGTTTGTAATGCAACCTCCAATATTGACTTTGAAACTGCTCTTTCTCAAGGGTGGCAGTCTTTATGTGTTCAAAGAAGATGTCAAAGGTGTATAGGATAGAAGACAGCCATAGCATACACCAACTGATATGAGGAAACCATTTTCCTATGATGGCCTGTAACATAATTGCACTGCTTGCCTTATGGTATAGTTGTTGGATAATATGGATTAGTTTCTTATCCATATTATATTTGCTCCTTTTTGCCCCCAATGCCTTGTGCCAAATTCTGTAAAAGTTCTATTTTAATTCTATAAGGATGTGGTAAACATTTCATTCGTGAATATTTTTGCATAGAACTTAAAGACTGAATATTTGTTCTGTGATGCTACTTCCATGGCCAAAATGTGGTCTTTTTTTCAGCAATGGTTTCTTCAGTTTTGGGCATTAGGCTATTGAGGATGATTTTCAGCATTACTTTAGTAATGAATCTAGCCCCTACATATTTTTTAATACTTTTACAAACTTTATTGAAAATTTTGTCTATCTAATCCCTTATCAATTATGTATCCACAAAACAAAACCAGGAAATTTAAGGTGATGTTTTTATATATCCTTATAAATCAATTTGGTTCTCATCCAAAGCCTTTCCATATTCTCAAAAAAAATATCCTTAGGTTTTTTAGGATTTATATAAGCCAAAATGGAATATATATTTTAGCAGTTAATTAACAGTAGGCTTACTATATATCCCTCATTTGGCTAGGTCTTTCCTAGTTTAAGGGGTTGACCCTAGTAATACAAACTATCAGTATTTGTCTATTTGTTTTGTATGTTTTAGTCCTGAAGCTTAAGAGGTGTTGGGTCATGAAAATATTGTATTGTACAAGAAAACCTAAACCTATAATAAAAATTTAAAACTGTCCTTGGTTGAAACTTGGAAATTATAGTAAGCCTAATGAAGGGAGATAAAAAAAAATTAAGAATTCTATTCTGAAGGATAGACAAAGGCACAATGCATAGCAAAAATGCATGCACAACAAGAGAAAGTTTCTTTCATATAAAAATTTAAAATACAATAAGAATATGGAGATAAAGAGGGAAGCAAAATAAACAAATTATCCTCTAAATATTAGGGATATTAAAAAATCTTTAGGAAATCTATTCAGCTGAGAAAACAGCCAATATATTTTTAAAAAATGTATAAGCAGATGAAACAACAGCAGCAGCAGCAGCAATAATTTAGACTAAAGTAAACAAAGATGATAAGGGAGCATAATATAAACAAAAGCCTAAAAAATAGAGGACTTATGAGGGTAAGGTTGGGGAAATTGATTTAATAAATGGAATAAAAAGCAACTAAAGAGCTTGAAACTAAGAAGAGGTGCACATACAAGGGAGGTAAACAAAAAATCTCCTTATAAAGATGGTAAAGTATTAGCAGGAAAAGATTAAGGAACAATCATTTTAATATGACATGAATCTTAATATTATGTTAAAAATTCTTTTGAATGGATGCAAAAAAATCACTTTATTTTTTTCAAATGAATTTAAGAAAAACAAGAGAAATCACATAATTCTGCTGAATAAAAAAAAGAATATCAAATTCAATAATGATATTGGTAATAGGCTCTGAAAGATTAACACAAACATAAAAAAAACATTGCATTGTATAAACTTAAGACAAAACAGAACAGCAATAACACTTCCCAACTCAATAGAGTTTTCTGTCCTGATTATCGATGAACAGTATTTGATGAATCAGGTAAATTTAGAGTATGAATGTCGAATTGGCTGAAGTAAGACATTTTCAATTAATCAGTAGTGAGAAAATGATGCTGGACATCAAGATGACTGAGAATATTAAATTAAGGTAAATAGAGCATCATTGGTAAAAGTATAGACACCTTCAGCTTTAGTACAAATATAATTCAGAAAACAAGATACTGAAAGAACATAATTATTTGTAATAACTCAATCATATGTTCATGAAATTAGTCTAGATTGACCAATGTAGGGATCAGATAGAACAATCAGATCAGTGTGTAGATAAATATAAGAAGCATATTGGTAGATATATTTAGTAAGAAAATATGTTAATTCTCAGGAGGAGTAACTTGGATCAACTGGTAAGAATGAATTCGGCAAGTTATTCTATTGTAAGTGTTCTATTGTAATGAGTATGAAATAATAATAACTCCCTTCACCTACTCACTTCAAATTCAACTGAGGAAAAAGATAGAAAGAAATTCACAAGCCTATGTGAAATTTTCTTTGGACCAATGAAAACCTTGCCTTCACAGAAATTAGCCATTGAGTCAGGAGGAAAAGAAAGTAGTGAGCCTATGAAAATTCTTTTTGACATAAAATGAGGAAAAAATAAAACTAATAAAAGTGTCTGAAGTCATGTGAAAGGTTTCATTTCTGCTCACTGCATCCAGCATTGTAGTTTTTTTCCAATGCCAAATAACTCCCCAATTATATTATCAGCTTTTAACCAAGAACTTTCTTTCAACAATCCAAGAAAGCTATTTCAAACTATCTTCATCTACAGTTTGAATGTATGCATACCGTATATCCCTTCTGTGAGCAATGAACTCTCTTACCTTTGTTTTAAATATTTTTTAATATTATTTTGTCTCATCTCATTTTATCAGTTGTATGAACATTTCTTCTTTATGAAAATTCACTAAAACTATGGATTTTAAAAAAATTATATTTTATTTTCTTGAAATGAGATACTGGCACAACTTCAAGCATATAAATTCATAAATATATTCCTTATCTTGTTTTGTTAAAATTGCCCATGTGATTTCTCATTATTACCATCCTTCCTTAATCTTCTTGGCATGGGTAAATTGTTGTAACCTAGGAAAGGTTACTGAATAGAATAATCAGCCAAAGGCTGATAATGAATGATAATACTTAGAACAAGAACAACACACATAAAATTTGCTAGATGTGCATAGAAGAAGCAGTCAACTGCAAGAAGTGAGTCAAGTGAATTCCACAATGCAGACCAACATACAGTATTTACTACTGTATTTATGTGAATGGGGACATACCCATTATTGTCTGTAGGTATGCTACAACATAAACCAACTGTTCATTTTAACCCTTAAGCCCCAGGCCACTATACTATAAGTAAAATATCATCAGCATTAATGAAATGTATGAAAAGTTAACAATACAAATATTTATAGATAAAGCAAAATGTTTTGAGAAACAAAAGGTTTTTAAAGTTTCTAATACTGCAAAGAAACAGGAAAATTTTATTAGAAACAAAAAATTAGTACTACATTGTCATGTAATATTGGGTATCCTATGTGGCAGTGAATGATGGGCAATTTCTTCACAGCTGAAGAAAAGACTTGAAGCAACAGAAATGTGGTTCTACAGAAGGATGCTGAGAATACCATGGACTGAACATGTGACCAATAACAAAGTTTTAGAGAAAAAATAAAAATAAAAATGAAACTTATACTTAAGAGATATTTGAAATTTCTAGGGCACATAGTGAGGAAAGAGGGCTTGAAAAATGTGAAAAAGGCAAGAAGGACAGAGGAAAACAACACTTAACCTTCTTAAGTAAATTGGATAGCAGAGCAAGGTTTAGGAGAGATAATAAAAAATTAAAATTTATTAAAAGCTAGAAAAGACAGAAACCTTAAACAGAAGACATCATCAATTGATGTTTGATTAAAGATTAGCTGATATCATCAATTGATGATTTAAACTTTTACCATTGATAAAAAAGTATAATTCATTAATGATTTGAATCTAAATGACTAAATTGGTAATGCTAGGATTCATGAGGTTACATCATTTCCTGCTGAAAATAAAGCTGGAAGAACAAGCCAGAGAAGACAGTGTCTGTGTGCATATTTCTCAAACAGAAAAAAAGGAAAAAAATTCTCTTAACCAATGTGACTGAGAAGACATTAAAAGAAAAAAGGTGAAATAATGTTTGGGGTTAGTATTCTAGGCAGTAAAATTATAGATTCTTTCAAATCTGATGATAGGTCAGGGTAATTACATTGAATTGTTTTAATTTCTTGTACAAGATTTTTTTGAAGATACATTTATTGGTTGAGTAATCATTTTTGATGGTTTATCAACCCTTTGCAGGTTATTTAAAGTCAAAACATATTTTGAATTATAAGAATAATTCTTTCGTTTTTAACAAATACTGAATTAACAATTTTTGGAGAATAACAATGATTTTTCCAGGGTCAAGTTCTACTGTTTAACCCATAGCTGGGAGAAGAGATTGATTCATACCTTTCCCAAGGATATTTTTGTGTAAGTGAATGCATAATTCAAACTTGGTTCTTTGATTTCTTATCCCATGCTGCTATCCATTATATCACCTGCACAACCTTTGATAGATAAGAGCTTATGCAATCAAGAAACTGTAACTTAATGACTATATTCATGCAAAAAAAATGACCCTTTTTGCAAAAATGACTTTTGCCACTTTGTCAAATAGTTTTCAGATAATAATTATTGCAATAGTATTCAGCCTTTTCAGATTAGAAAACTTGTGTTCCATCATTGGAAAAAAATAATACGTGAATGTAAAACAGTATGGAAGCAAAGAAGATCTCCAGGAAGTAAGAAAAAGCTGGTGTAAGTAATAACATCAGAAAAGTTATCACAGTTGATGGTAGAAACATTGATGAAGGTTATGGAATATCAAAGAACCATATTAATATGTAAAATAATTTATTCAGATATTGTGTTTATTCAATATAAGTAGAGTAAAATTGATCAGTTTGTTGAAGAGGGAACTATATTTATGTAATAGATTGTAGTGGTGATACTTTAGTTGTCATATGAGATAATTTTGAATTAGAGAGAGCGTAGTATATTACTTGTGACACATGGTGTAATTGAAAATTAAGACGTCTCCCAGAGGGAAATGAGACATGTTACCACTCTGGTATCCTGTGGTTGAAGAGTGAAAAGAAAGAAAGAGGGATAGGTTCTTCGTTTTTATACCACTTTATACAATGCCACCTAACAGGTCTTAAGAGAAGTTCCCAACCAGACAAGATTGGCAAGGTTAAGCTACTGTAAAATGTTAAGATTTTCATATGAGGTATTTGTGAATAGAAGATAGTGTAGTATATTGCAATGATATATATTTATATAACAGGTAGATATCATTGTGGTCAAATTGGGTTTTCTTCAAATAGTATTTGTATAGTATAGTGATAGTTTTGTATTGTGTGAGATATGTGGGTTACTGGGGACTGTCCTATGTAGAAGAAGAAACATGTCTCTTCTCTACAGCATATTGTGGGTGAAGAGAGAAAGAAGAGAAAGTGCCCCTGTGTTATTTTCTTCTTTTATTGATTTATACAACAGCTTTCAGGAAGACAGAAGATGATGATCTGCATTGCAATTTTTGAAGATTGTAGTTGGCAGGGAAGCAAGAATCTGGAAGGGAGTTCCACAGGTGATAAGTGTGAGAAAAGAAACTATTAGAATAGAACATCTAGCTAGTTCAACAGTAAAACAATGAAACCTAATAGCCACAGAAAGAGGCAGCTAAAGTTTCTAGGACACATAATGAGGAAGGAGGGCCTGGAGAATCTGATACTCATGTGTGGAATAGAGGGAAAGAGAGACAAGGGAAAGCAGCATGTGACATACCTGATGAGCTTGAGCAGGTGGATGACAGAATGTGGTCTGCGGGAGGAAGCAGAGGGAAGGAACTTTCTGAGAGCTGCAAGAAATAGAGGGAAGTGGAGAGCCATTATTGTCAATGTCTTGAAAGGACATGGAACATAAAAAGAAAGTAAAGTGTTTAAATTCATCCATTTGAGGCAACAATCAGAAAAGTTGCCATAGACATATTTGTAGAAAAGACGAAAGGAAGCAATATCATTCTGTTGAGAAAGTGACTGAAGTCGAGATGCCAGGTTAGGATTGACTATATTTATCCTTTATAAATAACTCGTTATGTTGCACATTTTAAATATAAAACTTGAAATCCCTCCCCCCACAAACAAGTTATTAATCAATAAATTTAATCAGAGTAGATATATTCTTAATTGGAAGTTTTAGTAAGTAATCAGTTTGTTAATACCAATTTCATTGTGTAAACATTGACTTGCATAATAAAATAAAATCTGACATTGTATAAGTGTGAGCCTCAATTATAGATAATTTTAAACTAAATTAATTTCTTGGATAATTGAGTTAGAGAGGAAAATGGTCAGAATTTCCTCATGAATGAACAGAATTCTAAAACTGCATAAAATACATCTGATTGCTGTACTTTGCCTCTGAGAGAATTTTCTTTGCATCATTTGGACTAAAGCCGATTAGAAATTCAGTGTATAAAGCATGTACATAGCAGTCAAGACAAATAGTCTCAATAATAACTTCAAATTCTTAAATCAAAATTTACGAGGGTGCCATAGAAAAATTAGTTTTTTTGAATATATCTAAATCTGCATGTATCAAACATAGATGCAGTAATGCAGATGCAATTACATATATTTTAGTTCAAACTCAATGACCTTAAAAAGAAAATGGAAAAAAAGTAATCAGATTGGACAAATTAAAAAAAATATATCACAGGAAATTTAATAATGAAGCAAAAATTTGATGCCAAAATTGCTGAGGTGGAACATGGATAAATATTCTTATAATTCTTACTCTTCATGACATGGACAATGATGTCTCTCCACAACTTCCTATCCTTTGTAGCTCTAAGCTGTGTGTTTTACTATCATCCCCACTCTCTGTTGTTTAAACTAGCTTGTTCAGTCAGCTGTTTCTCTCTTGCCTTCAGTATATCCAGTGATATTCTCCAAGCCCTCTTTCATCATTATGTGTCCCAGAAATTTCATCTGCCTCTTTCTGATTTGAAGTATTAATGTCTTTTATTTGTCTCCATTTTCTTTAAAACTTCTTTGTTTCTCTGTTTTCTAATATTTTGTTGAGCTTTTGAAAAGTATCTTTTGATATTCCATTGCATCTTTGGATTTCTGTGCCACATTTTTTATCCTTTGTTATAACACATCTCGGATATTTAAATTTCCGTATTTGCTTGTTTTTCATATCTTCAATTGGTCCATTTTTCTAGCTCACAATTATATACTTCTTACAATAAATGGTTAGTCTTATCTTACTCCTTTCCTTTATTAGGAGTTCCTACAGTTTTCTTTTTGTATGTGACATCAATACAGTGTCATCTGCATATCTTATATCAGTAATATTTTGCCTACTAAAAATAAATCTTCGTAGAAGTTCAAGTTTGCTTAGAATTGCCTTCCTGTAAAGGTTGAATAAGTCCAGTGAAAAAACACATCTTTGTCTTACACTCCTTTCTATTTTTGCATATTTACTCAATTATATATATATATATATATATATATATATATATATATAGTTACACACACACACACACGCATATATATATATATATATATATAAAGAAATATATTTTTAAGGTGTGCTATATTTATGGGATAAAGTGCTCAATATCAGAGATAGAGCGTATGTAAATATAAATATAAAAGTGAACATTGAAGTCAACACTCAGAGGTGACAGGCTGTTTCATGCTAGGCGCAATCATCAGGCAATCAATAGCCTGATGGTTATGCCTAGCATGAAATAGCCTGTTCCCTCTGAGTGTTGACTTCAATGTTCACTTTTATATTTATGTTTATATTTATATATATATATATATATATATATATGTATATATATATATATATATATATATATATATATATATATATATATATATATATATATATGTGTAGTTACACCCCTTGATTTTCATTTTTATCTTTGGTACAAAACATAACGATCAACATGTGGAGATAGAAACCGTTAAAAACTTTTTGAAAAGTTAAGTGAAACTTGTTAAAGTAAAAAAAATTAAAAGCAAAACAACAAATTATCTTTCTAAGAAAAAACACTGAAAATCCAATTGTAAGAAACAAAGTTTGAATTCTTCTCTGTAAAAATTCATATATTATAAATAAATGTCACAATATTAAATATTGGGTACCTTTTTTTAATCCTCATTTTAATCTACACAATAAATTTTTGTACAGAATTTTTCTATCAAACAATTTTTATATATATATATATATATATATAAATATATAGCATTTCTATTGCTAAAGAGATTCAGAGTTTTTTAAAAGAAAGAGGATTACAGGTGGGTAGATTCTGTTTAGAAAATTTATCATTTCAAATTTTCTTGAATTAATGTTGATTTTTTATGTTGATTGATTCTTTTTCTACGGCTTATCAACACTTTGCAGATTATTTAAAACCAGAAAATGAGATTTACTTTTTGGGGGAGATAGTAATGATTTAGTGATACATGTTACTAATTAACCCATAGCTGGGGAGAGAAGAGGTGGATTCATATTTGTGTGTAAGTGAATATAATGAGCCCAAGGGTAATTGGAACTTGGCTCTTTGATTAACTATTTCAAGCCATTAGCCATTAAACTAAATGCATGTCTAAATTTATAACACCTGGTATTCCCAAGAAGTTATCCATCTAGGTGCTGACAAATCTCTATGTTGTTTAATATGATGTGACTGTAAGCCTGTTGATTTTTAATCAGCAAAATAGAATTTAGTATACAATATAGACAATATTTCAACCTTGCCAGGACTTTATAATTTCTCTCATTTTTATGATTTTCACATGAATATAGTAAGTTTACTTTTGCCTGTCTAAAACTGTCTGGGGAAATTTTCCAATATTGTGCAAATACTATTGTCACAAATTGAGGAGTTTCTTCTTTTATCTATACTTTTTTTTTTAATTCCTGGTTCAACAAATTTTAGATTATTTTTTACTTCATATTTCTTCTCATATTCACATCATTGTATGTTTTATGAAATGAAACTGGGCATATAATGAATCAAATAGTCAGTGGCAACTTTTTGTTAAAACTGCTTTTAAAAGGAGAGAAATCCAATAAAAAGAAATAGAATGTTTTTTGTTGTTGCTGTTATTATTATTGGATTTTTGTTTGCTTGTAATTTGTTTTCTTGTTTTTACTTCCTATGTATTTTAAATGTTTTTTCTTCATTGATGGCTACAGGCCAGTGAATGAGTGAAATTCAAACAATTACATGAGCCAAAACAGTGCAGTGATTGATACAACTGCTTGCTCATGATTGTGTTTTTTCCTCATTTCACCCTGTTAGGAACTCTCAAAGGACTACTTCACACATTTCGGTATGAAACCTTCTAAATTAATCTTTATTTTTCTCTTTCAAATGGTACTTTCTCCCTTGGTAATTTCAGAAATAATGTTGCATCTCTTAAGGAACAATTCTCAAGTGTTTTTGGTTTGAATTTTGCTGAAAGAAATTGAAACTGGAGGTTGTCAGAGAGAGTTCTTGCTTCAGGCAGCCATGTTCTTATTACTTTGAATTTCACTGGTTTATTGAATGAATCTAATGTTGAGTCTCTCTCATTTTTTTCTCTCTTTTTCTCTCTCATGTTTTTAACTCAAGTCTTACAAGTGTTTGATATCCCTGTGAAAGAGAGCTGCCTCTAATAGGATTCTGTGGCTTGATTCCCATTTATTTTTTCATGATAATTAAAATACTTCATCGAAAGCAGTGTGATTTTATAGTAGAAGAGTTGTTTTCTTTGCAAGCTCTCTAGAATGTGCCGGTTGCATAGTATAAATGATTAAAATCAATTTAAGAGACTTTAGCAATATCTTGTATATCTTTAAAAAAAAATAAAAGAAATCTTTTAACATTTGCTATTTTTTCCCCTGTTTCAAAAGCCAAGGAAAAATTTCTTAAGTGTCATGTGAATGATAGCAATTTTAATTGTAATGGCAGTTGGACTCCATCAGAAATAAAAATTGTTTTAATCAATTGTTATCTATATACTACCTGATAAATCATGTTATCTTGATCTGTTCGTTGATAAATAAATGATACATAAAGTTTAAAATGAGTGTTTATATCTTAAATCAATCAATGAAATCTTAATTTGACTGGTTTTAAAAGTAGTTTATTTCAGCAGAGAGACAAAATTGGAAAGAGTAAATATTTGAAACAGTATTCACAAATTTTGACCTTCAAATGTCACATTATAACTATACTGAATAGTTTCTCATTTATTCTTCCAAATAAATCGTTTAAGTGACTTTAGTATAATTATTGTCTCATTTTTTAAGTTGGTATTTGATGTTTTTAATTATATATAAATTGAACTTAAGGTGTTCCTTTTACTTTTACTGAGATTTCATGGAGAAGTCATGTTAAATGCCACTGGTGATAGTTTTACAATTTCTTTTCAAGCAACATTTATATTAAAGACTTGATGTTACACACATGAATGCACACATTTATATCTAGAGTAAAAGATATGCCTATATATATATATATATATATATATATAGGTCTTGTGTTGTAAAGGTTATCAGTGTATAATTCTAACTGGATTTATTAAACTAATGCTGCTTTAAGGAAAGACATGATTCTATCTTTTCTCGCATCAATTCTGGGTTAAATATGAGTGTAGCCCAGGTTCTCAAGTCTTGAATGGTGGTCAATCTATGAATAGGAAAATGCCAAATTCAAAAGCAGGCAAAAAATGATGTGAAAATACCCAAGTATATTTCCAAAGATGTCCTGGCAATTCAGAGACATTAAAAGAAGCTGTGGAGAGCTATGATTGGCTAAATCCTGGCATTTAATAAGATACCATTTAAAGTAATATGAAATAATCTCAGATTAAAAATAAAGTCCATTATATCCTAACAAATTACTTTGTTTATATTTCAGATACAAAAATAAAGTTTGCACTTATGGACTACCAAGCAAATGTGGGCTTTCAAGATCTGATAGATAGATAGATAGATAGATAGATAGATAGATAGATAGATAGATATGTTTGTGTTTATATTTGAATATTTAAGCATCAAGCTCCCTCCCATGTTTATTAAATGTGACAAGCCCAAACTTTTTGTTTTATTCATCTTCTTTCATGTTTTAGACAGCCCTCCAAAGATTACAGCTAAGATGGTTGAACATTTCTACAGAGTTGAGTGCTTTTAGTAATTTCTCTTACCATCATTAGGATAAAAGTAACTTTCCTTAAAGGTTTGAGAAATGTTTTTTTTTTTATTTTAACAGTAGTGAACAAAGTTGGGACATTATAAGTGTAGCAAGGCAATTTTTGTCAAATAGTTTGTTTTATATTGAACTATCAATGGAGTATGAAGATATTTGGAGCAATTTTATCAATAACATTGAGATCCTCAAATAAAAAATCAAGGTCATAAAAATCGAGGCTATACTGCAAAAACATACCTTCAGTGGGTAGGCTACATGACAAAATCTCTTCTATATCTTGAACAAAAAAAATCAGCAAGAAATGTTCCAAGATGTGTTAGCCATCTTAGGCTAACACTTTTTAGCTAATATGAAGTGGAAAGGTTCTATTGAAACAAGCACTAGGTTTGCTGCTAGGAAAGTTGGTTCACTGTGTCGTGCTAGACAATTTTTCTTGCCAGAATCTATCTTACACATTTATAAGTCTACCTTTTTGTCCATGCATTGAATATTGCTGTTACATCAGGTCTGAGGCCTCTGCTATATATTTAGAGATTATTGCTAACATACAAAGAAGAATCTACAATAATATTGAGGCTTCTGCTATATATTTAGAGATTATTGCTAAAATACAAAGAAGAATCTACAATGATATTGACCCTGACCTGACATCTCAGCTTTAGTCACTTTCTCACCAACATAGCATAACTTTCCTCTGAATTTTCTATAAATATTTTCATGGTAATCATTCTTATAACCTTTTGGTGCCTAGACTTTGATTTGGTGGTAAGGTCTCTTCATTTTACAGTAGAAATGGTGAGATGTAATGGTAAGTTCTATTGTATCTGTTTCTTTTCTTGAATTGTCTCGTTTGTGGGGCTCTCTTCTAGCTTCTGGCTTTCCAGTCAACTTTGATCTTCAAAAATTTAAATGAATGTCAATTGTTATTTTCTGTCTACTTAATTTGTGTTCTTTTATTCTTCTTTCTCCTTAATAATGTTTTTTTTCTCTCACTCTCAGTATCAACTTACAACTTAGTAGCTTTATTGGGGTGAAATGATTAAAACAAAAAGAATCTAAAATGAATCTTTCTAAAACAAAGACTATGATCTGGAATTGTAATGAAAGCAGTGATGTCACTTTTTTGTTTTTTTAAGCATTTCACCCCAAGCAAGGCGGGAAGCCACTAGGATGCAAGGGGTTACAGAAAATTTGGAGCAAGATCAGATAGGAGTGATAGAAGAAAGGATAAGGAGAAGGGTAGTGAATAGATCAAGGCAACTGGAGATGTCGATTGATATTACATTTGAATAGCTGGAGATTATAGCTCTCAGGGAAACCGGAATAGGGAAGGGAGTTCCACAGGCGAGAGGTGCAAGAGATGAAGCTATTGGAGTAGAAGAGATGGCTACATTTAGGAGTTTCGACAGTGAAGGGGTGACAGTGTAGGGCACTTGAACTCATGAAGTCTAGAAGAGAGTTCCACATGTGAGAGGTGTGACAGAATAAACTATTAGAATAGAACATGCAGTTACATCTAGTGATTTCAACAATAAAATAATGGGACCTAGCTGCCATTCAATACTACACTTAAATTCACGAAGTAGAGGTACCAAAGAGGCAAGCTCATCAGAACAATTGCTATGAAAATATTTATAGAAAAGTAAGCTATACTATGGTAGTGGGAAAGTGATTGAAGCTGAGATGCCAGGTCAGGACTGATAATGTTGCAGATCCTTCTTTGCATTTTATCAAGAGTCTTGAGATATATAGCAGGAACACCAAACCAGATTCAATGTAGTGAGGAATGGTAGATTCTGGCGAGAAAAATTTTCTGGCATGAGACAGTGAATCAACATTCTTAGCAGCAGACATAGCAATTGCTTCAATATAATCATTCCTTTTCATGTCAGTGAAAAACAGGATCAAGCATCATATATATATATATATATATATATATATATATATATATATATATATATATATTGAACTATATAACTATATACTAGAATTTTTCTACTAATGAAGTATGGAAATAGTCATAAAGCTTATATACTTCTTCTTATATATACCATTTGTATTCAAATCAAAATGATTTTAACTGTGTCAAGTCTTTTATGTGTCAAGTCTAGTCAGGGCATGCGTGATCATGGCTCTCCACAACTTCCCATCCTTTGTAGCTCATGGCAATGTTTGTCCACTTACTATCCCTATTCTGAAATTCATTTACACAAGCTCATTATATTGGTTATTTCCTTTTTACCTCAGCTTTTCTTGCTTTCAATAAATATTATATGTGTTAAATTCTCTGAGCTGTGTGAATATTCCTTTTCTTTTTCATGTGCTGTTTCTCATTATGGCATAGGCTCTCCACAACTTCCTAACATATATGTTTAAATTCTTGAAGCTGTCTTTTTATATCATGTTTCTGTGAAATCTCAACTCTCTTTTCGATTCTAAATATATGTCCTTTTCGCTTCCATTTTCCTTAAAAGTTTGCCATTGCTTCATTCAATGTATTCTCAGCAATCTGTTTTGTCTCCTCTTCTTCCTTGGGGTACTTGTTGTACATTCACTGCCTTATAGGAAGAGTGATATTACATTTTCTTAGTTTTTAACAGAATTTTTCAGTTTCTTAATACTTTGTTTAGCTTTTGGAAGGCATTTTTCACTATTCCAGTGTACCTTTGGAGTGTGAAAAAAAACAAAAAACTTTTAGGAATCAATTTTTATGTATTGTCAGTAACCAATAACAACCAAGGACAAAGAATCTTTGCAATAATGTATTCTGATTACTGATTTAGGACAGAGATTGTTTCATGCATCATTTAAGCTGTTTCTATAATCTACCAATTTGATTAGAAAATCTAATTCATTCATTTGGTAGTTGCTCATCATCAATATTTGGCAACAATTCAGAACATAAAATTGATTTAAATTGATCTTGCGCATCTCAAAAGAAAGCCAGTCAAAATATGTTTTCCCTAGTTTTAATGATTTGCCTTTGACCAATTTTTTTTTTCAATAATTTGATTTATTGTTTTGAACCAAGATCAAGCAAAAATAATAAAAGTCGGTTCAATTGCTGAGCTCTTCTGATTCGATGCAAACTTTTAGAACATTACAATACTAAAACAATGCTCAATGTTTAGATAAGGCTGAAAGTTAATGAAGTTTCAAGTTAATTTTTTAAACCCTCATCAAAGCATTTATAACTGAATAATATCAGCAATGCTAGCAATAAAATAAGACATTTTCCTAAATTGTTTCTCTGCAAAGATAAGAATCATGTAATATTTGTAAAAACTCAAAAATTTCAAATTTTATCTGATAAATGAGTATTTGTTTCTTTCTGAGAATTCTTACAATGATTAAAATGCTGAATAAGCAAAATACATTAATAAATCCATAGCCTGATGATGAAAATATTCACACAGCAAATAATTATCTTTCAACATAATAAGTGGATTTGGCAAGCCGAGTTAAAATTTCAGGCTAGTCTGCTGTGTTCACTTTTGTACAAATGCTCTTGAGAAAGTCATTTATCCATCTGTTCTCTCTCCAGCTATGGGTTAAATAGGAATGTAGATTCCTTAACTTTGGTTTGGTTTAGTTATTTTGTTTTATGGAATATCAACCTTTAGGATAGATTTGCTTAAATAAAATATGTATTCTTTGTAAGAAATTGATTTGTAAGAGATCAGGTTTCATTGATGTATTTTTGCAAAGAGGGTTTTTGTCAAGAGTCGAATGTATTTATTAAAAAATGTATTGCTAGTATTTTTACTATAAAAATCTATTTTTTTTTTACTTTCATAATATTTTCACTCCAGTTTGGGGATTAACTATTTGTCCACAGCTGGGACTCTAACAGGTGCTACAACCCTGGGTACAACAGCAATTAACAAGTGGTTCTATGCTCCTCAAAACCTCCCAATCAGATGCCTTAACTTTGTCTGACAACCAGCTTATGAAAAGGAAAGCTCTGAATTCCAAAATGAGGAGAAGGCAAATGGAAACCACTTCATTATTTTTCCCAAGAAAGCATTGCAATTCACATGATTGGTGAGCCATGATCACTTACAGCCTGAAGAGACATGGCATTAAAAAAATATTGAACATTATAAAATAAAAAATTCAGATAAAAATTCAGTTAATAACCATGTATTAGGCTGTATGTACACCAGTTAGTCTGTAATCTAATTTTTAACATTAAAGATTAAATAAAGGGTTCAGTTTGAAATTTCCAGAAGTTTGAGATTGACAAGCAGCTAATGAAAGTTGAAACATTGTGATAACAACAAAATCCTCATGTAAATAATGTTAATAATGAATATTACACAATGAAAATTTCAGATCAAAATTCAGTTAATAACCAGATACCAGGCTAATCCTTCCCTCATCTATATGAAATATAAACTAAAGTTTTTAAGAAATCCTATAATTTTGTTTTTCTGATTTATCATTCATTGTATAGAAAATTGTAAGTATTTTTCATGTTTACAAAGCACTTTTGTCCAAATTTTTGAGTTAAAGAATTATCATTATTATACACTGACTAGTATCTTCATCTTAGTTATTACCATCATAACATTCCAGCCATTTTATCATCTAGCCTTCTTCAAGTGTCATAAATGTTAATCTTTTTGGAATTTGAAGCAAACTTGTTATTCAATGCTACTGAGCTATAAACATATGGAATGTATTAATTAAGAAAGTAACAACATTAGATTTATAAATTCCACTCCCTAATTAGGTAGTGAAAAAGCTATTGTACTTAAGTTCAGTTGAGGAGACAAATAAGTTCCAAGTTTCTACCTCAGTGTGAGACATGGTCTATTTGATAAAAGCATTAGTTTTGAGAATTGAATTACTTGACTGTTATAAGTTTAATCCTTGGGTCAAGCAGGGAAAAAAATATATTCTGATTCAGTGGAAGAGACAAGAAACACCACAAAAGTAAAATAACAAGAATATCTTACTGTTTTGTTTTTGTGTTTTTTGTTTTCTTAGTTTCGTTTGCCAGCCCATGTGGATTATTTAAAGCCAAAACATCTTTTGAATTGTAAGAATAATTCTTTTTTTTTCAAGTGAATATTGCATTAACAGTTTTTGGGAGATAACAAATGATTTTTCAGATACAAGTCCTACTATTTAACTCATAGCTGGGGAGAGAAGAGATGGATATCCAATGATATTTGGATGTAACAAACTCAAATGGAATTCAAACTCAGCTCTCCGATTTCTCATTCTGAACTGCTATCCATCACACCACCCAGACATCCCAGAATTATCTGATACAAAATGTCTTCCGGCATGGACAAGGAGAACATTCTGCCTCCTTGGACTGAATAAAGTATTTAGTTTGAAATTACAAATTATGAGCGGCACTTGAAACAAACACTGGACAAAACAACCAAGATTAAAGCACTAATCTGGCAATTTAGAAAGCTTCTATTTTGACATGTTTTGCAAATGAATTGGCATCATGCAAAAAACACATTTTTATTTCAAGTATTGAAGCAAAATTCTTTTTCTGATGACACCAATTCATTGGCAAAACATGTCAAAATAGAAGTTACTAAATTGTCTTATATAATTAGAATTCTGTCAGATTTCTATCCAAACTTTATTCTCGCTAATTTGAGAAAATCAGTGTAGTGAAGTTAAACTTGCTCTTCTACATGTGTGTTGTTTTTTTTAATTTTTTGCAATACTATAAGTCTTCAAGTATAATACCAACGGACTTATGATATGGAAATTACAGAAGGTTGTAGGGTTAGTGTGTATTTTATGTGGGTCCATGTTCAATATGATAATCAAAGAAGCATAAAAAAAAATTGAGTTTCTACTATGGATATTTATTATTTTTATGGTGGCTGTAGTGAAACAAAGTTCTTAATATCTGTTTTCCTTTTTGGTTTGGAATTAAGTTAGGATAACAATGGTGTAGGGCTGCTGAAACATGTCCAAACACTGTCAATGGAAAGTGGAAAAGGGAGTCCAGTCATCAGCAGACCTGGGAATCTAATGTTCCGCATCAGAAATGTAATTACCAGGTGGTGTTACATCTTGGTGAAAAGAGGAGAAAGAGAGTAGTGAGGAAATGTTTGCCTTTTTATAACCTTCAGCAAAGCCACTTAAAGAAGTTTTATGAAACCAAGTGGAGTGAAGATATTTTCAGTTCCTTTACACTTAGCATCATTGGCAAATGTATTTTTTTTTTTTATTATTCATTATTATTTTATTTATCAATTTTGTTTAATTTTCCCAGAAATATCATAAAACTAAATAAATGATATAGGTTCTCTTGCCCTAATCTACAGTCATTTTGATATTAATGCCAATATTAATAAAACAAAGCAGATGATAATTACACTATTTACATTGTTCAGATTGTTGTCTTTATCTTTATTGTCATATGCACTTGTTTTGGCCATTGTAAACTCCGACCTTCTTCGGGTGATATACATTGGAATTTTGAACTGCACCATTTATTTTGTCTACTGGGCTAGATTGTTCTAGTTCCACATGCCATGCCTTTTCTGGATATCTCAGTTTCAGTTATTCCTTTTAGTAACTCATCTTTCTAAGTTTTTGTTCCCCTCTACTGTGGCCAGTTATTGAACTCACAACTCTTTGAGTCAAGTCATTGGATTACTTCAACCAACACTTTTGTCCATGTCTCCTTTGAGACATGAGGTTTTGGGACTTATAAACCTAATATCTCAGTAACCTTTTTTTTACCAGAGCTCATATTACAATTTGTTGTTATTGTTGTTTTTCTATAGAATTCTGTATTACTGGTTCACTTATTGTATTCATGTCTATACTTGGTAGGCCGAGGAGATTTTGTGTTCTAGCATATGCTATTATTTCAGCCTCATCCCACATATTACCTCTCTCATCTCCCTTTTCTCTCCAAAGAGGATGATCACTTGTTTTGCCTTTGTAAATTATTAGTTAATTATTGCCTTATGTGCTCTTCTAGGTAGTAAACAAGTTTACAGTGATCTATTTTTTTAGCTTGATCTGGGATTTTTTTTATAACAATCAACAAATCTAACAATAAATTCAAAATTTATAATTTTTTACAGATTTTATATAATCAGTTTAAGAAAAAGTATTTTTTCTTATTCTGTTTGATATCAACAGATCTTTTCCAGTGATAAAATAAATGTTTAAAGTATACAATTGAAGCCAGTCTGTGAAAATTTAATTATTTTATTTATGTAGATACATATAAATAAATGGAGATTGTATGTTGTAGTTGCCAACTTGGTAATATTTGAAGTTGGTTATCTGCTCTTGGAGGAATTAAAATCTTTCTGATCATATTCAGACAAACACTTCTTACCAGCCATTTCTATCTACCTTATTCTAGTTTTGATTTTGTGTATGAGTTGATTTATGAAGGTACTTGCTGATCTACATCTTGATTTTTTCCAATAATTTAGATTCCATAATTAAAAAAAAAAATGATACAAAAATTCCATATGACAATTCAACAGCACTTACTCTTCAGAGATTGTGTCTGTAATCCTTGGTAGTTTATTCATCAGACTTTGTTTCCAACCCACATTTAGTACTACTTGCAATAGTTATACATATGTAGCATGCCAATCTTTTTGTTTAGTGATTTTGTTCATGTCTGACTGCTTTACCTGTATAAGATGATTGTTACTACTGCTGACCTAAAGAGTTGTGATTTCAGTCATTTCAAATTTTTGGACTCCAGATTATTTATTTTAGTTTTTGATTATATTAGATTTTGATCTCCAGAATATTTATTTATTATTTTGCCATCAAGATTATTTATTTTAGATTTTATTCCAGATTAATTTTTATTTTGACATCCTGATTAATTTATATTTTGACATCCAGATTAATTATTTCAGATTTTAATCTCCAGATTATATATTTTAGATTTTAATCTCCAGATTATTTATTTTAAATTTTGACCTCCAGATTAATTATTTTAAATTCTGATCTCCAGATTATATTAGATTTTAATCTCCAGATTATTTATTTTAGATTTTAATCTCCAGATTATTTATTTTAGATTTTGACCTCCAGATTAATTATTTTAAATTCTGACCTCCAGATTATTTATTTTAGATTTTAATCTCCAGATAATTTATTTTACATTTTCCTTCTAGATTATTTATTTTACATTCTCACCTCCAAATTATTTATTTCAGATTTTAACTATCAGTATATTTATTTTAAATTTTTATCTTCAGATTAATTATTTTAAATTTTGACCTTCAGATTAATTATTTTAGATTCTGATCTCCAGATTAATTATTTTAAATTTTGACCCCCAGAATAATTATTTTAGATTCTGATCTCCTGATTAATTATTTTATATTTTGTCCTCCAGATTAATTATTTTAGATTCTGATCTCCAGATTAATTATTTTAAATTTTGACCTCCAGATTAATTATTTTAGATTTTGATCTCCAGATTATTCATTTTAAATGCTGATCTCCAGATTAATTATTTTAGATTTTGATCTCCAGATTATTCATTTTAAATGCTGATCTCCAGATTAATTATTTTAGATTTTGATCTCCAGATTATTCATTTTAAATGCTGATCTCCAGATTAATTATTTTAGATTTTGATCTCCAGATTATTCATTTTAAATGCTGATCTCCAGATTAATTATTTTAGATTTTGATCTCCAGATTATTCATTTTAAATGCTGATCTCCAGATTAATCATTTTAGATTTTGATCTCCAGATTATTCATTTTAAATGCTGATCTCCAGATTAATTATTTTAGATTTTGATCTCCAGATTATTCATTTTAAATGCTGATCTCCAGATTAATTATTTTAGATTTTGATCTCCAGATTATTCATTTTAAATGCTGATCTCCAGATTAATCATTTTAGATTTTGATCTCCAGATTATTCATTTTAAATGCTGATCTCCAGATTAATTATTTTAGATTTTGATCTCCAGATTATTTATTTTAAATGCTGATCTCCAGATTAATTATTTTAGATTTTGATCTCTAGATTGTTTATTTTAAATTTGTATATTCAGATTATTTATTATAGACTTTACCTTCTTGATTTATTATTTAAAATTCTCACTTCCAGATTATTTATTTTATGTTTTGGTCACCAACGTATTTAATTTTAATTTTTATCTCCAGTTTATTTACTTTAAATTTTAACTTCCAGATCATATATTTTAGATTTTGCCTTCCCAGTTATTTATTTTAGGTTCTGACCTCCATATTTTTTATTTTAGATATTAATAAAATTTCCTTTAACATTTAAATAAATAATTATAATAAGAAAAGATTCACAGTTTAATTAAATTTATGAAAGTAAAGAAAAATGTTTTAAATAATTTTGTTTTCTGCAAAAGTATAAATTATTAGAATAAGTAATTTAAAAAGTTTTGTAAATGTTGCTGAATAGGAAGAACAAAGAACATATTTTCTTAATCATCTTTTCCCTTAGAACTTTTTTTAAAAAAATCCTGCTTTTATTCTAAGACAACAGTCAGAGATTACATATTATTTGTTTGTTGATGTTAGCATTTGAAAATGACATTTTGCTAACCCATGTTGACATCAAGAGATAGATCTTCAACTAGCTTTTGTTCTTGGGTCGAGCTTAATCTTTTTGTTATGTCAGGATTAACTCAGCTTGTGGCCATTATCAACAACATCAGGAAAAAAAATGGATTTCCTTTGGGAGAGGAAGGTCATGTGGTCACTTTGAGAAGAGCCAACTCTTATTTTACATGACCTTTCTCTTAATACAATGCCCCAGGAAAAAATAGGAAAGGGCAAAATAAATTAAGATAATTCCATATTCCTTATTTGCTTCCATCCTTGTTAATTTACAAATCAGTGTGTGTATATATATATATATATATATATATATAATGTCATCCACAAACAGACTGTTCCGCTGTATCACAGCTCATCAGTGTGGCTAGACATCCGGTTGCCTCTAGCTAGGATCGAAACCCAACTGAATTGGTATCAGGCGGATATTCTACCACTAAGCTGTCGGTGCACGGTCGGGATGAAGGTGGATTTTTAGCGTATTTATTTTTGGAAACACGCCCAGTGACCGACAGTGACTCAATTCGGCTTGCGAAGAGTCTCGCTATATAGCTATAATAGTCACTGTTTACAAACCCATACCTCAGCCCTAGAGTGCTCAACTGGAATTAAATTTAATTCAGGAGCTAATATAATGTCATCCGCAGACAGACTGGTTTGCTGTATCACAGATCATCAGTGCGACTATATATATATATATATATATATATATATATATATATATATATATATATGTATATAACAAATAGAAAATGTTTATAAATCCAACATGTTTCGCCTTTATTAAAGCTTCATCAAAGAATGAGATATAAAGAAAAAATAAAGTATATTTATTTTTGTGTTGTTTGATTTTAATTGTTTAAGTAGACTTCATGAGCATTTGTCTTGTTAAGCAGCATTATTATAATTTATGGTCTTCCAAACTCAAGGAGAGACAACATGTCCTTTCATAGCTCATAAAAGAAATTAACAGATTCAAAGCATAACTGAAATATGCTTGATGTATGTAAATGTATCATAATTTGTGATGACTAACAAAATATTTAACATCTTCAAAATGCGCCTCTTCATGCTCAATACAATGCTGAAACTTAGAAACACCTCTACAAACAATGTGACATTATTCTACGTTAATTACAGAAAATTTATCAGAAATTGTTTGTTTTAAGTCAGTAATTGTTTTGCTTTGAGCATGTAAACAAGATCTTTCAGTAAACCCTACAAGAAAAAATCAGATGGTGTTAGGTCTGGTGACCATGATGACCACTCAATTACTCCACCTCATCCTCTCCACTTCACCTTTGAAAAAATAAGAAAGATGTAAGTTTTGCTGTACTCTCTCTCTCTCTCTCTCTCTATATATATATATATATATATATATATATATATATATATAAAAGTGAACATTGAAGTCAAAACTCAGAGGCAACAGGCTGTTTCATGTTGGACGCAATCATCAGGCCACCTTTGAGTATTGACTACAATGTTCACTTTTATATTTATATTTACATATGCTCTATCTCTGATATTGAGCACTTTGTCTCATAAATGTAGCACACCTTAAAACTATATTTCTTCATCTCTCTCTCCCTCTGTCTCTCTCTCTCTCTCTATATATATATATATATAGTCATCCACAGACAGACTGTTTTGCTGTATCACAGATCATCTGATTGTTTTAAGCTGTGATCGAAACCCGACCAATTTGGCATTAGTCAGAGATTCTACCCCTGAGAAATCATTGCATGGCAGAGAGAAAGGGAAATTTTCATGATTTTATTATACAAAAGATGTCAGTGGCTATAACAGCTTGATTCTAGTTGAAGAGCATTGCATTAGCAGCAGAAGCCACCGTATATAAAATCACCCCTTCCCCTCCAAGAGCTCAATCGAATTATTTTGAGAGCATAAGTAGTATATAAGTAGTATAAGTAGTATATTTAAAAATATATTTCATATATATATACATATATATATATATATATATATATATATATAAATATAAAAGTAAACATAGAAGTCAACACTTAGAGGCGACAGTCTCTTTCAAACTATATGCAATTGTCAGGCCACATATGCTGTTATTTTTCTCAGCTATTTATATATATACGGGTTAGTGGTGCATTGTGGGTATTCTGTTATGGCGGTTATTTCACCGGAAGTCATTTGTTTATCTATTTGGGTCAAATTATATTGCTTGTTTTTATTTTTTGTTTCTTATTTTATTTATTTATTTATTTATTAACGTAGTAAAAATTTGTTTATATCGCTTATTTAACAGTTTTGTTTTGGTTTGGGAATTTAATTAAAGCTATTTGTTCAGTTTTGGGGTTGATTGTTGTAGTTCATTCTAAGTATTATTTTGGCGGGAACAGTTTTTAATTGATTATTTTTATTTGGGATTGGTTTGTTTATTTATTTACTTGGATGAATTTAAGTCAATTTATTTTACTTGTATATTTTCTCTTTTCAGTTTTTAGATTTTTAGTAACATAGTATTTATTGATGTTTTATTTCTATTTTTTTTATTGTTATTTTGTTTATTAGTATATTTATTTGTTTTTATTTTATTTTTTCTGTTTTTAATTTTTTAGGTTACGTAGTAAAAATTTATTTTCATGTCTGCATTTTGAGATGAGCTCGGATCTTTTGTTTAATAATTTATTTTGGTCGGGGAAAGTAATGATATATATATATATATATATATATATATATATATATATATATATATATATATATATCAAGCACACAGACTTTGTTACCAAGGACAAGGTTAAAATTTTGTTCTTCATTGTTCACTTTTCTGTTTGCAATAAATTTGTGGAAGTTTCAAGAAGGCCACATAAAAATTAAAATCTTTTTATATTGACCTGCAGTAAAAACAATTCAGGAGAAAACAAATATTAAAAAAATTATATAACTATTGTGCTACCATTTTTAATTATCACTATTTTTAACTTCTTAAGATAAAATAATTTACATATTATTAGACATCAATGCCATTGACGTCTGATGCATGAATATATATGTGGTCAGCCTATAAGTGATCTCATCATTTAATATTAACCAAAATTATTTCAGAAAATAGTGATTTAGACCAGTAGTCTAGCTAGATGGAGGCAGTCCAGTCTTAGGCACACTTTTATGGGGCTTTGCATTTTGGTCTGTTGTATAACCATGGTGGAGTAATAGATAGGGGCTTGGATTGTGGAATTGAAGAGCCGAGTTCGAATTCCAGTCAAATCCATTACATTCACTTATGTGTTAATACCGTTGGGAAAAGTATGAAACCTCTTCTCCACACAAGCTATGGTTAAATAGCAGGACAAACTGGGTTCTATAACCTTGGATGGCAACTGGTCTACCACAGAAAGAAATGGCAACCTACTGTGGGAAAAATCTGCCACATATCTCATGTATCAAAAGATACATGATCGCCTAAGTATGTATCACACATGGCATATAACCGACTGTATAATCCTGTATAGGCTCTATTGCAATAAAAGTGGTTTTAATGTCTGGATACTACTTAGAGTTCTAAGGACGTTTTCAATTTTGAGTAAATTAAATTAAGGGATCGCTATCTTGACTAAATGATAAACATTATCCAGTGATACTTTATCATTGTTGACATTGCAAAACCTGAGAATGGACCCAGTGAGCATTCTTTTAATGTCGTAGCACCACTGGAGACACATCTTGGTTGTTATCATGTAAATTTCAGTTATTTTCCTTGACTGAAGTTTGTTTGAGGGTATGTGTTGCTTAATCTTCTTTTTCTTTTAGGGCTGTTAATGGTTAATATATATATAGAGAGAGAGAAGAAGGAGGTATTGTGCAATATATCTTATCTTTTGTGGGAGTAGAGGGAGAGTCAACAAAGTCAAGGGCTGCCATACTCTAGCTACATCTCTGACTTAGTCTCCTTCAAAGCACTTTGCTTTGGAACTCACATACTTATCTCTGAATTTCTTCCACCTTTTATTATAATCTGAAAAGTCCTACTTCAGGATTGCTATATCAGGTCACTTTGTAAGTGCCACTAGTATCATGTAACCCAATGTTACTTACTGCATGATCAAGTTATCAGGGATTAAACTGGTTCTCCAACCAGAATTTTCTGGTGAGGAGGGAGCTGAGACACCTGGCAGGATTAAAAACAAAACATTTCAAAGAGTAGAG
Organism: Acanthosepion lycidas; assembly: GCA_963932145.1. Lineage (NCBI taxonomy): Eukaryota > Metazoa > Mollusca > Cephalopoda > Sepiida > Sepiidae > Acanthosepion > Acanthosepion lycidas. The sequence continues at coordinate 79,000,392 of OZ010576.1, forward strand.
GAACATTCTTGTAAGATCAGACTTGGCTTTATAGCTATTTATGCAGCCAATGTGGTGATGACATGTCAGTGCTAGATGGAGGGCAGATTGTTCGCCTGAGAGTCTCAATGTCCATGAGTCTATGACCAAGGTGAGCCTTCAAGTTAGAGGATATTGGCTGTGTTTTGACCTGGAGATGGATGGGCACTAACAAGTTTACTTACCCAAGACATATTCTGCATGAATTTATTACCTTCTGACTTTCAACCCAGATAACTGGAGGGAACTGGTCAGACAGATGCTTAGCTACACTGTGACCTTGTGACCACACTTGGTTAAAGGACTATTGATGATGATGATGATGATGATGATTGAATTTGTTTTTCTTCATCTCATCTTAAGTCTGAAATCTTCTCCCTTTTAACAATGATTTTGTAAAAACACAGAAGTCATAAGAAGGCAACATCAGACTGTGGTGGAGCTGACAGATCATAGCAATGTGATGTTTTGATGAGATTCTTGAATCGGTTGTCTTGATATTCAAACTAGTTGGATACTTTCTGGACAGTCTGTGGAATCCATGGACCATCTTGTAAAATTCTTACATTCTTAATCTCTGATTTTCTTTATTTGTCACCTGGATGGATTCAACATTTTCAGCTGTTCTGCTTGTTAAAGTTTTTTTCAAAATAGTGATACCTTTTAATGGTTTCCTCACTAAGTGAATGACCATCCAAATTTACAATATGCATAATGACAACTCTGCTGATTGTCTATTCCAATAAGTATTCTTCTAATTGGCTGACAATTTCAAAATCCTATTTGGTATTTTTCGGTGTGTTCCCTCAATTAAAATGAGGGATTTATAATCAAATCATTATCCTTTTTGGGTGTCAACAAAATGGCTGTACAGCCATGTTCACTAAATCTAATATTAGCTATAACTAGTCTAATTTTTTTAATGCCATGTCTCTTCAGAATGCAGGTGATCATGGCTCTCCACAGATTGTTTTTTTATTATCAGTGCATTGCCATTGAACAGATAAAGGTTTCCCATTACATTCTCTAAGATTTGGAATTCTGAGTTTTCATTTTTTGACTGATTCCCACACAAAGCTAGAGAGCCCAGTCTACCCTGCTTAACCCTGTTTAACTCATAGCTATGGGAATATATTGTTTAATTCAATGAATTAAAAAAAAATATTTTAAGGCATCTTTAATTTTGAAATTTTATCTTTCATCAACAGCATTTTGTTTTTGTACCAGAAAAGCAAATATATGGATAATGGTTGAAATTTACAGTGTGTTCCATCTCAAAACTGCATTGCAGAATATTTCTTAATTCACGTCATGGCTATTGGAACCGAAACATTTTTCTTTTGATATTTGTAATAGTTGGACCACAAAGATTTATTGTCTGATATTTAAATGTTTTTAGCATTCCAACCCAGGTTCAAATCTCACCATAGTTGACTTTAGAAAGAGGTGATAATATTGACCTGGTGACACAATTTCAGTGTGCAGCACTATTGGGAAGTGCCTGAAAACCATACCATGAGTTGACCCATGCCTTGTGAGTGACATTGGGTAGGTGAAACTGTTTGGAAGCTATTGATGGATACAGCAACATCCTCACAAATCCTCATGTGATGGGTGTATAGAATCCCTTTAGGATTTTTTGGCAATTTATTTAAAGATGGTGTCTTGATTAACGCCTGGTCCTGAAGCCTGGTTATACAATGGGATATAGTGGCATAAATGTTTCATAAAGACTGAAATTCTGCAGAAAGATATAAAATGTAAGAATTTACAATCTGCTGCAAATGGAAATAGTGGAACATGATTATCTGTCATTAAAAAGCTCTCAAATCATCAAAGAAAATTAATAATAGTCTTACAGCATTTTATTTTTTAAAGAAAAATCATTTTTATTGCATCATCCTCTGGAGCTCACTCTAATTAATGCAAAGTAATTATGATAATGACCTCACATAAAGGTCTAGACTGAGTTATATATAAAAATATAATTCCTTAATTAAAACTAAAGAATGAATTAGAAATTTATGTAAAAATTGAATTGACATTGATAATCTCATAACATATGTTATATTAAAGTTTATCTATTTTCTAAGAGTATTTATAAATTGAAGATATATTTTTATTATTGTAATTTATAATTATAAATCAGTGGAAATTGTATTGGAAATATATATATATTTGCTTCATTGGCATTTTGCTTAAAAGTGGTTTTGTGAAACTCTCTTCCCACATCTTGCTTTCTAGTCAATTTTGATCTTCAAAAGTTTTAATGCAATGTCAATCATTATCTTTTGTCTTCTTAATTAATGTTCTTTTATTGTTCTCTCTCCTTAATAATTCTTTCTTTTTCTCATTTTCTCTCATAGCCAGTAAACCCTTGCATCTTAGTGCCTTTATTGTCTTGCTTGCGGTGAAATGATAAAACAAATTACAATACATATATACATGCACCGACAGATTTATATATCATCAGCAGAGAGCCATTGCTAATCTACTGCAAGAGAAAGGCCTTTGGAAAAATCCCTTCATGATAAACATAACAATATTTTTATGGCATGTCTTACCAGCAAACCCCTCTATTAATTCTCTCCATTTTCTATCAATTCTCTTTCTACTACATTTGTTATCCACTGGGCATCAGTCTAGCAACCTATTACAATGGGGAAATTATTGAGTACTTACACATAAGACATAGATATGCAAAGATACCAATTACAAAATATGACATAGCAACAGAGTAACATGAATTTCTTGACAGTATAAAAATGAGATTGCTTTATAGGATATGCATTGTATAGAAGGAAAAGAAACACATTCAGATTACAGAGATTAATAATGGAAGCAAACAAGAAATTAAATGATGAGAATCATAGTTGAAGTTAGGCTAAATTCTTAAATCATATCTTTATTAAGAAATAGAAAATTAGATTTTCCTTTTCAGAGATTATCTCTTTATATATATATAATATATATATATATATATATATATATATATATATGTACATTCATACCTGAGTATATGTATATATATATATATATATTTCTATTAGGGTAACTATGAGAATATGGTATATGCATGTGTGTTTGTGTATATATATATATATATATATATATATATATATATATATATATATCTATAATAGGCAGGATGTGTGTGTGTGTGTGTGTGTGTGTGTAACGAATGCATGCCCACAATTTTCAACGGATTTGCACCAAAATTTACATGCACATGCTCCAAGTTAGTGGGAAGGCCAAGACTGACTTTGCATTTCCCAACTCCCATCGATAGTGGAAATAATCAATTTTTTTATGCTTCTATAGCAGTTTTCATGTAGTTTGTGGCCATTTTCTACTGGCCAGAGTGAGAGCCTATAGCTGGCTGCCATGAATAGGCAGGAAGATTCTATTGGCAAAGGGCACTCCTCTAAAGGCAAGAAAGGGCAAAAATATTTTAAGTCAAGTGATAGTGATTGCTGTATGAGTCGTACGATTTTTAAATCAAGCACGGGCAACGCTGGGCCATGCTGCTAGAATAGTATATATATATATATATATATATATATATATATATATATATATATATATATACACACACACACATATATATATATATATATATATATATATATATATATATATATATATATGGTATGACAAAATGGAAAAATTTTCATGCAACACATTTTGTCCATATGATTTCATCAGCTTAAAGTGCTACATCTACACATGTGCACAATCGACAGGGGAGCATAGATTTTGGGTATATTGTCTGGATAGTATGTATATATACTGGATACATATATATATATATATATATATATATATATATATATATATGTATATGTGTGTGTTTGTGTCTGTATGTATATATGAATGAATGATAAAATATAGTTTTAACATATGCTATATTTATAGCATAAAAGTGCACCAGGTATTGAGCTTGTGTAAATATAAGAAGTGTGGACATTGATGTCAACACCACATGATTACTGTCTGTTTCATGCTTGAATGCAATTTTCAAGCCTGAAGAATGCATTTAAACATGAAATATACTCTTACCATTTGGTATTGACATCAATGTCTCTCTCTCTCTCTCTCTCTCTCTCTCTCTATCTATCTATATATATATATATATATATATATATATATATATATTATTCTATATCAACTCAACCAATGGCCCCATGGGCACTGTCTCAGATTTTGATGAAATTTTAGTATGTTGTAGTCACCAATAAGAAATTAAAATAACTAAAATCTTAGCTTCCTTTAACTTTTGGTGATGGAATTACTCTCTTGATAATTGGTGTTCATTTTTAAATGATTTTAAAATGGCACAATTTGCCAAATTTGTCACTTCATAACTTTACATTCTAAGAAGATACCATTTTTACATTTGGTAGTCCTATTATCTAAATCATGGAGAAAATAAACCTGTTTTATTTTTATTTTCAAGTTAAAAGATTTTTGGTTTCTCATAGATGGATACAACATACTAAAATTTCATTGCAATCAGGTATGCTATATTTATAGGTTAAAGTGCTCAATATCAGGCATGAAAACATATTTTTACTATGATACTTAAAAATCAAAAACTGAAAAGAATAAATGAAAATAAATAAAGTGAAATAAATAAATAAAATAAAATAAATTAATCCAAATAAATAAGTAAATAAACGATGTAACTAATAAACAAATTAATAAACCAAACCCACAAAAATAACCATTCGAATAAAACAATAGGCTACCCACAATGCAATAGAATATCCACAATGCATCACTGACCTGTATATATAGAAAGTTGAGCGAAAACACAATGCACATTGTGTTTTTATTATGAAACACAGTGTCAACTGTGGCAGTTGAATTTAATGTCACACACACAGATATATATATATATATATATATATATATATATATATATATATATATATATATATATATATATATATATATATATAATCCTCATTATCAGCTTAGTCTGTCCAGTTCAGGGTGGAGATCTTTCTAAAAGCCTCAAATGATAATTATGACTTAACTGATACTCTATTCTTTGCAATGCCTACCAACAGAACTCTCTATCTCATTACTCAGACTTCTATCTGTATTTTTCCTAATGTGTGTTTGTCACCCCTTGAGCACTAATCAAGCAACCTTTTACTCCAGCTTCTCATCTTTTATTGTTTCTTTCTGTTTTGCCCCCCTACCTCCATTTTGTTTTTCCCATTTTAATATCTCTGGTTTGGTCTGTGATCTTGTCCAAGTTAGATTTCTTCCTATCTCTATGAGTTATACATAGCATTGCTCTTTCTGCTGAGACTGTAATCTAATCAATCCTAACCTGGCATCTTGGCTTCAGTCACTTTCTTACCAATGTAATGTGGCTCCTCTCTATCTTTTCTACAAGTATTTTCATGTCAATTTTTCTGATGACCTTTCCTCCTTTGTACCTCAGCTGCATGAATTTAAGCATGTTATTAATTTGGTAACTAGGTCTCACCATTTTATTGCTGAACTAGCTAGATATAACGTTCTATTCTAATAGTTTCTTTTCCACTTCTCTCCTTAGGATTTCTTACTTCCTTGCTGCTTACAATGTTAAAAAATCTAAATACTATGTCAATCTTCTTCTGACTTTCAGAGACCTGCTCTTTTATTGTTCTTTCTCTTCAATTCTGCTCATTAAAGTCTCCTAGTTCACTTTCATTTCCAGTAACTCCTCGCGTCTTAGTGGCATTATTGCCTTGCTTGGGATGAAATGATTAAAAAAATACAAAACACGAAATATAGGTCATAGAAGCATACATGCGATTAATGACAAGTTGACTTTTTCTACGCCCCCCCCCCCAGGTGGCATTATACAAAGTATTAGGTTGGTGCAAAAATAATATCGTTTTTTGACGTATTTTTAACGTCAAAAACCGATATTATTTTTGCACCAACCTAATAGTAAATGAAAAAAAAAAAAAAGGACACAGGAAACTTTCTCTTCTTTCTCTCTTCACCCAGAGTTTGCTGTAGAGACAAGATATGCACTCTTCTCCTTCACTTTAAATGCAATGCCAATCACCAATTTATGTCTTCCTGAAACATGTTCTTTTATTATTGTTTCTCCTAACTTATGTCTTCTCATTCTCTTTTGCTCCCAGTAACTCCTTGTATCTTAGTGGCATTATCACCTTGCTTGGGGTGAAATGATTAAAAAAAAAGAAGAAAATCTCCTTATATTTCTGAGTTTGTCTTCAAGTGGTTTTGTTAATGTTGTAGCTTACCTACAGATGATAATGGGTATATCCCCATTCACATAAATACAGTAGTAAATACTGTATGTTGGTCTGCAGTTGGAGAGTCATTGTGGAATTCACTTGACTCACTTCAAGCAGTTGACAACTTCTATGCACTACTGGTGAATCTTGTATGTGGTTTTTTTGTCCTAGGTATTATCGTTCATTACCAACCTTCGTGTGATCATTCTATTCAGTAACCTTCCCTAGGTTACAACAGTTAATTCCCAGGCTTCACACCAGTATGTCATAGCTGGCATTATACATTCATTATGCACGTCATATTTTAGGCACATTGGCAAGAGGCTTTTCATTCTATTTCAGTGTGTGTTAAAGGCTTTCTACCTTATCATTATACATCATTTTAGTTCATTTACATTGTCTGTCTTTAAGGTTATCACTTATCTTAAGTATACATATTCTTGGACTGCTTCCATTTCTTGATCTTCTAGTTTTACTATCTTTTTTTGGAGTGTTACCATTGAACATGTGTTTTATTTCTGTTTAGTTTTAAACCGATACAGAAACTCATTATTGATGTCATTAAGCAATTCTTATAAATAATCTGATAATTCAAATATTAGTAAAATGTTATCAGCAGGTTGTAAATTGTGTAAATATGCTCTGTTTATGTTTACTCACATCCCTTCTCAGCTCATTTTGATGAGCATGCTTTCAAGACATGCTCTAAATAATTTAAGAGAAATTCTGTCTCTTTGCCTTGCTCCTTTCTATAATCTTTATGTGTAATTAAATTATTGCAGTTTTGTTATCATATATATTCTTAGGATTTAAGTACATTCATCTAAAGAATATTCGTCTAAGGGAAACCTGTCTAAGGACATATGTCGAAGGAATACATGCCTAGGGACATTGGTCTGTGAAATGTACATCTAAGGAACATTGGTTCATAATAATATTTTTTAATAAATTAACACTTTATTCATGTCCAAAATACTCAATTTTATTGATATTTTCTATATTACAGAATAATATTTGACACTTAAAGCAACATTAATTACTGATGATATATGTGGTTTATAAACATTTATTAGCATGCATTGTTTGTATATTAATACAACTCACATTAGGCTATAATACTCTAGACAAATATTTCTTGGATGTATCTTCATTAGATGACTGTTCCTTAGACCAATATTCTTGGATGAATGTTCTGGATCCCATATTCTTAATATTGGTTTTGTTAATAGATTATTTTCATGGCAAATTGCACTATCTACAAATCAAAACTAAAAACTGTTTTTTTTTTTTTGTATAATTTCAGTCTGATTTTCTTAACTAACATAGAAATAAATATGATATGGGAATTGCTAACAAAGAAAGAAAAACAAATGACAGCAAGTATTCAACAGCAGCAGCAGCACTCATCAGCAGGCAGGAAGGCTTATATTTAAGGCTCCAAGTTCTCCACAGACAATTGTCCAATAGGACAATATTCTGATGAACTAAAATGTTGGTTTGTAAATTTAATGAGTTCAATTCTAGTGGAAACAGGGTGAGCAATAATTGAGCAGTGCTAAAAATAAGAACTAGACATTATCCCTAGAAATGAGCAGTAGAATGAAAACAGTCTACTACAGATTAGATAAAGGGTGCAGTTTGAAATTCTCTGAAGGTTACTCAGATCAATATACACCCCGTGAAGGCTGGAGGGCGCACTGACTGAAATGTTGTGATAACATAAAAGATGAGGACAATAGTCCAAAAGTAAATCATGTAAATAATAATCTATTGCATGTAGCCACAGATAGTCTGTTTAGAGTAGCCACTCCTAAGATCAGCTTATTTAGTGACTGTTTTTCATCTTGAGGATATATTTGTCTGTAAGTGCTTTTGAGAATAATTTGTATTCCATAGTAATGGGATAGGTTTTGATAGTTAACATGGTCTTTGTTATCTCCTTTCTTCATAAAGAAAAATCTTTATTACTCAACTGATCATTTGAAGTATGTTTCTTTTGCATATGTACTATTGCAACCTTTCTCTCCTGCACCTTTCAAAAGGTCTGTTGTTATGCCATCTTCACCAGGTGCTTTTCTACATTTCACATAGACTTATTTCATCTATTATTACCTCAGGGACATAAATAGTATCTGAGTAGAGTCACACTTTGTGGAAATTTTATTTTTGAAGCATACAAGTTTTCCTTGTAGTAATTTGTTATTAAAATCTTGTCCATGCAGTTTCTAAATTCAGCATTTTAGTCTTTTAAAGCAATCAATTTCAGTTTATCTATCTAGGTTGCAGATCAAACATGTTTCAACATTTTGTTTCCTAATAGCTTCTATACTAAGTTTATTTTACTTTTACATGTTTCCTTTTTTTATAATCTTTGAATTTTCACACCTGTCTCACTTAGTGTTTATGATTATATTTCTTCTCTTTTCATCATTTCTAGCATTGACTTTCCCTTTGTTATTGCTATGTTAGCTTGATTTTCCTTTTATCTATGCCAATTTCTTAATTATAGTTACCAAAATTGATATTCCTATTTTTTATGTTATTTTCATTAATCAACAAATCCTGGGTTCTCTTCTGGAATTTGACCTGAAATGTTTGCTTTGTTATGAAGCTGATTTTATTTTTGTTCCTCGGGCTTTTTCAAATCCATTTTAAGGCCTTGTGAACAATAGTCATTTTGTATCTCTCTGAAGAGTTAACATTTCATCTCTCTCATTTCTCTTCCCTATGCTAAATTTTCCTACACTGTATTCTCCCTCTTTGCTGTACATTTGAATTGAAGTTGCACATCAAAATTACATTTTTTCTCCTTATGTAATGTGATTGATATTATCCTAACTTGCTTCAATTTCTTTATGAGAACTTTTGGAAGTTGGTGCATAAAGCTAAGTTATTTTAGTGTATTATTTTCATAATCTGATTACTATTCCAACTACTCTCTTTTATATAATGCTGAAATTTTGTCTCCAGTGTTAATATTAATATAGGCTATTAGTTATTGTACGTTCCCTTATCATTAAATAAACTGCTATTAACTTTCAGGTGAAAAAGATTTTTGTCCTTTTCTCTGATTCACATTAATATGACCAGGGGACGTTGCACACTTCCATTATTAGTTGTTCTATTTTGTGGTTGTTTGACATAATATGATGTACTCTTGTATTTGGCATATGAGGGTCAAGCAGCTCAGTTCCTATGAACTGACAGCCCAAACACCAGCATATGATTTTATTATAGTAGTGAAGGCTTTGTGCAGAACCAACCACACTTTTTGAAGGGCAGAATAGTGAGACCTGGTGCACTACATGCCATAAGGTCCTCAAATGACCCTCTGCAGTTTTTGATTTCAGAGTGGTCCTTCTACTAGACCAGTTACCATCCAAGGCTAAAGAACCCAGGTTGTCCAGCTATTTACCCATAGTTGGGGGGAGAAGGAGAGGATTAATACCTTTCCCAAGGGAATTAGCATGGAAATGAATGTAATGGATTTGACTGGAATTCGAACTCGGCTCTGTGATTCCTCAATCCGAGCTGCTATCCACTACTTTACCATGCCTCCTTGATATATATATATATATATATATATATATATATATATATATATATATATATATATATACGTATATATATATATATATATATATATAAATATATATATATATATATATATATTCTTCTATGCCCAGGTACTTTCAGCTAGTGTTAGCCATCATCCATACATTATATATATGCATCTACTAAAGACTTTAAAAGTAATAATTTATATTTTTTATAGAAACTACAACAGATAGTGGGAAAAGTCTTTGACTACAAAACCCTATATTTTCACATAGTTACCACCATAGTTGCCACACATGTTGTTTTTACAACTACTAAAATGCAATAAATGTGCTCATATCCACTGTTTGTTCTCCTTAAAATATTCAACCAATACAGATGAATATCAGTTGGTAAAATTATTTTTACATGGAAGAATTCAATGAGATGGCTTCGTTTCAATTTCTTGTTAGGTAACATTATGCTAAAATGGTGCTCACCAGCTATCTGTAATAAGGCAAAAAATCATGGGCTGGAAGGTTCGCCATCTACTGCCAAACCACAAATATCCACCACTGACTTTATGGGCCAACATGATAAAATAGGATGCATTACTTTCAGAGTGATTTCCAAATATGTATGTCTTTATGTGTGTCTGTGTTTGTGTATATATATATATATATATATATATATATATATATATATATATATATATATATGTGTGTGTGTGTGTGGGTGTGTGTATATATTTCCTTCATTTATTCATATATATATATATATATATATATATATGTGTGTGTGTATATATTTCCTTCATTTATTCATATATATATATATATATATATATATATATATGTGTGTGTGCGTGGGTGTGTGTATATATTTCCTTCATTTATTCATGTATATATATATATATATATATATATATATATATATGTGTGTGTATATATTTCCTTCATTTATTCATATATATATATATATATATATATATATATATATATATATATATATATATATGTGTGTGGGTGTGTGTATATATTTCCTTCATTTATTCATATATATATATATATATATATATATATGTGTGTGTGTGTGTGTGTGTGTGTATGTCTGTGTGGGTGTGTGTATATATTTCCTTCATTTATATATATATATATATATATATATATATATATATATATATATATATATATATATATGAATAAATGTATGAAATGTAAGATATAAAGTAAATAGAATAAATATGTCAGAACAAAGAACAGACACATTGAGCAACTAATTTCTGCATTTAATGGAAATTTGTTTTCTTCAATTCAATTTTCCATTTGAGTGGCTGCTTAGTGGAAGCAGTTTTATTCTATTTATTATTTTAAAACTATCTGAAATATTTTAATAAAAATTCCATTATGAACTTTCTAAAATATGTATTCACAGAAATTATCAAAATTGAAACACTCACATGCACAAACACACCAATCAATGTCAAAAATGTATAGATGCAAAAATATTAATTATATATAAATGATACATTTGTTGAGTGCTAAAAACCAAAGGAATTTCAATAAGAATGATTTACATATTTTTCATTGACCATCCATGAATGTTACAAAAGTTTGTTTTTTTGATACTTTTAATGCAATTGTTTAAGACTAATCCAATCATCATTTTTTAAAAATATTGATTAGGTTTATTTTTTAACATTTTACAAAATATTTATAAATCTTAGCTGACAGTAACTAAACATGTTCAGTCAATCAATACTAAATGTTCGAATTTTCTCAGTTGAATTTGAAATTTTTAAATATTATTGTAGATACATAAAATGAAGTTTCATATATATTGATCAACCATCATTACACTTTTATTGTATTGTACATACATGAAATTATTGATGAATGGTCATTAAATTTTTAATTACTAATTAAAATCTATTGCACTGGGGAAATGCATTCTACTACATACTAGTAAAGATATATTGTACTGTTTTATAGCTAAACCACATTTACGTTTTTGAAAAATTCTTCCGGTAATTTTTATATTCAAAATATATTTCAGCGACTAAAAATTCTAAATATGTAACAACAATGAAAAAAAGACCAGTTAAAATTTTAGGAGCTTGTTATTTTGGGAACATTTAAACTAATTTTGCTATCAAATCGGTAATTTTTGTCATATTTATTATTTTAGAAAAGGCTAACGTTTCCATCATTTTTAACCGAGGCTTGCTCATGACTCTGTCTCAATATAAGCCAATATTCTATGATCCAACATTTAAATATAATTTTAAGAAAACTTCCATTAAGAATTCTTCTTTTATTGGATGTATCCCTTCAGGTTGAGAGCGATCATGTCTCTCCACAATTTCCTGCCATTTGTATCTTTCAATAAATTTTGTCTGTTTGCTATCTCTCCCACATTCTGCTCCACCATCCATTCACTTAAGCTTACCAAATAGCTTATGTATTGTTTTCCTCTGGCCCTCTTGCCTTCAGTCTGTCCTGTGAGTATAAAATTTTCCACACCCTCTTTTTGCATTATGTACCCTAGAAATTTTAATTCTCTCTTTCTGATGTTAAGTATAAGAGTCCTTTTTGTTTCCATTTTCTCTGGAACTTCTTTGCTCCCATGGTATCCTCAGCATCCTTCTGTAAAACAACATTTATGTTGTTTCAAGTCTCTTCTTCACCTGTGAGGAGATTGTCCAGCATTCACTGCCATATAGGATGATTGATATTAAATAATATTTCAGTACTATTTCTTAGTTTCAAAGAAAATTTTCCTTTTTTGTAATTCGTTACTTTTGATGTTTCAGAGTTTTATGATAAATATTTGTATTAATGGATGCTATAATCAAAAGCCTATTTAACATATATGTTGTACTAGAGGTAGTTTTGCCCAACAATGCAAGTTGTTACTAAACCAAAACATTAACCTGAAAAATCATGTTCTTAAATAGACTCATCTGATCGAGACTTTCATATGGATATCACACATGGTTCAAAAATATGTAAGGTATCAACTGTATGCAATTGTTTTTTATGATCAATAGTTAAAAATGGCTTTGAGTGAGTGAGGCCTGTGTGTCTGGGTAAGGACTACCCTTCTTGAACATTAGGGATTTGTGTCACAGAATCACAAACAAATAATTGAGTCAGATAATAGAAAATAGATCACTTGAGGATTATCAACAGCAGCAACAACTAAAATGGATTGCACATGTAACTCAAAGAGAAATAACAATTCCAATGCACCTTTGGATTTCTGTATGACATGTTCCTTTATCAGATAAAACATTTCTTAGATATTTAAATTTCTGTACTTCTTTGATTTTGACATTGCCAATTCATAGCTTGCATCTTCTTGTAATGGATCATGTCTGAAACATGCTCCATAATGAATTTGTTAGTAGATATGTGAATAATACTCAGTGACCAACAGTATTAGTGTTACAAATAATAGTTATATGACTACTATGATCTGAAAAAAGAAATCTGATAAAAATAGAATCTGAATGAAAAAATTCCAGATATACCAATAAATGAATGGAAAGTATTGTTTACTTGTCTGAAAAAAATCACCAATTCAATGATGGGGGAAAAAAGTAAAATTAGATATTATTAATGATCAAGAAAAGAATTTGTAAGTAAATGGCTTATGATGATGAACAATCAATAATGACAAGTCAGATCAATAATGAAAGGTCACTAAAGATCTTCATTGGCTCTCAGCGAAAAATAATGCAGCTTAATTTTGTTATCAATTATGAAGGAAGAGGTCACAGTCTGAAATCTGAAACATGTTTTAACTGGGAATTAATTAATATACCTTATATACTCATGTATAAGCCGACTTCATGTATAGTGTGACTCCTGAAGTTTTTTGCATGTGTATAGTGCAATTGCTCATTGAAAGTTCATGATATTTTTTAACCTCTTCAAAAAAATGATCTACGTACAGTTCAACACTTTATTCTAAATATAAAAAAATGATCTATGTACAGTTCAACACTTTATTCTATATATAAAAAAAAACTAGTAATAAATACTTTCACAATACTCAAGTATATACAGTATTTCAGGGGATTTTTTTTTACATTGGCATTCATCTTGTACAAGGCCCAGGAGCCACTTACAGAGATATGTGAGGAAGATAACAGTTAACCCTTGACTTGAACAGGTTAAAATTGTAGTGATTGGGGAAGGATCCTCTTAGAAGTCAATTCCACAAAGCAGTGGTTCGTGGAAAGAAGCTGCTCAAGTGGAACTTACTTTTCACAAATGGAATGCAAAGAGAATGAGGGTGGTTCTCTACAATGTTCATAACATGGCAGGTCTTAGGAATTATTCGTCTTCTATTTATTTATTTGTTTTTAAGCATTTCATCCCAAGCAAGGTGGGAAGCCACTAGCATGCAAGGGGTTACAGAGGATTTGGAGTGAGAGCAGATAGGAGTGATAGAGGAAAGGATGAGGAGAAGGATAGTGCATAGATCAAGGCAATTGGAGATGTCGATTGACATTACATTTGAATAGTTGGAGATTATAGCTATCAGGGAAACAGGAAAAGGGAAGGGAGTTCCACATGCGAGAGGTGTGAGATATGAAGCTATTGGAGTAGAAGAGACGGCTATATTTAACAGTTTCAACAGTGAAAGGGTGAGAGCAGGATGCCAGCCTCGTAGGGCGCTTGAATTCATGAAGTCTGGGAACCAGCGAAAGCAGCTCATCAGAGCAATTACCATGAAAGTATTTGTAAAAAAGAGGTGACAGTACATCTGTGAGAGAGCAACTTCAGATGAGATGCCAGATCAGGGCCAATTACATTGCATATCCGTCTCTGGATCTTATCAAGAACCCCGAGGCAAATAGAAGGGGCTCCAGACCATATATGGCAGTAATACTCCATGCAAGAGCGAATAGTTGATTTGTAGATTTGAAGGATCGGTTCCAGGGAGAAAAATTTCCTGGCATGGCACAGGAAGCCAACTTTCCTTGCGGTGGACAAAGCAATTGACTCAATGTTTTTGTTCCATCTTAGGTCAGCAGTCAATGTGAGACCAAGTAGCCACAAAGGGGTGCTCTTGGGAAGTTGAGCGTCAGACATTCTAATGGGGGGGCAGGGAAGGATCTCTGTGGTGATTAATAGAGAGCAGTTTTGTTTTTAGGGTGTTAAAGTTAACCAGTCAATTCCTGCCCCAGTTCACAACCAATTGGAGGTACCAATTAAAGGTAGTTTTGTCAGTGACACTAGATTTGTTTTTGTGGCAGGAGTAAATTGTAGTGTCATCCGTGTAGATGCCTACTTGGGAATCTATGGCGTCAGGAAGATCGTTGATGAAGATAGGGAACAGAGTAGGGCCTAGGATGGAGCCTTGGGGAACACCTGCATTCGTGGGATAGGAGCTGGAGGAGAATCTATTGAGAACGACCTTCAATTCACGGTTTGACAGGAATGATTGTATTAAGTCAAACAATCAACCTGTAACTCCATAACCCTGAAACTTACAAGATAGCTTAGCAGATCATGAGATGTAAGGTGGTTAACCACTTCAGCATTGTTTAAAACTTCGAAGACTTTGCCAAAGAGGGGTAGGAGATTGATAGGACAGTAATTAGAATGGTCAGAGGGGTCACCAGAATTCTCAAAGACAGGAACAATTGATGAGGACTTCCAGCAGGCTGGAAAACAAGGTTACTTGAGGCAGTAATTATATAATTTGGAGAGGGTGGGCGCCAGTTCAGGTGCACATTTCTTCAAGACAATGGCTGGTATCCCATCTCCACCACTAGCCTTGTGTGGGTCTAAATTAGAGATAATGCCCAATACCAATGACGGGGTTATGTGCAACCCGCTCAATAGGGCCTCAGTTCTAAGAGGGAAATCTGGTATGGGTACACCGGAAGAGTTGAGTATTGAATTGAATGAAAATTTCCAAGCAAAGCATACACCCTTGTCATCAGGGGAGAACAGGATCTGAAACTGGTTGAACAAAGGAGGTATAGAGGGTTTGCTATTGTTCAGTACACTCTTACAGAGATGCCAATAATCCTTGGAGCTGAATTTGCAAGATGCAATACGTTCCTTCATTCAAGCAGCAAACAGTGAGTTAGCTTTGTTGAGGAAACGCATAAACTCATTACGGGCAGAGGCAAAGCGACTTCTATTGCAGTCGGACATGTCACTATGATAGGTGGAAGAAGTGGTTTCTATTGGCAATGGTGGCTGAGCAAGCAGCGGAGAACCAAGAGGAGGAGCACGATTTGACCTTATATTTCCTTGAGGGGATGAAAGCTTCGATTCCAGCTTTAACCCATGAAGCACATTCTTGAACAGGGAGCGTAAAGACAACATCCCAGGGGATATCATGGAGGAAATCACAGAACGACTCCCAGTCATCTCCTTGATAGAAGAACGAGGTTATAGTGGTAGAAGGTTCTTTGCAAGGGTTGGAGTTGAAGAAGATGTTGACAGACACTAGTATTCTTTTGGCAGATGAGCAATCATAGCTCTCCACTATTCTTTGTAGATCTAAGCAATGTTTATTCCATTACTAGTAGTTAAAGTAACAAAGAAGGGGTTTTATTTACTCTTCTTTTTTATCTGCTGAATCCATTTAGGATGTTGGCAATCATTGCTTTCCACAGCTTCCTATCTTTTGTAGTGTTTAGTTATCTAAGTGGTTAACTTGCATAGTTTAAAAAAGTATCATCATATCAATTGTAGAATTTTCCCTACCAGTTTGTGTCATCCATTTATTCAAACTTTTTAGGTAGATTACTCACAGTTTTCTTTTGTTTCTCTTGTGAGCTTCAAATTCTCCAAGCCCACTTTCCTCATTATTTGTCCCAGAAATTCCTACTGTATCTTTCTAATTCTAAGTTGTTTGTTTTTTTATCATTGTTCCCATGTTCTGTCCATAGTAGGCTCAGTGTACTTTTGTAAAACTTCATTTCTGTTGCCTCAAATATCTTCATCTGTGAGGAAATTGTTCAACATACTCTACCATATCGGAGGATTGATATGACATAACAATTGAGGACTTATTTTTGTTCCTAACCAAATTTTCCTATTTCTTAATACTTAGTTTAGTTTTTGATAGGCATCTTTCACTATTTAAATGCACCTTTGAAATTCTGTGTTATATTTTCTATATGAAAATTAATAAACAGTAGAAACCTTAAATAAACAATACCCAATACATATAAACTTATTGTTTTAAAACTTATTCTGGTGCTAGTTTCATAATTTAATTTTGTCACTTACAGAACAGAAAGTTAGCCTAAAATATCTTTTTATAAGCAGTATTTCTTGTGAATACATAAAAATTGATTTAAAGCAAAGATCTGATTTGAGTAGGGATTCTCAATAAATATAAACATTATTGAAAAAATTGTGCCAAAAATAGCTCTTGATGAACATTCATGATGACTGAAATATCAAGCAAGACTATATAATCTCATGTATTTACATATATGATCTGATTTTCAAAATTATCTTGTACCCAGACCTAAAAAAGTATTGAAATAATCTCAGTAAAAATTATAACAAAAAACATTCATTTTCACAACCTTTCTACTATCAAGAGGCATTTTTTTTTAAGGAAAATTAACTTAACTTCAATAAATATGCAGTATTTTCTCTTTCAGCCTTTTAAAAATTCCATATTGAAATTTCTTTTCCTTTTCAGACATTTGATTTTTTTTATTTTTCACAAAATTCTACATTTGATACGGTGACATCTTTTTAAACTATGCAAGTTAACCACTTAGATAACTGGATTTTTCAATTTGTATCTAAATTTTTTAATCATATGAAATATTCAGTCATTGCTTGTTATTCTGTTGCCGCCCTGCTCTCTAAGTAAAGTGTATTTCAGCAAAGATTTTTTTCTTTTTGTATCTTTTTTTTTTACTATCCTTTTGGGATTCAGTTTGTCAATTTGAAATTTCTTCAATTGCCCATTACTTTCATATTCAATTTATAATAAAAATGTACTTCAATATTTTGCTCTAGGTTGTTACAAGAAGAAATTATCAGTATACTGAATTCCTGACCACTATTGAATTTTATTGAATATATGTACATTACTAGATGTGGCTTAGTCTCTATATGTGAATGTTGGTGTGTATAAATGTTAGTGGGAACAGATTTAGTATATTTTTATTAGGTGCATGCAGAATTTCTGAGCATCCTCTGGTTTAAAATATAAAGTGACTGAATATACAGACTTTTTTAAAATAATAATCACTGGTAATTTTGCATACATTTAATATAATGTTAAACCATTCATCAGACAATTAAAACTAAACAAATTATTAAGAAACAGGAACATTTCATTAGAAACAAAGAAAAGAGTGCTGAACTGCTATATAAAAAGCAATCTTCCTATATGGCAGTAAATGCTAACCAATTTCCTTACAGATGAGAAGTTGAAAATAAGGCAGCAAAGATATGGTTCACTGGAAGGATGCTGAGAATATTATGGATGTAACATATGATACAACGATGACATATATATATATATATACCTCTATCAATAAAAGGCAGGATGTGCGTGTGTGTGTAACAAATGCACGACCGCAATTTTCAATGGATTTGCACCAAAATTTGCATGCACATGCTCCAAGTTAGCAGCAAGGCCAACACCAACTTTGCATTTCCCAATTCCCATCGATAGTGGAAATAATCGATTTTTTCATGCTTCTACGGCAATTTTCATGTAGTTTGCGGCCATTTTCTACTGGCCAGAGTGAGAGCCAATAGCTGGCTGCCATGAATAGGCAGGAAGATTCTATTGGCCAGTGTGAGAGCCAACAGCTGACTGACACGAATGTTAACTAGCATGCGAGCATGCAAAACAAAATCGATAGCTGCATACGTCACAAGTGGGAAAAATTTAAATCCGCATGGCACTTTACTCCAATTGGCTCATTCGCTTGCTTAAACTCAATGTTGATTCTGATTCTGTAGAACTGGGTTGAGTGTGAAAAAGTATTTGTTGTTAACATTCTTTTTACATTTGGTTTCTCCAGTTACGAGTCCTTTTTTTAAGCTGATCGTTTTGTGTTAATTTTGTTCAGTTCTTTTTTCATAACAGATTTAATGTTTAGTATAGAGTTTAGAAAAAATTTGCAGTGTGCGATAGACAAGAAGTAAGGCATGTAGCAACATCAGCACGGCAAAGGGTACTCCTTTAAAGGCAAGGAAGGGCAAAAATATTTTAAGTCAAGTGATAGCGATTGCTGTATGTGTCGTATGTGTTTTTGAATCAAGCATGGGCAATGCCGGGCCATGATGCTAGTATATATATATATATATATATATATATATATATATATATATATGTATGTATAATGATAAAAGCAGAGACTTTAGAAAAAACATGGGTTTCTAAAGTCATTATCATTTTCTTATAATGAGCCCTCCTTGGATTTATATCCTCTTTGGAATTATCCCTACAAATTATCAAATATGAACCCTCAAGTTGTATCATCAAATATAATATTTCTATTAAAATCTGCAATTACAAGCCAAAATTCATATGATTTTTTATTATATAAGCATATACCAACATTGTTTGAAAATTACCAGTTTTACTGAGCAAACATTGACTTTCACAATAAAATCTGATTTTACTTTTACTGATTTTTGCACATGCATAAATCTCTCTCTGTCTCTGTCTCTCTCTCTGTCTCTGTCTCTCTCTCTGTCTGTATCTCTCTCTCTCTGTCTGTGTCTGTGTGCCTCTCTCTCTCTCTCTGTCTCTCTCTCTATATATATATATATATAATGAGAAATCCAAGAGCTGAGTTCGAATTCCACTCAAGACTGTTATATTCACTTACGCGTAACTTGTTTTAACCTACCTATGGACAATAATAGCTATGTCTCCATTCACATAAATACAGTAGTAAATACTGTATGTTGGTCTTCAGTTGGAGCTCATTGTGGAATTAATTTGACTCATTTTTGCAGTTGACTATTTCTTCTACATGCTGCTGGTGAATCTTATATGTAGTGTTCTTGTCTTAAGTATTATCGTTCATTACCAACTTTCATGTGATTATTTTGTTCAGTAACCATCCCAAGGTTACACCATAAATACCCTGGAGAAAATATGATTTCATCACTTCTGCCCCAGCTATGGTTAAATAACAGTACAGACTAGGCCCTATATACTTGGTTAGCAACCAGTCTAGAAGGAAAATCTGAATTCAAACCAGCCTAGAGAGATTTGGATAAGATCAGGGTATCTTTCACAAAACACACCATTGCCATTACAGCTGCAGTACATTCAGGATCATACTATATATATCATAAAAAATAGTATTAATATAATTATTACATGATTATGAACAGTAATATTTGATTCCAATTCACATGTTTTAAAAAATAAAAATGGGACATCTATTTCAAATAAAAAGTATCCATTAGAATAATGTTGGAAGTAGAAGAAATGTTACATTAAAAATATAAATCCATTAATTCTTTAGAAATATATATATATAGGATTGATACAAATATAAAATTTGTCACCTAGCTGATTGATGTTACCTTCAGCATCCTGATTCTAGAGCTTTATAAACAGGCACTCCATCTTTCACTCATCAGGTTATATATATATGAATTAATTATAATATTAGGTTGGTGCAAAAATAATGACGTTATGATGTCGTCTTTTGAAGTATTTTTAACGTCAAAAAACGACATTATTTTTGCACCAACCTAATATATATATATATATATATATATATATATATATATATATATACTTAATTATAATATATATATATTTATTAATTATAAGATATATATATATATATATGTTATAATTAAGTAATTCATCGTGTCTAGAAGAAACCTCAACAGAATGCAGAAAGCATTGGACGGACGTTTCATCCTATATTTGGAATTCATCAGCAGTGTGTATCCACTACCGAGAATTGAAACCTGGACAGTTACATTATCAGGCAAATGTCATGCCAACTGTACCAAAGGGCCTAGGTGATGAAAAGGTAGCAAATTAGACTCAATATAGCACCACTTGATCGCATATTCCATGGTGTAACTTATTTCAGTTTCCCTTACCCATAGGACTCTTCTCCCACAACTAATATCCCCAAGCCACTCCATCCAGAGCATTAGAAGCTGGTTCAAACAAGTATATACAAGTGATAGAAATTATTAGGAGGGTTTGAGATAATTAAGTAATTCATCAAGTCTATATATATATATAAACTAAATAAAATAAATATGTCAGAACAAAGAACAGGCATATATATATATGTATATGATTTCAGAATCCACTAAGGTAAATTTGCATCCAGGATCATACAGTTATTTCCTAAAATATGGTATAAATGTGATATGAGATAATGAAGAACAATAGCAAGAATAATAAAATTACTAAAAAGCTTAATGAGGCAGGCTAAGTATAAGATTTAAATACATTGTATACCAAAATTTTATTTCAGTCACGCATAGCTCTTTCTTTTTATTTTTTTCATTTAAACTGTATCTGGTGTTTATTTTAGTTTCCCTTTTTGTATATAGATTTAATTTAATCAATAAAACCATTATTTGTTTGAAGATGCTCACGCTGAATGTAAAGTGTCACAATATGATTTTTGGTCTTCTCATTTATCTACTCACTGTTATCTAATATATACATTTATATTATATCTTTCATTATATATATATATATATATATATATATATATATATATATATATATATATATATATATATATATATATATTAAAGAAAAACAGACCACTTTAAGGTTCCACTATAATAATTTATTTCACCAGAACTCTTTTAAGAGATGCTGGATCATCAGATAACACTTCCAAAAAGTGAAATGAAAGATGAAAATACATGCATATATATATATATATATATATATATATAATGATTAATATATATATAATGATATATATATATATGATTTATATATATATATCATGTATAATGATATATATAAGGATTAATATATATATAATGATATATAATGATATAATATATATATATAATGATTAATATATATATATAATGATATAATGATTAATATATATATATAATGATTTATATAATTTAGCCTGATAAAGTCTTAACGAAGAACAAAATGTGTTGCACAAAAACTTTTTCCACTTTGTTATAGATTTCCATAAAATTGTATGAAAATTCATATATCATTTTCCCATTTATATATATATATATATATGTATATATATATATATATATATATATATATATATATATATATATATATATATATATATATATATGTATATATATATGTATATATATATATGACTATGGCTTCATAAATTTTTAATAAATATCAGATAACATTTATTGACATGTCAACATTTACAATTTGGCACATGATTTTGAGAGTGACATGTTAATTTCATATCAGAGGTTATAAAAAAGAACTCAAAACTAATTTTTAATTTTACACTTTATTTAATAAATCTTTTTTCATTGAAATATGTAAATCCCTTCATGAAGTTAAATACAAATCTGGGGATTTTTCACACGAGCAATGTAAGAAAACTCAACATCATAAAAAAGTTTAAAAAAACTAGAATTTAAGCCCTTGACGTCTTCATTTATAATGTTTTTAATTTTCTGCTACTGGAATCATAAAAGCTGTTTTTTGCTCACCATTCTCAATTTTAAAATTCAAGTCAGGTGCATTTATGCAAATATATGTGTGGATGATATGAAAGTTATTGTCACATAAAATGGAATTAACAGGCAGAATTCTAATTCCGACTTGTTGCATTCACTTTATATAAATGTAAAGTATGCATTAATCACTTTATCCCCGATTGTGGGTTAAATAACAGATTAAACTGGGCTCCTTAGCCTTAACTAACAACCAGTTTAGGAAAAGAAAAACACAATACTTCAAAATCATAAAAAAAAGTCTATAGGAATTCTACTCTATTGAAACAATCATAGAAAAGCAAAGCCTACATATATTAATGAAAAAACAGTTGTGGAGAACCATGATCACCTATGTCTTGAATTAACTATAATAATGTAGATATGAATATATTAATCAGATTAATGTTCTTATCATTATTAATTTTATCTCTATATTTCTACCAATAATGCCTTTGTCTTTCTTCATGTGTTTCATTCATCTTGTTCAAGGTATTTTAAATCTGTATATCAGTGATTCCCATGGACATTGTCCTTATTTTCATGTGGCTGAGTGTTTTTTTCATGATCCATTGCTAAAGATGTGGGTAAAATGATTGGCTCCATGTACCGCAGCAGTAAGTACCTGACTCTTCATGCTATCCTCTATCTTTATAAGAGCCAGATCAGACTGAAAATGGAATACTACTTACATATTTGGATGGGAACTACCCAGTCCTCACTTTCCAGTCTTGATAGAGTTCAAATAGTCTCTGTGTCTTTGTTGGAGAAGAATTATTTTCCACCCTACAACCTCTCTCTCACAGGCAAGGTGTGGTGAGCATCTCACTGCTCTTTGGCTACTTTCATGGAAAGTGCTCAGATGAACTATATTCTTTGGTTCTGCCAGATCTAACCTTCACAGCTAGGACCCACCATACCACTTACATTGTAGTAAACCGCCCACATTCACTTTGTATTTCACTGGTGAGAATTAAGTTCCACTTGAACTGCTTCTTCCCACAAACCACTGCTCTGTGGAACAGACTCTCAAGAGGTTGTTTACTCAATCACTAGAATCTTCTAGAGTTAACCGTCATCTTCCGCTTCTATCCATATAAACTGCCTTTTAACATAACCCTCTATCTTGAGTGGTCCTTACTGTATAAAAAAAAATAAAAATTCACTTTCTGAACATGAGACCTGAGTTTGAATTTCACTATATTCGATTTGTCAGGGAGATGAATTCTTGAGGTTATCAAGCTGAGGATGTGATTCCAGAATGCAGCACTGTTGGAAAGTACCTGAAAACCCTGCCAAGGGTTGACCCGCCTTGTGAATAAAATTGGGTAGATAAGACTCTTTAAAAGTTGCTGATGGTTGGGCTAACAGGAAGTCACAAGTCATTGTAACTGAGGGTTTTGAGTGTACTAGCCTTGTTCAAAGTGCTGATCACCCTAGATTATGCACTCAACTGCAGAAACTGTTTCAAAGTTCTGCTCAACATAGTTGCAGTTTGCAGTATAAACCATGAGGTAGGCTCTGTAGGTGTTGAAAAAACACAAATGTACCTGGGCAGGCATCTTAACCCAGGGTTTGGCTAACTGCTCTATCAAGTCGTTATGCTCAGAAACAAGTACCTATTAATATTATTGTTACATAGATATATATATATCTTCAAACATATATTGTTGAATATAGCAGACAAAGAATGTCTATTATGTTTGATCATGAGCTGTTTTAAGCTTCGTATAGTGTCTTTAGTTTTAGGAGAAAATAAAAGACAAAAACTGTCCAACATTTGGATATTTTTTATTATGCTGTTCTTCGATCAAAGGTTTTGGCTCACATGAGCCATCATCAGAGTGGTTATATGTACAGAGATGTTCACCATCAAAGATGACATCCTGAAACTAAAGCCACTATACAAACAGCATGAAGTCATAATACGTCATGACTGAGGGTTTGAGTGTATTGGAATTCTTCAATTACTCATCATGCCAGATTATCTCCAAGAAACTGTAACTGATGTCTATTCAGTGTAGTTGCAACATAACTCAACAGTTGGCTCTGTTTGTGCTACAGGAATGCAAATGTACCTGAGCAGGTATCTGTAAAAGGGATTACTTAGCCATCGAAGCAGACAGGTGTACTCAGAAATATGCAGCTAGGCATAATTATTATTATGTATATAGTGGTCCTCTTTAACAATACTAGCTTATAGTTCCCTTAAGTTAAGAACCTTGAGCCTGCTCAGTACCTAGATGGCTGACTGCTTGGGAATATCAGGTACTGTAAACTTGGATGTGTGGGTGGTATAATGGTATAATTCAGAGAAATGGAGAGCTAATGGTTTGTTATATTCACTTATGTACAAATCTATCTCTTCTCCCCCCAGTTATGGGTTGATTAGTCAGACTAGTATCACTAAACCATTATTATATACAAAAATAAAGAAATACAATTGCATACAAAATATTTAGATTTTGGCAATAAATAACCCATAGAGGTTGATATGAAGCCAAACAAAAACAACTAACAACAAAAATCTTTAACATAATTTCAATTTCTGTACTTTCCAGTTACTCACATTCAAACCCACAAATAAATAATCAATTCATAAACTTTACTTAATAATTGCTACAAGCCAAAAGAGGAGTG
Source organism: Acanthosepion lycidas (assembly GCA_963932145.1). Lineage (NCBI taxonomy): Eukaryota > Metazoa > Mollusca > Cephalopoda > Sepiida > Sepiidae > Acanthosepion > Acanthosepion lycidas. The sequence goes on from OZ010576.1 coordinate 79,025,524, forward strand.
ATGCTGATAGTTTGGATAAACCAAAGAGGATTGCTTCCTTTAACTGAAAAGTTGAAAGTTATTGGCTTTTTTTTTCAGAATTCAGAATGCATTGTTTGCTTAGATTACAATGCAGTACAGTAAGAAAACCTTATCTATTTGTCATGTAGATTTCACTGCTGTACATTGTTATAATTGTTCTATTTTATTATCATTTTTTTTTTTTCAAATTTTTAGCTTGTTTAATTAAAAAAAAATGACACTTTATCAAAGATACACTTTTCGGAAAAAAAAATTGGCCAAGTCCCAAACAGAAAAAAAATAATTGGGCCAGACACAAATTGATAAAATAATAAGCTTTTAAATCTGATATAAGGAACCAGAATTGATTGAACAGAAAAAAAAAATCTACAGTACGCAGAGTTTAACAATGGAAGAAAATAACATGCCGGCATTTGCTGTCATCAGTTCTACAGCTGGTTTTTGTCAGGCCAACTGTAACTATTCTGAAATTTACAAGACATTACAGACAATAAATCAGTTTTTCTATCAGTTATTAAGAGACTAGGTCAACAGTTTAGAGTAACAAGTAATGCAGCTAAAAAGAAATGATATGGAAGGCCCTAAGTCTCATCATTACAATTCTGAAAGACAAAAAGAAAAAGACCCCAATATTATCAACAGAAATCAATACCTCCAAAAATTCCAAACTAATACTAGAAGGTTATCTAATACATGTTTTTCATCTAAAAGACATGCTAAAAGATCAAAGGAATTTCAAATAATCATCAAAGACAGAATTAAATTCTTGGTGGTTTGATTTAAAGTTGTTCAGCAGATTTGTCTAGTGTGATGAATGAAGACAAAATGATGAGAAATAGTGATGACACCTCTATTTGAAACAAAATATTAGGAAGGAAGCTTCTACCAATACTTGAAAGAGTGATAACAGCTACTGGAACTGAGAAACCTATTTCCCTGAAAAATTGTTTTAAGATAAAGGTTTTATAAATTTCAACCAACACTGGCACTGGTTGCATGATCAATGAATGCTGAATGTTTCCTTATAAGTAAACTGCTGATATTAATAATATCATTACTATTTCTTTGGTAAGAAGGAAGTTCCACTGAGAGAACTTCTCCCTAGAACTGTTACTTTGCAAAACAGACTCACAAAAAATATGTTTCCCGATCACTATGATCTTAACATTTTTAAGTCCATGATCAACTATTTTCTATCTTGCATAACCTCATAATATGCATGTCTTTCTTCCACCTTTTACAGCATTACAACAATCTCATTTAGTAATGCTCTACCTTGAGTAATGCTTAGGCCTTGTATTAGGTGAATGATAGTATAAAAAAATGTAAGACAATGAGTTTTAAGTGAATGCACCAAAATAAAAATGTTTTCTCAGTGGATTTATTTAATCTGTGTAGTGAGATTATTCACAAGAGACTAGAAGATCTACTATGATTTATTAATTACTAACTTAAAAGCTGTTCTATCAGGTAGCATTTAAGCTAGCTCCTGTGGAGGGCTCTTGATTATAATTCATCACAATAGGTAGGGAGGAGTAGATGCAATAGGAAACAATAAACTACAAAGGAACTCAAAACTGATTACTGCATTTAAGTACTGCATTAATATTTAAGCTTACCTTTTAAAAGTTCAACAATAATTGTTCTGCTGCCACTTAATTTAAAGACAGTTTGATATATGTAAGTCCTTACTTTTCACACAAACAATTATTTTTATTTTATGGGTGACTTTTGCTGGATTTCACAATTAATTTTGAAGCTATAAAAAATTGTTATCATATAAAAAATTTGTCCCAAAAAATCACGTAAAAAAATTGCCAAAACAAAACAATCACAGTAACAAAAACCTGAGAATACAAAATTTGAGGACTAGCAAGTCCAGATCCAGCCTGGAATGTTTCCATTTGCTCACAAAGTTGGCCTGATTCCAAAATAGTATGTTATGTTGGGCTATGGCCTCTAGGAGTAAAGTTTAAAAAGTATGACACAATGACACACTGACTTTCACATTTATTATTATAGATAGATCTAACAGACTGAGGAGGAAAATTGAAAGAGCTGTTAGACAAGGCAATCTTGGAAAGAATGAAAAAATCAATTCATGATTTATAGCAAAAGGGATAGCCCAGTGTATAAGTACATATTGGGAATGTAAAATCACAGATTTGGAAAATTTAGGCACATTGGAATACTAGAAACTGAACAAATTATAAAGAGATGTCCTTAAAAATAAAGAGAATTTTGTTGTACTACTTTCTATTTTCTAGTCTTCTCTATGGCAATGAATACTGGACAGTTTCTTTACAGATCAAAACTTGAAGCAACAGTGATTTAGCATTATGGAAAGAGTGAGAAATTAGGCAGTTTTAATAAGCAGAATTCTGAGAAAAAATACAGCTAAAAATCAGAAATCAGTTGGATATAAAATGAGGAAAGCAGAGAACTTAACACTCACAGGGGAAAACAGTGAGTAACCTGATTGACAAATTTGAGTAAATGAATGGAAGGACAAGTATCACAAAGACAAATAGGCAGTGTAAAGAAGCAAGAAGAACTTAGAGCAACAATACACAGAAAATCGAGGAGAGGTATGATCACCCACATCCTGAATGTTATGTCACATAAAGAGAGAATTTTTTTGATACTGAAAAGTCAATTAATACACTACAGGTGAAAAGTTTGAGCACCCCCACCCCCGAATTAGCTTGGGATGAACTTGGCAGAAAGGTGAATAAAAATGGAAAAGAACTCTTAGAGTCATTGAAAAAAGAATGGAATCATTTATCAAATTTATACTTTGAGAAACATTTGCAATGAATGCCAAAAATTTGTGCTGCAGTAGTCAAAGCTACAGGAGGATATTTTGACAAGAGCAAAATTTAATCATGAAATGATTTTTTTTCTTTTTGTCATAATTAAATCTTTTAATAAAAGAATAATGTCCCACTTTTATTTAACAATGTAACAATTTCCTCTTATTTAAATTACAAAACAACAACTTTCTGAACAAATGTAAAAAATTACCAGAGCTGGACCCAAACTTTTGAGCTGTAGTGTACTTTGGAATAAAGAAGAGCACTGTGAAAGTTCATCCCAAAATTCTATTGTTTTTTTTTTACAATGAAGAATGTTCAAATGTTATTTCTCAACAAAACCATTGAGCAAAATATTCCTGTTAACAGTTATCATCAGTCAATATTTTGGTTTAGTCAGAATTCAGATTTTAATAAAATAGATTATATTTAATCTCACATTAAACATAAACTAACTGGGAAATAATTTTCAACTCTTCAACAATATTGAGTGCTTTTTGTAAGAAACTGTCCATTAGTTTATCCACAAAGAGAATATTTCTTTTAATCATTTCACTCTAAGCAAAGCAATAATGTCACTAGAACACAAAGGGTTACTATGAGTGAAAGACTTTAAAGAACAATAAAAGACTAGGGTTCAGAAATAGTAGAAGATGTCAATTGGCATTGCATTTAAATTTTAAAAAATTATAAAAGGCAGGGAAGCAAGAAACTGGAAGTGACTTCCACAGGTGAGAAGTGCAAGAAAAAACTACTAGAGAAGAACTGATGGTTGCATCTAATTAGTTCAACAGTAAATGGTGAGATGTAGTTACCAATGTAGTAGCCTGTTTAAATTCATGCAGTCAAGGTACCAAGGATAAAAGCTCATCAGAACAATTGCTATGCAAATATTTGTAAGAAGATAGAGAGAAGTCACATCGTATAAGCGAAAAAGTGATGAAGTCAAGATGCCAGGTCAAGATCAATTAGATTAAAGTCTCTTTGAATATTTTCAAGAATCTCATTATGGTAGAAACACCGGACCAGATATGGCAGTAATATTCAATGCATAGACAAATGGTGGATTTATAAATGTTCAAGATAGATTTGGATGAGAAAAATTATCTCACATAACACTATGAACAAACTTTCCTAGCAGTAGACCTATCAATTGATTCAATATAGTCACTCCACTTCATATTAGTGGAAAATGTGAGCCCAAGAAGGTGTGAAAGCAAAAATCTATTTTTTTAATTCTTGACCAATGAATTCTTGGTGAATCCATTTAAAGATTAATAATTTGTCATTTTGGGCTTGGCCTCATTTGATTTTATTTTTTGTCAAGGAGTGTAAAGGAAAAAATAAATTATATAAGTGAATTGGTACTATCAGCTGTTTTAGGCATCTACTGGCAACATCTGTGGATATGGGAGATGACTAGTATATATATATATATATATATATATATATATATATATATATATATATATGTATATATATATATATATATATATATATATATATATATATATATATATATATATGTAGAGAGAGAGAGAGAGAGAGTGAGTGAGTAAGTGGGAGAGAAAGAGAGAGATTAGACAAAGTGGAAAAGCTATAAATGTAAATGTTTTGCCAATGTCTTTTGGTCTCGGTTTCAGGTCAAAATGAAAGACAAAACTATGTGTAAGGAAAATCTTTAGGATTTTTGAGGATAAGTGGGGGCCCTATGTTGAATTACCTTATCAGATTTATTGTCCCTCTTATCCTCAAAAATCTCAAAGAATTTTCCTTACACACAGTTTTGTCTTTCAATCTAATCTGACGAAGTCAAGACTAACAAATGTCAGTGAAATGATTCCTTTATAGCTTTTTCATTTTGTCTCATGATCTACACTTTTGTTTAGAATACTATCATACATACTACAAACACACACATACACACACACATATATATATTCCTTTAAGTGTTATTATAGTGGGTACTCATATTTGAATAGATAGTAAATTAGGGTCTTACTAAACTGTTGTGCTTTTTGTAGCAAAGCATCAAATGATGGTTTCTCCTACAAAGGAGGATGCATGTTACATATATATATATATATATATATATATATATATATATATATATATATATATATATATATATGTTTGTGTGTGTGTGTGTGTGTATGTGAATGCAGATGCATAAATTTCATTTTTTATTAAAAGGTCCATGAAATAGTCAACATTTTGTTCATTGTATATTTCAGAGCAATTTTTAAAAGAATCATGTAAATGAATCTCTTATTTCATGCAATGAATTTCTTCTTGCTTAAATGAAGTTTTAACTTTTAAATAAATGAACCACTTTTTGAATGAAGTGCAGTCGAGATCTGTTCATAAATTAATTTTCTTTATTAAATTAATATAAGGTCCCAAATAGGGAAGGAAAATGCTGTTATGTTAGTTTCAGATATTTATCCAAACACAAACCTAAAAGAGGAAATTGGAAGGAATGATCTCAGGAACACACACACACATATATATATATATATATATATATATATATATATATATATATATATATATATATATATGTATGTATAAAAGGATCTTATATTTGATTTGATTAGTTTCTTGCTTTCAGATTTTAGTTTCTTTCTCTGGCTCTGAGTTAAAGTTTCAGATAACAAATCAACAAATAAAAAGTTGAATTGAAAGACGATTAGATATAAGTAAATATTTGAAAAATGATTATATGTGAAAAGAAAATTAAAAAGATTAATAAAATATTAGTAAAAATTAACAAATAAAAACAAAGTGAAAAAAGATCATAAGTAAAAGAGTTGAAAAAAATTATCTGTGAAAAAATTAAAAAAATTGAATATAAATAAAAAAGTTTAAATGTAAATTCAAGAGATTCAAAACATTTAAAAAGATTAAACATCAATAAAAATAATACTGATAAAAAAGATTTTTAAATATTAAATATAAAAATGTCAAAATAAATGTAAAATATTATAAAAATTAAATATAATTTAAAAAGTAAAAATGATGATGTGACAAAAATAAATAAAAAGATTAAAAAGAATTAAATATCAGATTAAAAAATTGATATAAATAAAAAGATTAAAAAGAATTAAATATCAGATTAAAAAATTGATATAAATAAAAAGATTAAAAAGAATTAAGTATAAGAAAGATTAGAAAGAATAAAAAGGATTAAATGCAACTTAAAAAATTGAATATAAACAGATTTAAAAAATAATTAAATATGAATAAAAATGTAAAAGTTAAATATAAAGATATAACAGATTAAATAAAAAAGATTAAATGTAAGTAGAAAAACATGTAAAAAAAAGTTAAATGTAAATAAAAATTCATAAAATATTAAATATAGAAAAAATTGTAAATAAAAAAGATAAAAAAAAATTAAATATCAATGATTTTTTAATAATCAAATATTGAATTTCTGTTTTATTGCTGAAATTAAATCAGCAGAATTACTGGGCCATTTTCTATCAAACCTTCATCAAACTTTATTTTAATATTTTCTCTATAAATTCATATGTCTTTTTTTCATTCCTTGCAAGTATAGCAGAATGTTTTTCATATTTTGAATTTAAAATGGATAGAAACAACAGTTTGATGTTTGCCAAAAAATCTGAAAAATATATTTTTACAGTTGATTTTTTCTGTTTCTCTGCTATTGCTATATTTCTTTTTTTATAATATATATTTATTTTAGATGTTACAGAAAAGCAATTAATAGTAGACCCTAATAGCTGGACAATGGAAGATATTCCTGGAACTTAAAAATTTTAAAGAATTTATTTCTAAGGTTAACAGCTAAAGAAATATGGCAAATATATTAAATTTATTTTCTACAGATTAAACCATTTAAATAAAAATACATGAATATTTTTACTCTGTATACAAATTTTATTAAAGTCATTTGCAATAGAATTATTATTAACCATTAGATTTGGGGAAATTTCTCAGGATATGCTTATATTTATAGGTTAAATATATCATGTGACTTTCATCTCATCTGTTTTTAGTATTCATTTGGAAGGGTGAGATTTTATTATTTGACTCAAAAGTTGTTCATCATATTATGAAAAAAATATAAAATAGTATAGCTACTGCTACTTATTCTGTAATTACAGATATATAAAGATTGCAATTGATCATGAGAAAGATATAATCTCAAAAGAGAAAACAGAAATTGGTTGTACAGTATTTAACATAAAAGAACACATTGTAAGAAATGTCTAAAAGTTGGACTGAGAAAAGTCCAAAGAGAAATTTAGGTGAATCATAAGAGTAAAAAAAAAACTGTCTTTATGAATATCACAAAGACATATTTCAGAAAAATTAAAATGTTAATAAGCAGAAAGAGTTGACCAGCAAGAACATTTTTGAAGAATTGTTAGATAAGATACTCATTACTCCCCTCAGCACCTCCTTGCTTTCAATATGTTCTGTGAGTGTCAAATTCTCTAAGCCTGCTTTCTTCATTATGTGTCCCAGAAATTTAAATGTCTCTTTCTGATTCTAATATTAATATTATTTTTAAGTAAAGAAAAGCTTTAGATAAAATTATTTGCAGTATAATGAAGTTTTCTTAGAGTAAGGAAAAATACTAAATTGTATTTTAATTTACTTAATACACTGTTTTCATTTGGTTAAGTGTGAATCCTGTTACGAAGGATCAATACAGTAAAAAAAAGCAGACTGGTCTTGTAAGCTAAGCCCAAAAGTAAATATACCAGCCACATGAATTAACAAACCTGACCTAGTGGCTATATTTGTTTCACTCTGTTTCCCAGGCTCTAACTTAGTGGTGAAAAAGTACTTTATTTTCTATTCTGAATAGAAAAAAAAAATTACATCTACTACTACACTGCTTTTTTTTTATCTTTATCATCATTATTATTATTACTATTAAGTTTTTCTTTTTTTCTTCATGATATACTTGGTCTTTTTTCCTTCAGGAAAAGGGTAAGGCTTTTCCTTTTTCTTCCTTTTTAGTTTTATCATTTCATTTGTTTAATCCTTGCAAAGTTATCCTCAGATTTCCTTATTGATCATGGTGTGCCTAAATGCGATGGGAGGGGGGATTTTCCTTTATATGCTTAATGTGTTTACTCAGTAATATGCCATTTTCAATGACAGTCACTCTTCTTTCTAAGAAAACATAGACATATTTTTTGTATAGCTATTTTACACGCCTGATGTTTTATTTTGGCAATACAATTATGTTAGTGAACATTCAAGAGAAAACTTTTACTGTTAATTTCCCATGATATATAATTGTGAGCAAAGCAAAATCCAATATGGCTGTCAGAGGTATACTAAGCAAGAAAACTTTGTGTTGCTCACACACACAAGATAGAATAATGGGGATTTAAAAGAAAAAAAGAAAAGAAAAAAATGACAATAACAAATCCAGGATCTAATAATGAAAACAGTCTGTAGTTTTGTCAGAAATATTTCATGCAGTTAATTTTGAATGCTTTGTGATGAAAACTAATATATATAAATTAATTTAACTTTAAGGTGGAAATAAATGTGCAAATAAAGCTTTTAGATAATATCTATGAAGTAAATATTCTTTTGATGTTTTGGGAAGATATTTCTCTGTATGAGGTCTACTTTATGAGAAACTTTTGTGCATCAGTGAATTAATTATGAGAGGTAGTAGGGAAAATATACAAAGGTGTATATGATTAATCAATTTTATTTCTACAAGCATGCACACAAATATGCATAGATATATATGGCATATGCATATATGTACAAGTTTCATTGAAGGCTTGTGATTAAGCTTTTCATTAATTTTTCTTGCATATCAACTATGAACATGGTCACAATATGCTGACTGTGCTCCAAAATTAAAAAATACATTTTCATCCCTATATATATACATATAAATAATAAAAAAACTACTTCTTCACAAATTATGTCCTGTGTAATGGTTCAGGTCTGCAGATCATTTGGACAGTTTTTGCACACTATGTTCAGAAAATAAAACATATGAATACAAGAAAAATTTAATACAAATCTCAATTGCAGTGCCTTTTCAGTCATCTTGAAAGCTGTATAAAAGATGGGCTAATACTCAAACACAATAAATAATTAAATAAATAATATATATATATATATATATATATATATATATATATATATATATATATATATATACATGCATGTATGCATGCATATACTAATGTGCAAGCAAGTGCATAGATTTGCATGAAAATATTTTATATTGGCAGCTTAATTTAAAAAATATCAGAATTAGATCGATTGTGCATGTATAAAAATTGTAGAAAATTTGGAAACGTTTATAAAAAATCTTTACATTCATTTGAAAGTAAAATGCAACTTTTCTAATGGCTAATATAGCAGACAAAAGAGCTTAGATATGTAGAACAATTGGACAATTTTTGCACATTTTATGTCCAGAAAAGAAAACACATATAAAAACAAGAAAAATTTAATAAAAACCTTAACTATAGTACCTTGTCAGTTGTCCTTAATGAAACTTGTGTAAAAGAGTGATTTCTGCCCTAATACACAATTTGATATATATATATATATATATATATATATATATATATATATATATATATATATATATATATATATATATATATATATATATGCACAAAAGATGCTAAACCAAGTGTTAAGGGGAATTGTAGAATTTCAAAGTGCATGCATAATCTAATGTGCAAATCTTTGGCAGCTAGATTATAAGTGACAGACAGAAAAAAATCACACACACACACACACACACACACATATATATATATATATATATATATATATATATATATATATATATATATATATATATAGCTTTACCATAATTTCCTAGCCTAAAATTTGGGTATTTCTTCAATTATTATTATACATTTAATTTTCTTGTATAATAAAGTATTTTCATGCTTCTAAAATACTTAATATTGACAGTGGACACAATACACCACTTGAATACTGATAACTTATGTCACTGGTGCTAGAAAATCATAAATAAAGAAAAAATAATGGCATAATTAAGGTGTTGACTTTCCACACTACTTTAGACAAAACTTTTGGAAGGAAACCTTGATCAATACTAGAAAGAAGAATAACCCTTAGTGGACACAAGAAATATATTTTCCTGAAAAACTGATTTAGGAGAAAGATTTTATAAATTTCAATTGGCAGTAATGCTGACTGTTTGATCAAAGTATTTCAAATGTTTTCTCAATGAAAAGTCTAATATTACTTTACCCTTATATCTATACATGTATATATATATATCACATCTGAATCAATTTTGCTGTCATTTTTTCATTTCTTATGATTTCAAAAATTACTTAAAATTATATTTCATTTGGCTTTTCTCTGAATAAAATTGCTGAAAGCAGATTGAAAATTAATATTTTATCTTTTGTTAAAATACGCATAAATATTGATCTGATCCAGGAGTTCCACAATCTCCAACTGTTCACTAGTTTGAAGTCTTTAATTGTAGTAAAGTTGATAAAAAATATTCTTGTTGAATCGTATAAATTAAAAAAGTTATATAAACTAAGTCAGTCATACCATATATGATGGAATTAGTTGTTTTGAAGATTTTAGTGTTACACAGATGAACATAAAGGAAATTTTGTTACATATGCATATATACATCTGTAAGTAATTGTGTCTATGCACATGACAGAGTAAACATATGAGTGTTAAATAATATGCATACAGTGTTACTGAAAGAATAGGTTTCTGCTTTTTACATGTAATTTTCTTTCTGACATGTAGATATCTTTAATTTTCCAAAATGACTTCCTTCAATTTCCTTTTAAATGCTAGACTATGTGAACTCAAGGAATAAGACATTTTCTCCAAGAATTCACAGCTGCATGTTAGAATCAAGACAGTTTGTTTTGCTGCAAAAACAAATGAAACTCGAAACCTGCCCTGAGTCCAAATACTTTTTCTAAATATCTATTTCCTTCTAACTTTGCTTTCACCTTGACACAATCCATTCATTTCTGACAGAATATGTTCATTATTTCTCATTTTGCATATATAGTTTCCTATTAAGCTGATGTGCTTCATTGATTTTTATGGCAAATGGAGATATTTTGTTTTCATTTTACCCCAATCAAGGAAATAAAGACACTAAGATGCAAGGGGTTACTGAGAATCTAAGAAAGATCATTATTAAGGAGAGAGGACAAAGAAGAACAGGATTCTAGGAGATAAAAGATATCAATTGGCATTGCATTTAAATTTTTGAAGATCAAAGTTGACTGGAAAGCAAGAAGCCAAAAGAGAGATCAGCAAACAAGAAATGTAAAAGAAAAAACAGCAGTCTTGGTTGCAATTTCAATAGTAAAATAATGAGACCTAGCTGCCAGTCTAGTACTGTACTTACTCTTTAAGTCAAGGTACAAAGAGGAAAACTCATTAGAATAGTTACCATGGAAATATTTATAGATATATCCAAGTTATTCTTAGTGTCCTTCTGTAGAGCCACATCTCTGTTGGCTCAAGTCTTCTTGTGATCTGTGAGAAAATTGTTAGCAAAATATCAACTCCTTCTGTGTCATTTAATGCTGAAATTTAATTTTCTTGGGAGCATTACTAATTTTTTTACAAAAAAGGTATTACTGTTTATTTTTTTAAAATGTATTGCTGGCAATTTTTCTAACAGAAAATACACCACTAGCATTTCCACTACAAAAACGTTTTCCTACATCTTCATAGAATTTTCACCCAAATTTGCAGGCTAACTATTTGCTCATAGCTGGGATACTAACAGGTTCTACCACCCCAGGTCCCGGTGTACCTAGGAACAGGCTCCTCAAAACCTGATCAGAAGCCTTGCTGCCGGATGAGAAAATTGTCCAGCATTCTCTGCCATATAGGAGGACTGATATTACATAGCAGTTCATCACTCTTTTCTTTGTTTCTACCAAAATTTTCTTGTTTCTTAATACATATTTTTAGTTTTTGCCAGTTCTACAAATATTTTCATTGTTGTTATTCTTATGATCTTTCCTTTTTGATACTTTGACTTTATAAATTTAAGCACAGTACTAGATTAGCAGATAAATCCTATCATTTTACTACTGATATGTCTAAATATAACTATAAGTTCTATTCTAATAGTTTCTTCTCTTTCTCTTATCTGTAGAACTCCTGTTCAGATTCTAGCTTTCATATTAACTACAATCTACAAAGATTTAAATGCAATGCCAATTGGCATTATATCTCTTCTTGAATTCAGTTCTTTTTTATTGTACTTTCTCTTTAGTAAAGTTTCTCAGTTACCTTTCCTCTATTGTCTTTCATTCTCAGGAACCCTTTACATCTTAGTGGCTTTATCTCCTTGCTTGATAAAAAAACAAAAGAAAGAAAGGCATTTTTTGTTCTTCCTATTCCCCTTTAGATTTTGTTTTCACACTAACCACTATCAGTTAAAAAATATCCCAGATATTTTAACCATTTCACTTATTTGATTTTGATATCTTTAATTTGGGGGCAACATTGGGGCTTTTTTTCTCTTGCTGACAACCATACATTCTTTCTTCTTACAACTGATTGGTAGTCTCTTATTTTAAAAAAATATGATTTTTCCCATATACCATAAAGTGTTTAAATTATTAAAGAGGTACTAAAGAAGAAAACCTATTAGAACAGTTATCATGAAAATATGTCCAAGATATTGCTTAATTTTTTTTAAAGCTTATCAACCCTTTGTGAATTATATAAAACCAAAACACATTTTAGATTGTAAGAATAATTCTTTTTTTTTTTTGCAAGTAAATATTGCATTAAAAAAGTTTTGGAAGATAACACTGATTTTTCTAGATATAAGTACTACTATTTAATCCACAGATGGGAGGAAGAGATAAATTCATACCCTTCCCAAAAATATTTACAAGTGAATATAACAAACCTGACTGGAATTTGAACTCAGCTCTTCATTTTCTTGCTCTGAGATGCTATCCTTTACACCATCTGCACATCCTAGCATAAAAGATAGCTTGATCACCAAATATAACTTTTGCAAAGATGAATTTGAGAAAAGCATGAATTCAACTCTCCCTCAATCTAGCCACTCCCTCCATGCAGTGATTGTGACCATAGTTTTTCTCGCTAGTGTGCCAAGATAGTGGAGGATGACGGTGCATATAAATAAGAAAATCACTTTCTTTATAATCATCTCTTCAGGTTGTAGCGGTGAAATAGGTTTCAATATCCATTAACAATTATAGCAAAGGCCAAAGAATACAAAGTGTATCAAACATCTGGAAATGGAGAGAGACTCTCGTAAACTTCACTGCTTGTTTTTATGATTTCTCTGCTTCGCAATATATGCAAGCACAGTTATTTTATTACTTTTTCTGTCTGTTTTGGATCGAAGTGAGAAAAGATTATTGATGTTATGAATAAAATAATCATTCTTCAAAATGCCAAAAGATTCAACTTACCTTAATTATTTGTAATAGATTTTTGGTCATGAGATGCTAGGAAGCAATAAAATATTTTGCAGAAACTTGATCGTACCTACACAAGCAGAAAATATTTTTAAAAAAGTATCGTAAAGAAATAAAAGATATAGGCAGAGAACATAAACATACAAATATACAAGCCATTAACATTAACAATAGATTTATTTTTAAACAAAGGAAGGTTAATGTATTGCATGATAGAGAAGAGGACTGGCAGACACATTAAGTCAACCAAGTTGAAGACTCTGAGATTGCTAACAAATTAACAGTTTTTGTTTCAGTTTTGGAATGAGGAATTGTTAATATACATTGACTTATTCACCAAAGTCAAACTATTGTCGTCACCTTTGATTGCTATAAACATTAAACTCAACATTACAACCAAATATTATCATCAGAGGGGGGTCAGAAAGAAACAGCACATAACCTACCTAACGAGCTTGTGTAAATGGATGGCAGAACAGGGAGGCAGAGTTATATCAAGAAAATAAATACTGCTTAAAAGCTAGAAAAAATAGGAAGTTGGAGAGAGCCATAAAAGTAGAATAGTCACAGTTTATAGGGGAAAATGATATAATATTCTCAAGAAGATTGTACCTAAGACTTAACTGATAGTTATATTCACAAACAAAGAAAGGTTTTGAGGCCACAGAATCATGATTCTCAAGAAGGATCCTGAGAATAACATGGATTGAATATTTGATCAACGAGGAAGTTTTAAGGAAAATAGAAGCTAAAAGAACTATTATACTTAGAATCAGAAAGAGATAGCTGAAATATCTGGGATATAATGAAGAAAGAAGCCTTGGAGAATTTGAGAAACAGGCAATTTGGGTAGGTAACAGGGTCAGAGGAATCAGTGTGTAACCTACTGAATAAGGAGGTGTAAATGTATAGCAGAACAAGGACTGGGAGGGATGATAAAAAACAAAATTATACAGAATTTGTGGAGAGCTATAGTTTCCAAAATTCTGAAGGCACACAGTATATAGAGGAAGAAGAAAATTGTCAGATGTGTGGGTTACCTCACTTGGCTTTGCCGAAACATCGATTAGGTGGCACTGTTTAAGTTCTCTAAAAAACAAATATTTCTTTCCTCTTTCTCTTTCTTTCTTTTGCTCCAAGATGTAGCAACACATAGATGAAAGTGTCTCTGCTGGGAATGTTAATTTACCCAGTCGACTGACAACAGAACTCTCTCTCTCACTACATGAATTTTAGACTGGCATTGAAATCTCATCAATTTAGAGTTGAGCTGGCTAGATGTAGCTGTAAATTCTATGCTGACAGTTTCTTTTCTCACACTTCTCACTTGTGGAACACCCTTCTGGCTCCATGCTTTCCCATCAACTTTAATTTGCCAGAAATTTAAATGCAATGTCAATTGTTATCTACTGTCCTCCTGATTATTCTTTTCTCTTCTCACTCATTCTTAATGGATCTGTTCCTAATTCTTTCACAACCAGTAACCCCTTGTGTATTAGTGGCTTTACTGCCTTGCTTGACGTAAAAGCAATTTAAAAAATAAATAAATAAAAATATTGTTTGCAAGACAAATGTATCAGGAGCCATTGTATATTTACAGAAGAATGTCTACACCATGCAACAAAAGTGGTAATTCCTGCAACAGATGTCTATTATTTTAGGGGCTGATATCAAATATCTTATCTGTTAAATAATGTATTATAGGCATCCCAGGAACTAAATAAGATTATAATTAGGATGTAAGATATTCCACAACAGTAAAACTAAAATAAATAATGAAAACCTTAGGATAGCCAGAGAGTACTTGGACAAAATATCAAGTCTAGCATATATAATAGCCAAAACAATAGTTCATCTATATAAAATAAATCATAGTAAATTAATGTTTCCATTTTTTAAAATTCTGTTCTTAATATAACAGTTAAATTCTGATTAAATAATTCCAGTTTAATGGTTAATAAAAAATTACTATAATAATTATTATAGGATTAATATAATGAAAAATAGTTATAGTTTTTAATATATGAAAAAGCTGAAAGACTGTGTTCTCTCTAGAAACTTTTTTAAATATTAAAGTTGGTAGAAAGAATAAATCCCTACTGACCCCTTGAATGTTGGTGAAGATTACAAAAAGAGAAAATTAAATTTTTTTTTACTTTTTTGTTTTATTGATTCTTTGAAAGCTTTTTTCAAAAATGAAACTGTCAGTAAAGAAATTATTTGAAGAACACTTTCATAAAATAACCAAAAAATACATATTAAAAGCATTATTAATTTATTTGTTTGGGGATATAGATTTACTATATTTCACAAAGACATCAGTAGATAAATAGGTGTAGAGAGAGAGAATGAAAGAGAAAGTAGAGAAAGATAGAAAAAAAAGCAGTTTTCTGAATTTAATTAAAAAAAATACTTTGAAACAGGTCAAAGTTCAGTCACTTATCCTGGAAATAAACTGGGAAAGGCTAAATTGGATGAAAACAATTCAACAATGAAAAATAGTTGATCCTGTTTTTTGACAACTAATCCATTGTTTTTTAAAGAACTGATCAAGACAAATTATTAAAATGAATAGTAACTCATGAAAATTTCATGTTTGCTATTTAATTTTTTTGATGAATCATTCTTAAGTTAATGACTCAATAAACTCCTTGAAAGTTCCACAACTATAAAATACCTATGGAAATTCTCCTATTGCACTGTTAAATGTTAAATATTTGAGGTCAACAAACTTAACAAAATATTGCTATAACAACCATAATTATGACTACAGGTCATTACAAGATTTGAAATTCAAAAGTTTTTCTATTTCATTGAATCAGATGTTAATCATATAAAACTGTTATTAAATTCTCTATCTTTCTCTCTATTTTTTGTTTTTCCTTTCTTTCATTCTTTCACTGAAACCAAACACTTATACATCTTTCCAGCATTCCTCTTGATCAAAACAGAATATTCCATTATTTACAAGTTGTTGGTAGGGCTTAATGTATGCATTAACTGAACAAAGTAGAATTATCGTATGGTCATATTGCATTGTGAATATCCTAATAAAGGGTTGATCTTCATCAGGCATCTTGACTTCAGTTACTTTCTCAGCAACATGACATGGTTTCCCTCTGTCTTTTCTATAAATATTTTCATGGCAACTGCTCTGACAAGCTTTTTTCTGGTGCCCTGAATACATGAATTTTAGCATGTAACTAGATTGGCATCTAGGTCCCACCTGTTTACTATTGAAATAGCTAAATGCAACTGCCACTTCTACTCTAACAGTTTCTTTACTTACACTTCCCAACTGTGGAACTCCCTTCCATTTATTTGCTTCCCTGCTAACTACAATCTTCAAATATTTGAATGCAGCATCAATTGACATCTACTGTCTTCATGAATGCTTTTCATCTTTTGTCCTTTCATTAATCTTCCCTGTTCTCAGTCTTCTCCCTCATTTTCACTCCCTATAATCCTCTGTGCACTAGTGGCATTCCCACCTTGCTTGGATTGAAATTATTTAAAAAGAGAACAAACAAACAATTTTCATTATTAGGGATAGTTGTGTTCAATAATCCAATCAAATATAAAAGGTTATATTACTGACTTTTAAAAACATTATATATAAATAAAGTTTTGATTTGAATTTTAATTCCTGAGTATATTTATTATCCTGAAAAAAAAATTTATATTATTTTGAATAAAATGTCTGACAAATAAAAATTGGGTTCTTTTTTCACATATTCTGTACATTAAAATATCTTTGCACGTATTCAGTAATAATTTTTGAAATTCTTTATTTAAGTATAGATAATGTTCATGCGACTTGCATATTATGAATTTTTAAAGTATAATATCATATATATAAATATAGATAAAAGTTCAGACAGGAAAATAGCCATTCATTAATGTAATCTGTGTATAAAGAAATAATATGTACCTAAAAACAGTTTACTGTATTACTTACCTACATATATAGTAAGTATTTACCTCAAAATTACATTGTTTTTCAGCATTTTGTTATTGCTTAATTTTAATCAACTTAGGTAATGCCATTGTAGTCAAGTATTAGAAAATGTAAATTATTAATATTATTCCAGTTGTTTCAAGTACATTTATATCTTACACAACCAATAGCTTTGATTCAATGATCATCCTTAGTTGATGATTAAATCATATTCAAATGATAAAATATTATTAAATGACTTCTACTTTATGTCCCCTCAGGACATAGGCGATCATAGCTCTCTACAACTTCTTGCCTCTTGTCGTTCTTAATAAACTTTGTCTTTCTGCTATTTCTCCTGTTCTACCATCCATTTACTCAAACTCATCATGCATTGTTTTCCTCTGTCCCTCTTGCCCTCAATCTGTCCACATGAGTATCAGATTTTCCAAGCCCTCCTTCCTGAGAACAACTGAGATTAAGAGAGATAAACATTGCTAAGTGCAGCAAAGGACAATGGTCATCCATGTTTTCTTCTTTATGTACCGTGTCCCCTCAGGACATAGGCGATCATGGCTCTCCACAACTTCTTGTCCCTTGTGGTTCTTAATAAACTTTGTCTTTCTGTTATTTCTCCTAAACCCTGTTCTACCATCCATTTACTGAAGCTCATTAAGTATGTTATGCATTGTTATTCTGTGTCCCTCTTGCCCTCAATCTGTCCGCATGAGTATCTGATTATCCATGCCCTTCTTCATCATTATGTGACCCCATTTTCTCTAAAACATTGCGATTGTTTACATATTTGATCCATGTTATCCTCAGCATCCTTCTGTAGAACTACATTTCAGTTGTTTCAAGTCTCCTCTTCATCTTTGAGGAGATTGTCCAGCACTCACTGCCATATAGGTGGACAAATATCACGTGGCAGTTTAGCACCATTTTCCTTGTTTCTAGGGAAATTTTTCTATTTCTTAATATACTACTTAGCTTTTGGAATGCTTCCTTGGCTATCCCAGCATGCCTTTGTAACTTAGTGTTAAATTTTTCATTGTCTGCTAAAACATTTCCCAGATTTTAAAATTTCTGCACTAGTTTGATTTTGGTACCTTCAATTTGCAATTTGCATTTTGGGGGTGTCCTTTTATGACAGTGCTATGAAAAGTTCTTGGCATAGGCAAAAAGCTTTCACAAAAAACAAAACAAATAATGTTTAGCTATTTGGACAGATTTGGGGTAGTGTACCATAACAAGAATCTTTCAGTACACCTTTATATTAAATATATAGTCAGGATTTTTTCTTGAATATTAATTGTCATCATTCTCATCATCATCAATCCATTGACCAAGTGTGGTCATAGAGTTGCTACATACCAATGTTTGAATTTCTGTGAATGATATTCCAGTCCACTCTGTGATCTTGTTTGCTTCTTTTGCCTAAGGTGGTAACTTGTAAAATAGTAGTGAAGAGATTGTTGACTTTGATGACATGTCCATACCATTTCAATTTTTTCTTTTTGATGGTAGATATGAGTTCTTCTAATAGTCTTGTTTCTTACCTGAAATTAAATACCAATTCAGTTTCTGTTACCCTTTAGATATGATTTACTCAAAATAACTTTGGGAAATAAAAACTGGTATCTTCTCTGATTGCTAATATCTTTGTAAAAATTGGGATTCCTATATAGTAAAACTATGTAATACAATACTATTATCCTTTTGACTAATCTCATCTGCTTGAAAGTGATCTGAAATTTCTCTTTGGTCAGCAATCATTCAAACAGTTTCAACACAATATGTATTTGTGAGCATCATTTACTCAAAGAAACACTTTCAAGATTATAGAGAGCTAAAGTGATTCTGGAAACATTACTGTAAATTCATTAATGGAGGCAAAAAGGGAGATTAACACATTTATTTAGCAAAGCAGACATCAATCAGTTGTTAGTTGACCTATTTTTTGATTCCTTCCTCTTCAAAGTATTTCAATATTACTGAACTTTCTCTCTCTCTTTTTCTCTCTCTCTAGTCCATGTCTCCGTCAAATAAATAACTCATCACTTTCCTCTGCTTCTTTTGTGTCTGATATGCCCTATGAGTATTTAATTCTTCAAACTTTCTTTTCAACATTATACATTATCACTGTCCTATTAAATGTGTTTTTTAAATCATTTCAATCCAAGCAAGGCTGTAATTCCACTAAGGCACAAGTGGTTACTATGATTGGAAGAGAATGCAAAATAGTAGTGAAAAGATTGTTGGCTTTGATGGTATGTCCATACCATTGCAATTTTCTTTTCTAATGGACCTGTTTCTTGTCTAAAGATTAAATACCAGTTCAATTTCTGTTACCTTTTAAGGTGTGACAATAATTTTGGGAAATAAAAACTGGTATCTTCTCTTTGATTGCTAATCTACTTGTAAAAATTAGGATTTTGTTATAGTAAAACTATCAAGTACAGTACTACTGCCCTCTTGACTAATCCCATCTATTTGAAAGTGATCTGAAATTTCTTGTTGGTTAGCAATCATTAGAACAATTTCAACACAATATGTATTTGTGAGCATCATTTGCTCAAAGAAACACTTTCAAGATTATAGAGAGCTAAAGTGATTCTGGAAACATTACTGTAAATTCATTAATGGAGGCAAAAAGGGAGATTAACACATTTATTTAGCAAAGCAGACATCAATCTGTTGTCAGCAGATATAATTTCCTGACCTATTTTTTGATTCCATCCTCTTCAAAATATTTCATATTGTTTCAATATTACTCCTTTCTCTCTCTCTCTCTTTCTCTGGTTCATGTCTTCATCAAATAAATAACTCACCACTTTCCTCTGCTTCTTTTGTGCTTGATATGCCTTATGAGCATTTAATTCTCCAAACTTTCTTTTCCACATTTTACATTATCATGGTCATATCAAATGTATTTTTTTAATCATTCCAACCCAATCAAGGTTATAATCAAAAGAATGTGAGGAGAAAGGACAACAAAAGAAGAGAAATCAGGAAGACAGTATATAGCAATTGATGTTGCATTTAATTTTTGGGAAATTTTAGGTGAAACAGGAGCAAGAGTTCCAAAGATGAGAAGTGTGAAAAAAGAAATGATTAAAATAGAACTTATGATTGCATTTAGCTATTTTGACACAAAAATGATGAGGCATAGTAGCCAATCTAGTAGTTTGCATCAGTTCATGTGGTCAAGGTACTAAGAAGAGCTAATTAGAATAAGTGCCATGAAAATATTTATAGAAAAGACAAAAGGAAGCCATATCCTGGCAGTGGGAAAATGACTGAGGCCAAGATGCCAGGTCAGGACCAATAATATTACAGCCTTCTATGGATTTTGTTGAGAATCTCAAGATATCCATACCGAGCACCAGAATGATATGGCAGCAATATTCAATGCAGAGATGAATGGTAGATTCATAAATGTGCAAGATGGATTCTGACACAAAAAATTATCTGGAACGACACAGTGAACCAACTTTCTTAGCAGCAGACCTAGCAATTGGTTCAATATCATCACTCCACTTCATGTCAGTAGAAAATGTGAGCCCAAAAAGGCAATGAGTTGCTCTCCTGGAGATTAGCATCAGCCATGCTGATGTAGGTTAAAAATGATACCTTCTGATGATTAAAGGATAGCAGTTTTGTTTTGGAGGTGTTTATAATTTATAAGCCACTTCTTGCCCAATTAACAACTGATTGTTGTTGGAGTATTAAAACTAAAATTCTATATCAACTCAAATCTTTACTACAATAATAACTTTTGATAATTTTCCATGTTGTAAAAGAAAAAGTAATTTAATATTTCATTATTATTTATTATAATAAAATATTAAGTCAGATTTTTATGATATTCAACTTATTTATTTCTTGAAATAAATCTGCTTGATGTTTTGGCACATATCATCAGTGATGTTTTTAGGCAAGGATGATTAAGCGTCTCACGTCTTTCAACATCATACCCACTCTCCACAGTATCCTGGCCGATACTGATCGGATATCTACTTGTGTGCCATCTGTCAGCTACGAATTTTTTCATAATGCACCCGACAGTCTTTTATTGTCCAATCATGAACAACTTCCAGTTCACCGGCTTCTACACTTTTCTATAAAAGAGGAACAGAATGCAGTAACCATTTTGCTCTCACAGGAAATATAGTGCCATTCTTGATTTGAAGTGGTAAGTAACAATCTTTTCACACACTGAGAGATATATAAACATAATTAATAAATTCTACACAATGCTAATTCTGTTTATCCTGTCTTAATTCATGCTAATCATTCAGTCAACAACACTACCTTCCCTTCCTCATTACCAGGGTGAACAGGCCAAAGATTGCCTGTAGGTAACAATGGTTTAGGGTACCCTAATTCTTTCCCCTACTCAAGACTCCATTGTCGGATGTAGTTTTAAGTCATATCCAAGACCAAACAAAAAAAAACATACATTTACAACAACTTTCACTTAAAATTCTACTGATTTGAGAATGATACAAATATCCCTCAATTAATGCATTTTCAATTAGTGTACTAAAATTTTTATATAGAAAAATTCGATTAGTACATGCATAATATTCAATTAGTGTAGTAAAACATTCTTCAGTTTAACTGTTGTAATTGAAAATTGACTTTTTTTATAGTTACTAATGTACAAATTAGGCGCACTAATCGAGGTAATCCTGTAATCTACATTGCAAGTGAGATAAACTGGATTATATCATTTACAGTACATCATAGTATAAAATAAATAAATGGTAAATCATTTAAAGTTAAAATATTCATTTTGCTAATAGTTTATTTCAAAAGATATTGGATTAATTTAAATTTTGGCTTAAGTACTTGTAGTTTAAATTAAGTAATAGTTTTTGTTTGTTTTGACTACCTCGTGTTCGTTTTACTTCTTTTTCACTCTCCCCTTGACTTTCCCAGTAATCGAGCAACTGGCAAAAATCCTGAGTGGGGTTAAAACTGAGTGTTAAAGGTCCTCCAGGCAACAGACCAAAAACTGTCTAGAGGAAAAGCATTGGCTTTTAAAGATCTTTACTAGGTGATCTTATTCCAGTCAACAGGGGTGACATCTCCATTAAATGCTGAAGTTTCTAGCTGGTGGACTGAATGTTATGAGCTCACTTCTTATGTGGACAGTAAATTCTATTTTTATTTTTTTTCTTTAACCAAATTTCAACAGATTTCTTTTTTCTGTTTAAATTAAAATGTTTCAAATTTTGATTTTTCATTTCTTTAATTAAAATAAATTATAATTAATAAGTACATAAAATCAGATAATACAGTGGTTGCAAAATGTTTACATTCTACATCCATCAAGGTCAATGGCTAAAGTTTGATTTTGAAATACAGTCATCTGACTTGTTTTTTACAGCCTATCAACCTTTTTCAGGTTATTTAAAGCCAGAAAATATTTTTAGATTGTAAGAATTTTTGGGTGAGAATAATGATTTACTGATACAAGTTCTACTAATTAACCCATAGATGGGAGGATAAGTGATGGATTCATACCATTCCCAAATTTAAAATAAATAACCTGGGGATAAAAATGTAAAATAAATAATCTGGAGGTCAGAATCTAAAATAATTAATCTGGAAATCTAAATCTAAAATAATAAAGATCAAAATTTAATGTAAATAATCTGAATGTCAAAATCTGAAATAAATAATCGATAGCTGGAAGGGGATAAGAGACGGATTCATACCTTTCCCAAGGGTATCTGTGCATGAGTAAATATAACAAACCGAAATGGAATTTGAACTCAACTCTTTGATCTTCAATTCCAAAACCATTATTCATTACACCACCCTCACATCCAAGCTTACAGCTCCTGGTATTCCCAAGTGGTCACCCATTTAGGTATTGACAGATGTTGATGTTGCTTAACTTCAGTAATTGTACAAGAACTGGTATTTCAACATGATATGGTTGTAACCCTTTCAGTTTATTTTTGCCTTATGTTTAAGACATTTCATTTCAGTCAGAGTTTGAAAAATTTTGTCACCATTTTTATCTAATGGCATCCATATGTTAGGAAATATAAAATAAACTCTAAATAAAAATTCCATTATTTATAATCTATATCAGCTAAATCTGTGTATAATTTCTCATCAATCAGCTTTCTAGCTTTTATTATAGTGAAAATTATTAATCATAGCTTTTATCTATATTGCTTAGAGGTGATGGGAAGCAAGACAAATTCTGAAACTCTACTAAAGAATCTGAAAGCTAAGAATCCTTTCTCTGAAGAAAATTTGTTTTAACGGTCTGACTCATTTGGCATTGGGAATAGAAATGCAGATTGTATAGCATAAACAGCAAAATTATAATTACAATGCACTTACAGATATGACCAAATTTTATTCATCTTTTGTTCTTCCTTCAAACATTATCAATATTTCAATTTATTTTCTTCTAACCCAACCTTTAATTCAATAATCCTGTATTGTCATCATCCCTGATCAGTTCAGTTTTCTAACATTCATAAGAAGACAACTTGATCTGGTTCATATAATCAGGTTTCATTCAGTCAACATAAGAATCGTACTCTTTTTTCCACATCGATATATTTCCTTTATAAATCATTCATACCATCTCAAGTCCCTTCACACATCTTTCAAGGATCTGTCACTGTTTTCGTTTTTACAAGATATTTTCATAAATTATAAATTTGACAAGTTTCAAAATATTGATCTCAGGTGTGGAATTTCTTTCTCTTTCTTTACATCAGTCATTGGTTAGCAATTGTCACCAACAGTTTATTATAGCTTAATAGATAGTGTCTACAAAGATTCAAGTACGGTATTCAGCATTAGATTATCTGGTTTACTTGCTTATATAATTAACTTGAAATTTGTTTCTGTTATGGTCCGGTTCCTTGTACCACGGTGATAGTCCAAGGTAGAACCAATAAAGAAGAACTCGAACACAGGTATGGAATAACACAGATATATTACAAACAGGAATATATACAGAGAAGTAGACGTGTTAGTATGAACAATCAGGTTTAGTAGAGAGAACAATGTAGTCTCGACCAGTATCACTATTCCAATGTCTTGCAGTAATTATCTGAACGCGACTCTGTTTCGGACTGCCTCTAACTCAACTCTTGACTTGACTTGAGCTACTGACGATATTCAGTCAACCCCCCACCACTGGGGCATCATGTGGCACAAGGCCGTTTTTAACGTGGGATTTCCGAGCCCATGGGCTTGGCCCAAAAATATGCCCATTGTACCCGTATAAACGTGTTCAGGGCCGGTTTACCTCCCTGAAAGAGAATCCACCCTTTGGTGTAGCCTCCTTCGGATTCCTCCCCGCCCGAAGGCAGAGAGTTCAACTGATCTGTCGTTCAAAAGTTGAGCGACTGACGATATTCAGTCACCCCCCCATGAGGGTGTCATGTGGCACAAGGCCTTTTTAATGTGGGCTTTCCGAGCCCGTAGGCTCGGCCAAAAAATATCCCATTGAACCCGTATAAACGAGTTCAGGGCTGGTCTACCTCCCCGAGGGAGACTCCGACCTTCGGCGTAGCCTCCTTCGGGTTCCTCCCGTCCGTAGGATGAGAGTACAACCGTGCAGTCATTCAAAAGTTGAGCGACTGACGATATTCAGTCACCCCCCCATGAGGGCGTCATGTGGCACAGGGTCTTTTTAACGTGGGTATTCTGAGCCCGTAGGTTCGGCCAAAAAATAGCCCATTGAACCTGCATGAACGGGTTCAGGGCTGGTCTACCTCCCCGAAGGAGACTCCGCCCTTCGGCGTAGCCTCCTTCGGGTTCCTCCCGTCTGTAGGATGAGAGTATAACTGTGCAGTCGCTCAAAAGTTGAGCGACTGACGATATTCAGTCACCCCCCCACGAGGGTGTCATGTGGCACAAGGCCTTTTTAACGTGGGTATTCTGAGCCTGTAGGCTCGGCCAAAAAATAGCCCATTGAACCCGTATAAACGGGTTCAGGGCCGGTCTACCTCCCTGAAGGAGACTCTGCCCTTCGGCGTAGCCTCCTTCGGGTTCCTCCTGTCCGTAGGATGAGAGTATAACCGTGCAGTCGGTCAAAACTTGAGCAACTGACTCCCTGCCTACTCCTGAGGTGCAGTATTTATTAAGTATGGAATAGTCCATTATTATTATTATGTGTAAGATCCCATAACAGTTTCCATCTTAATAAAAATTTTTATTCAATTTTTTTTCACCCAAGTTTTCTACTCAAGTTAGGGTGTAATTGAATAAGCTGTATGATATGAACATTAGAGGCAAAAATAGGAAATTAATATGGTGCTTAGATAATAATTGCCCCAAGATGAAGAAGTTAAGATTGTAGTATTCTGAGAAGCATCTATAAGGTTACCGGTTCCACACAGTAGAGTTTCTTGGTAAGAAGCTTGCAGAGTGGAACACTCTTATTACCAAAGGAAAATGTAAGGAATGGGTGTGATTCAACTCTATGTAGTTCTTGGCCATAATGGACTGAGCCATCCTCTTTACCAGAAAAGCCTGATAGGGGAACCAGTTTAGTCACCGATGACCAAACCATGTGGCAGGTAGTATGATGTTACATGGTAACATACTATGAAGTTCTAACAAGGAATAGAAAGTTTAGCTGCCTGCTAAAGTTTAGTCATGAAGAACATTGAAACTATAATCCATGCTGATGCTATGAAATTAAACATGACTGATCATATTTGGTGGAAAAAGGAATGTTAGCAAATCTTGTAAGGACATTTTAATAATAGAGAATCATAATGGAAAATAAGGAAGTTGAAAGAATCTGTGCCTATACTATTCCCTAATAATCTCTTCAACAGGTCAAGCATAAAAATTAACACTATATTGGAGTCTTTGATTAAGAATGAGAAAACATTAAGAGTGTGGTTCCAAAAGGATAAAAGCAGTGATAAAGTACATCTAATTAGTTGGTGATTGTGAGTTCAGGCAATGAGTATTCATATATTTTGGCTTGATTAGAAAAGTAAAAGCAGAAGCAACTTTGTTTATGCTCCACGTCCCATGTTGTTAGTGATCATTGCTCTCTACAATTTTCCGTCCTTTGTAGCTCTCAGGTAAAGTTGTTTTTTTTTATTTCTCTTAATCCTTGATCTGCCAACCATCAACACAAGCATGTTATGTAGGTTATGCACTGCCTTCCTCTGTCACTCTTGCCTTCAGTATGTCCCGTGAGTGTCACATTTTCTAAGCCCTCTTTCCTCATTATGTGCTATAGAAATTTCAATTGTTTCTTTCTGATACTAAGTATGTTTCCTTTTTGTTTTTATTAGGACAGATTAACACAGGAAAATAATATGAATTATCTCTTTTAGCTTTCCACTGCATCTACCTATGCATATTGAATAAATGGTTTGGTTTGAAATTTCCAATTTACTGAATATGACAAACACCTGAAGGCTCGAAGATCATTAAGAGCTAAAATGTGACTATAATATTAAATATATTGACAGTAATTCACATAGATCAATATATAATGATAATTATTTGTCTGTATTTGTAATTATTTTCATTGTTCAGACTGTTGTCCTCATCTTTATTGTCATATTCACAACATTTCAGCTGTTGTATACTCAGGCCTTCTTCAGGTGATTGGAATTTCAAACTGGACTCTTTATTTTATTACAATGTAGATTGTTCTAGTTCCACGTTCCATGCCTCTTCTGGATGTTGCAGTTATCTCCATTTAACTCAACTCTCCAAGTTTTTGTTCACTACTGTAGTAGCCAGGTATTGAACTTATAACTCTTTCTGTCAAGTCACTGGATCCAACCAATTCTTTTATCTACTGGGCGATGTGTCCTTGAGGGCATCATGATAATTATTCATGATAATTATTCATCTGTGCATTGCTGCCACATCTAGTCTGATGCTTCTGCTATGTATTTAAAGATGTTATTGGTCATTATCTGGCATCTCAGCTTTATTCACTTTCCCATCACTGTAACTCAGCTTTCCTGTACCTTTTCTATTAATATTTTCATTGTAATTGTTCTGATGAACTTTCTTCTATGCTACCTAGACTTTATGAATTTAAACACAGTACTAGATTTGTGGCAAGTTTTTGTCATATTACAGATGAAACAGCTAGATGACACTTTTCTTTGACACTTTTGCCTTCAATCCCTCCTGTGAGTATCACACTCTCCTTGCATCTTAGTGGCCTTATTGCTTTGCTTGGGGTGAAAAGATTTTTAAAAATCTCAGACTCAAGAAAAGGAATGTCTATGGTAAATGACCATTTAGATCTGAAATTATACTTTCTTGAAGAAATGATATGCAAAGAAAGTAAAAAAACATGTGTATTTATAAAATTGTCTGCCTATATGTCCTCAAGAACACATGGCACAGTGGATAAAGGTGTTGGTTAGATCCAGTGACAGGGCCCAGAGAGTGTGAGTTCAATACCCGGTTAAGGCAGTGGAGAGGGAAATTAACAGGAGATAACTGATAACTAACATCTATCAAACGTGGAACTAGAACAGTCTATGCCAGTGAGTGAAATAAAGGGTTCAGTTCGACATTCCAACCACCTGAAGAAGGCTGGAGCATACAACGGCCAAACGTTGTGATAAATATGGCGAAAAAGATGAGGACAATAGTTCGAATAATGTAAATAATAATAAAATTGTGTATATAATTCTGAATGGTTTTTGATATATGGATTGTTTAAGTAGACAAATAATATTGATATTTGATAACTGAAATCAAATACTGCAGGCTATGGATCAGTTATAACAAATTTAGTACAGGAGATAAAGAAATTGAACATAGAATAGGTTGTACTAGAGAGGTAATTTTTTCCCAACAATGCAAATTGCTACAAAATCAAAACATCAACCTGAAAGCTTGAGTCATGTTCTCAAATAGCCTTGTCAGATGAAGACTTATATATGGATGTCATGTACGACACCAAACCTGTTCCAAAATATCTATACTGTCAGTTATATAAAACCACTTTCTAACTTTGTGGACTAGCACTAAAGATTCACAAACAAAGAACTGTACCAAATAACAGAAACTACATCACTTGACGACTTTTACAAGAAGCAACAACTAAAATGAATATCACATGTAACTCAAAGAGAAAATTGTGACATAATCAATTCACATTAATTCAAATAAAAGGTTATCAAGGAATCCTTCCTCAATACTGGAAAGAGTGATAACAGCTACTGGTCTTGAGAGACCTATTCTCCTGAAAAATTGTTTTAAGAGAAAGATTTTATAAATTTCAACCGAAAACAGTACAAGCTGCTCGGTCAATGAATATCAAATTTTTCGTTATAAGCCGGCAGCTGATATTACCATTATATTCAGTGTGTCTTTAAATTTAAAGTAAGATTTTTTTCTTCCTTTGTTGTGTGGACAGAAGTGTCCCAATAATCTTATAAGTTAAAAAAATTTAAATTAATTATAGAAATTAGAATTTTTTTTCTCATACTCTGTAACACTCAGCAACCCCTTGCATCTTAGCTGTTTTTTTTGCCTTGATTAGAGTGAAATTATTAAAAGAAAATCTTACATGAAAAATGAAAATGAAAATCTATGGTAAATCATCATTCAGATCTTAAAGAAAGAGTATTTCAAAAAAAAAAAAAAAGAATTACTTGTGTATAACAAAATTGTGTATATAATTTTCAATGTTTTTTGATATGTGGATTGTTAGGTAGACAAGAATATTGATATTTGCTAAGTGAAGTCAGATCTATTTTCTTGGAATGAATTATCTTTGTTCAGTTGTAAAATTTTATTCTGCAAAAAGCAGTTTGAGTTTGTCTTCATTATATTGTTGATAACCTTACTTGCAAAATTCAAGGAAAGTAGTGAGCAGTTTGCCAACATTATGAAAGCCCCCACTGATTAGTGGAATCTCTCCGATTGCTATCTTTTCACACAGTGGATAATGCATTGTTACTGAAACTATATTGAGTAGCCTTAGTTAGGCTGCAAGTAGCCTACGGCCAGTATGGCCACAATGATGGCCGCGGTAGACCGATGTGCGGCATCCATTAGCTCTTCCAAAAACTCATACTTGTTATGCTAACTGGTCAATGTCTTTCCCCTTCACCACTGATCAGTGGTGGGGAATTTATCTTATACCATGTGACTCAAATTACTATGCAACTTAATCAATCAAGCAAGGCATTGAGGGCTGAACATAATAAGACAGGGGAAATACTTCTGTTCATTTCTAACTTCTGATTCCAGCCATAATCACCCATCTGCAAATACTGTCCTGTAATGCCAACCATTTATAGAAAGAGTCAAGTTCCTGGCTTACCTCCAAGTTAAGCATTTTTACCGGAATGAATGCCAATGATTGGATAGCCTGAGGGTTTCATATTTTTTGCAAGTGTTTTTAGATCTCAACAAGTCTATGCATTAATGTTACCCCTTTTTTTATATTGCTGAAATAAATCTTCCTGACACACTTGACCAATGATATGAAATGATATGAAAAGTTGCAAAAAGAAGATTGCAAGTATTGAAGAGACAAAAAAATGATATAATGATTCACCATGATTAAAATATTTTAAATGAGCATATTGCATTTAATGACTGAATAAAGTATTAAAAAACAGAAAAAATGTTCTTAGAAACAAAGAAAAGAGTACAGAATTGTTATATTATATCAGTTTTATATAGCAATCAATTCTAGACAATCTCATCACAGCTAAAGAAAGGACTTAGAGAAACAGAAATGTGGTTCTACAGAAGGATACTGAGAATATCACTGACTGAACATGTGAACAATGACAAAGTTTTTAGAGAAATAGAAACAAAAAGTACACTTAGCAAGAGATAGATGAAATTTCTTTGGCATATATTGAGGAAAGAGAACTCAGGGAATTTAATACTCACAGGACAGATTGAAGGAAAGAGAGAGGAAAACAATGCATAACTATTGTGGGGCTCTCCCCTTTTTACATAAGATGGACTCGTCCATACTTTGGACAAGTCCATCTTATGTAAAAAGCAGAGAGCCCTACAACAAACATATCTCCACACATCTCAACGTATCTCAGTATTTATCGATCTCTCAACGAGGATTGAATGTGGCACAAGGCCGAGTTTAATGTGGGTTTCTTCGAGCCCGTAGGCTCGGCCAAAAATATAGCCCTTGAACCCGCCTAGACAGGTTCAGGGCCTGTCTACCTCCCCGGACGAAACCTTGCCCTTCGGCAAAGCTTCATTCGGGTTCCTCTCTGCTAACGCAGAGAGTTCGACAGACGTCGCAAACAGTCAAAGGCTGTATTGAGACATAACTCAACAGCAGGTATTCTCTCTGTCAGTATAAGTATACTTTGGACGAGTCCATCTTATGTAAAAAGGGGAGAGCCCCACAACAATAACCTAATTAACAATCTGAAGTAAATGGACGTTGGAGAAATGTTTTGGAGAGATAACAAAAACAAAATTTTATTTAGAGCTAAAAAAAACAGGAAATTGTGGTGAGTTGGGCTCACCTACATTCAAAAGGGACACAGCATATAGTTCAGATATTTGATAGATTTATGGGCACTGAGATATAGAGCATGTCTCATAACAAAGAGATCTGATTTCCATTCAATGTATTTGGTCAGAAGGTTATTCAGAAATAATCTAACAGCCTGTTTTAAGTTATTATGCAAATCAAATAAACCCCAGAAACTCAAAAAGTTCTGAATCAATATTTGTCAAATTTAAACTTGTCCATTTCCACCATTAGTAAAATATTTAATTAAATTTTCTGCCATTTTTAATGGTTAGGTTTTGGAATGTACAAAAATGGACTGCCTGAAGTTAATATGCAGATTAAATTGTTCTTAGCTTAAGACCTCTGAAATGCAATAAAAACTATTTTTCTTTTTATCCATTATATGTTGAATCATGGGTAATGGGAAGGATTTAACAAGTGCTGAAAAATAGAAAATAACAAAGTTATGTAGTGAGGGAATGTCCACATTGGATTATCAAAGGAGCTTTGCAGAGATTGTTGAACGATAAAGAAGGCTGTTGAAAATATAAGTAAGTTGAGAACTTAAAAGGCCTTAAGAACTCACTTCATTGAGATGAATGTAAACTAAAGTGAGTTATAGCGAAACAATCACTTTTTACTAGGACTCTGATCTTTGAAAAGATTGGAATTGAAGGAGTCAAGGAGGACAAAAGGTGTAGAATACTTTGTGAACTGGGATCTGTAAAAAAAATCTCCTAGGCAAACTCTTCTCACTAAAGCAAATATTTTAAAGTGTCAAAATTGGGCCAAGAAATACATGGAAATTGACTTTTCTAAGATAATTTTCATGGATGAATCTTGAGTGACATCTGATGGATGGGTCAAAGGATGAATTTTATCCAATTCAGATATACCTGTGTTTAAAAGAAGGCATCAAGGAGGTGGTAGTACTATGATATGGACTGGAATTGTTGACCAAATGATTATTGGATCATTCAAAATCGATGAAGGAGTTAAACTAAACAGTGCTAAATATTGTGATTTTATGAAAAAGAATTTCTTTGCTGGGTCTCATGTATCTAAGCTTACCCGTGAATTCTTTGAGTATAAAAGATTTACAGGAGAGGAGATAATAGAATGGCCACCATCAAGTCCTGATCTGAATCAGATCAAAAATCTATGGTTATTTGTGGAAGATGAAATTATATGAAGGTCGCAAACAATATAACAGCAAAGGAGACCTATGGGAAGCAGTTAAATCTACCATGTCAGAAATTGAACCTGCTGAATTAAAAAAAATTAACAAAATCAGTGGATAATAGATTACTGGCTGTTATTGAGAAGAAGGGTCACCATATTAAAATGTAAAGGATTCAAAGACTTATCATATGTGTTTGTTATCTGTTCTATTACAGTTGTTGAACAATTTTTCATGATTTTATTAGCTTTTTATTGAAGTAAAATGTGATTATTTGGTTTTGCCTAATAACTTCAGACGGAAGATTTTTAGAATACATGAAATAACTTCAATAAAACAGGCTTTGTTTTGACATCTAAATTGATTGTTTAAAATTTGACAATTTTTTAAAACCAAATTTGAAGTATTGAAGTTTATATGATTTGCTTAATAACTTTAGACAGGATGTAGTAGGTTGGTGCAAAAATAATGACGTAATAATGTCGTTTTTTGACGTTACATCAAAAAACAACATTATTACGTCATTATTTTTGTACCAACCTAATACTTTCAACTTTCATGACACTTGTAAGTTTTAAATAATTTGCTTTATTTTGAAGCCAAGAAAGAATTTCAAGTCTTCTTATTTTCTACTTTTATTCTGTCTGTCTATATCTTCTATTTTTTAACTAAATTCTTGCCAAGTGAAGTAAAGAAATAATTTGCATGTTATTTTTTAACAACTCGTCTAAAAGTATCTCACACCTACTACTTGCTTGTAAAAATATATTATAGAAAAGTTTTATCTTGTCACAGTTGTATAAAAGATAAACTGCTTCATTTTTATAGCTACCTTTTTAGTGCATTGTTTTGTCTAAATATAAGTGAATATGTTATTTGAAAAGAATGAATGAAATTAAAGATGGAAACAATGATTTAGCAAAATTGTTTAAATCTCAAACTTGTATTTATCCTGAAGTCCAAATTTCAGTGATAATTAAAACCATTCATTTATAAACATTATTTAACTGCTCTTGATTGGTATATTCTCTTGAAATATATTTGCCTAGTGGTATGAGCACAGGCAGTTGATTTAAATCTTGCTTTTTATTTCTACTTTTATTATATACATTTAGATTCTGTGTGAGTAAAGACTGGCAAATATTTATGAATAAACTATTTACACAATTTACATTGACTGAACTACTGTCCTCATCTTCATTGTCACATTCACAACATTTCATCATCAAGCCAGCCATTACTTTCAAGATTAGTTTGAATTTATGCTGTAAGCCTCCTAATGTACTTATGAGCAAGTATAGAGTGGACGCCTCTTTCTTTCTTGCAGTTGGCACCTACATGAAATTTAAGGATGGAGTCCTCTTCATTACCTACTGTTACAAATAGCCATATTGACTTATCTAATGTGTTCCTTATTGGTCAGACTTGTTATAATGTTTTACTGTCTAAAAGCAACAAAATAATTAGCTGGACTCAAGTGGGATTAAAAGCTGTAAAAGACAGCCCATTTGAAGAAAATCCAATTTTTTACATAAACATCACTGAACCAATCTTCAGAAATGGCAACATACAAATTGACTGTTCTGTGTTCTGTGTTCTATTTGAAATTCAAACAAATATCACCTGAAGAAGGCCAGAGCATACAACAGCTGAAACATTGTGAATGTGATGGTAAACGTGAGAACAACAGTCTCTACAATGTAAATAGTGTTAATTGTTACAATATCTCATCTCAGAAATATATGTTTTCTGAAGTAATTCTCGAGTAATTAATGGCATAATTCTATATCTCTCTAGATGAAAGTAACAAAATTGTAAAAAAAAAACTCAGTTGATATATATTTTAAGTTGACTTAACTTAGATAAGTAAGAAAAAATAAATTAAGCTTTAAGAATATTTTAGAACATTCTTAAAAACTTAGAAAACTTAATTATATTTTTCCTACATTTTAATTCTGTTCATAAATACATGATTCAATATAAAAAAAACATCTACCTTGATAAAATCTACCTTGATAAATCTACCTTGATAAAATCCCTCAAAGGATGAAATGTATTTGCAAAAAAAAAAAAGAAGGTTTTCTTTTGTCTTTATTAATTATTTACATTTTTACATTCAGCCCAATGGCCTCTATCATAATGTTTCAACCATTGTGTACCACAGCCTTCTTCTGGTAAAGATTAGATAAAGAGCACAGGCAGTTGATTTCAAAATACTCTAAAAGTTACCTGCTTTGACACTCATCTGGAATGAGGAGTTATCATTATTTACATGTGGAGTAATGTCTGTATCTTTGTTATTATAATGTTTCAGCCATTGTACTCTCCTACCTACTTCAGGTGTCTGTCGATCTAAGTAACCTTCAAGGAATTTCAAACTGAACCCTTTTATTCAATTTATGAGGGTATACCTTTCTCATTCTACTGTCCATGTATAGGGATGAAGATAATAGTTGTACTGTAAATAATGATAGCTTCTTTTCTCAAAAATTCAGAAAAAAGATTTAAAACTGATTAATATTGTAAGCATTATTCTCATGGAATTGCAAATTGCATACAAATTTATGAACAGAAAACAGCATTCCTGTTTTTTACTCCAGAGGCATGTATACCAAAGACAAGTGGGTGCTATGCTGATGACATAGGTATTCTTGAAAAAAAAATCAACAAATCAACTAAGTATTCCAAGAAGATATTTCCAAAACAGAAACTATGATCTAAAATTGGAATGAAATTAGTGATGACATAAACACAATAATGCCATCAAAATTCCCTGAATGCTATGCAGATCTACAGGCAACTAAAGAAAGCCCAAAAGAAATAACAGCTGAAATATTGTGATAGTAACAACATAGTAACATAGTAAAATATAGTAACAACATAGATGAGTCTATTAGTCTGACAATAGATAACACAAAATAAAAGATGAGTATGTTAATTAAAAAAAAAATAATTTAATTCTCAAGGCTAACAACTATTTTTGCTTTTCCTATTACTGATTGAAGTTTCCTTCCAAAACTATTTCTTAACGTAGTGTGTAAAATCAACATTTTGATTTTATCAATATTTTCTCTTCTGTTTATATATGCTATGCATTTTAGTTGTTGCCAATGTTTAATGTCTTCAAGGATTGTGGTTTCTGTTATTTGGTAAAGTTCTTTGTTATTCTGTGGCATCAGTCTATACGATCTGACAAAAACTTATCTTCTCTAAGACCTAGAGGCTTGAAACCATTTTTAATCATGAGAAAACTGTTGTGCACATTTGATAGATTAAACATTTCTGAATGAGTTGGTCACCATGCATGGCATCCATATGAGATTCCAGATCAAGTTATTTAAGAGCATGACTCAAGTTCTTAGATTAACATTTTGGTTTGTAGCACCTTGCAGTGTTGGGCAACTCTATCTCTAGCATAGCCTATCCTATATTCAATTTCTCAATTTCTTATACGAAATTCATTATAACCAATCCATACACCAAGATTTTTGAAGTGTTTAGATTTACTTAATTCCACATTTTGAATTTTTATGATGGACTCAAAGTATAGGCAGTGTTAGCATTTTTCAGAAATTTCATTTGCTTGAATCCATTTTTAATCATTGATCTGAGAAAACGGTTATATAGAGCTGATAGGTGGAAGTCTTCAAATGATGTGGTTTCTGTTATTTGGTAAAGTTCTTTGTAATTTTGTAGCACCTTTTTATAAGATCTGATGAAGGACAGTTTTTTAAGACCCACAGATGTCATTTGCTTGAATCCATTTTTAATCATTGATCTGCATATAGTGGATATTTTAGACATTTCTGATCAAGTTGTATGCCATGCATAGCATCCATATGAGATTTTAGATTTGACAAGGTTATTTTTCTTTTAAGCTTGAATATCACATTATCAACTACTGACAGTCACTAATAATTGGTCATAATAATAATATCATAATGAAATTAGAATATTTTAAAAGTGAAAAGAACAGCAAGGCTATTA
The DNA here is from genome assembly GCA_963932145.1 of Acanthosepion lycidas. Lineage (NCBI taxonomy): Eukaryota > Metazoa > Mollusca > Cephalopoda > Sepiida > Sepiidae > Acanthosepion > Acanthosepion lycidas. The sequence continues at coordinate 79,061,408 of OZ010576.1, forward strand.
GATAACCACTGACTCATTTCATGATGAAGAGCCAATCCTGTTATCAGGTCAGGGAAGGTTCTCTAGTGACCTATTAGAGTTAATGAAGCAAATGTTTTGAAAGTATGGAAAAAATGCCATTGTAGCTGACAATGAACAAAACATATCTTGTTAAGGTAACTTTATTCATCTAAAGATCCATTCAAGCAGTCAGTTTTAATGTCTATAAGATTGTAGTTTATAAAGACACATTGTTGTCTACCATAAATATTACTTGCTAATGGCAATAATAGCAACTAACCTAAAATACTTACCACATGCTTAAGGTACAAGTAAAATTTCCCATGTCTTCTTAACCTACAAAAGTTGAAAACATTGGCAACCTGATGCCCAAATAGGGTGCGCTTGGCTGAATCTAATCAACACCCCGAGTATGAGAATGTGGAATCTGTCCACATCATGTAACACATTTGTATTCACTTTTTTTCCCATTGTTCTCAAAACTATTATTCTCATCAAGTTACAACATATATCAGTAAGATTTTGACTCCACCCTAAAAATATATTCAGGTCTTGTGGATGTGCTCAGAAGAGAACAGCAAATGACTGCTGATAATTAAAGCTTGACATATTTGGGGAGGATGTTAGAATAATCCAGAAGCTATACTGGCAGCAAACCGCCTGCATATGGACAAAAATGAATTCAGTAAAAATACAAAAATTGCTAGAGGTATAAGACAAGAATGTGTTTTCTCACTGGACTTATTCAATCTATACAGTTAGGTGATTTTGAGATAATTAGAAGTCCTGCCATTATTGGAGGCCACAATCTTAAAATCACAAGATATACAGATGATACAGTGTTGATAGCAAACAAGGAAACTACAAAAACTCCAACAGAAGGTAAGGAAGGAAAGCAAGAAAAAAGGACTAAACATCAATTCCAAGAAGACAGAATGCATAGTTGTTGGCAAAAAGAACAGACTAACATGTAAATTACAAATTGGAGATACCAAAATCAAAAAAGTACAATTTAAATATCTGGGAAGTGTTTTAACAGAGAGTGGAAAGTACAATGCTGAAATCCAAAGGCATATTAGCATAGCAAAAGTGCCTTGCAAAAGTTAAGAAAAGTATTAAGAAATAGAAAAATTTTGTTAGAAATAAAGAAAAGAGTACTGAATCATTATGTAATATCAGTCCTCGTGTATGGTAGTGAATGATGGACAAACTTCATGATGATGAAGAGGAGACTTGAAGCAACAGATATGTAGCTCTACTGATGCTAAGAATATCCTGGATAGAATATATGAACAATGACCAAGTATTTGAAAAAATGAAAACAAAAAGGACACTTACTTAACATCAGGAAGAAATAGTTGTAATTTCTATGGCACATAGTGAGGAAAAAGGGCTTGGAAAATTTAATTCTCACAGGATAGATTGAAGCCAAGAGGGATAGAGAAAAACAATGCATAACTTGCCTAGTGAGCTTGAGTGAATGGATGGCAGAACAAGGTTTAGAAGAGATAAAAAAAAAAGACAAAATTTATTAAGGACTACAAAAGACAGGAAATTGTAGAAGAGGAAAGAACGCTAAATGTCATGAAGGGTCACAGTATGTAAAAGACAAGAAGTGGGAGGTTGTTTTAGAGAGCTGTGATTATCCATGACCTGTTGGGACACAAACGCATATAAGAAGAAAAGGTCTTCAAACATAACATTTGATATAAAAAAAATTAAGCTAAATAAAAATGATACATTTAAAAATATGAGTATTTTTTGTCTGTAAAACTTATTTTTATTGATGACCAAAAAAAAAAAAAAGACTTACTGAAAATATTGTACATGAAATAATTTCAAATGACAGGATGAAAGTAAAATTCTTTTTTTTTTTTAAATAATTTCATCAGAAGCAAGGCAATAAAGCCACTAAGATGCTCAAGATTATTGAGTTTGAGAAAATATGAGTAAAAACATTAAGGGATGAGCACAATAAAAGAACAGGAGTTAAGAAGAGTTAAGATAGCAATTGACATTGCATTTAAATTTTTGAAGATCAAAGCCAACTAGGAAACAAGAAGCTGGAAGTGAGTTCTACAAATGAGAAATGTGAGAGAAGAAATTGTTAGCATAGAACTTATGGTTAAATCTAGCTATTTCAACTGTATAATGATGGGACCTTTTCACTGATCTAGTACTGTGCTTAAATTCATAAAGTCTTGGTGCCAAAGAGGAAAGCTCATCAGAAGAATTACATATTCATAGAAAAGGTACAAGGAAGCTATGTTACAATGATGGAAAAGTGAGTGAAACCAAGATGCAAGGTCAGGGCTAATTTGAAAAATATAGTTTTAGCATTGTTTCATGAAGAAACCATAAAACGCAAGAATTTTAAAAAGATTTTTAAAGATTGATTTTTAATTTTTGCTTCATAATTACAGAAAAAAGTACATTTGAAATAGATTCTGTTCCTAAGACATTTGTCGACTTTGTAAAAAAGGAGAATTTAATCATTCCTAATTTCATTTTCTTTCATTTTAACTTCTGGGAGAATTTGATATATAAATACTCATTTTTATTCACATTTTTTTCTTTTGTTCACAAGACTATTATTCTCATCAGCTTACAGCATATATCAGTAAGATTTTTACTCCACCCTAAAAATATATTCAGGCTTTGTGGATATGCTCAGAAGAAAGCAGTAAATGACTGCTGATAATTAATGATGTTAGTAGAAGGAAAACTGCAGGAACTCCTAGAGATGTTAGTAAAGGAAAAATGAAAGAAGAGAGAATATATGATTGTCAACAAGAGAAAGTGTCTAAGATACAAACTATGAATAGGTAATGTCAAAATCAAGCAAGTACAAAAATTTAAACATTTGGGAAGTGTTTTAACAGATGACAGAAATAATTTCCTTACACGTATAAAGGAAACATGAAGCAACAAAGAAATGGTTCTACAGAATCAGAAAGAGAGGGTTGAAATTTCTTGGATGCATAATGAAGAAAGAAGGGTTGGAGATTTTAACACAAACGGGATATATTGAAGGCAAGAGCTACAAAGGATAGGAAGTTGTGGAAAGCTATAATTGTCCACGTCCTGAAAACTATAGTGCACATATAAGAAGAAGCCTTCAAACAAATATACATTTCACATAAAAAATAAATAAACTTGATAAAAATGTTACAATTAAAAATGTAGAAATTTTTTGTGTGTGAGATACTTGTTTTTATTGGCAATCAAAAGACTACTTCATAATATTTTTCTTGGAATAATTTCAGATTAAAAGATGAATATTAATTAAAAAATATTGTTTAGTATTGTTTTACGAAGAAACCATAAAATGTAAGGATTTTTTAAAAATTTATTCTCTGTTTCATTTTTACTTGATAATTATAGAAAAAACTAGCAGCATGGCCCGGCGTTGCCCGTGCTTGATTCAAAAATCGTACGACTCATACAGCAATCGCTATCACTTGACTTAAAATATTTATGCCCTTCCTTGCCTTTAAAGGAGTGCCCTTTGCCGTGCTGATGTTGCTACATGCCTTACTTCTTGCCTATCTCACACTGTGAATTTTTTTCTAAGCTCTATACTAAACATTAAATCTGTTACGAAAAAAGAACTAAACAAAATGAACACAAAACGATCAGCTTTAAAAAAGGACTTGTAACTGGAAAAACTGAATGAAAAAAGAATGTTAACAACAAATAATTTTTCACACCCAACCCAGTTCTGCAGAATCAGAATCAACGTTGAGTTCAAGCAAGGGAATGAGCCAATTGAAGTAAAGTGCCATGCAGATTTAAATTTTTCCCACTTGTGACGAATGCAGTTATCAATTTTTTTGCATGCTAGCATGCTAGTTAACATTCGTGTCAGTCAGCTGTTGGCTCTCACACTAGCCAATAGAATCTTCCTGCCTATTTGTGGCAGTCAGCTATAGGCTCTCACTCTGGCCAATAGAAAATGGCTGCAAACTACATGAAAACTGCTGTAGAAGCATGAAAAAATTGATTATTTCCACTATCAATGGGAGTTGGGAAATGCAAAGTCAGTCTTGCTCTTGCCGCTAATTTGGAGTAGGTGCATGTCATGAATTAACCTCTTCTCCCAAAACTTAATCTAAAAAAACCTGAAAAAAAAAAAAAAAAGAATTATTCCATCCTAATTCATGTTTCAGCTTTAAATAACCTTAGAAAGGTTGATAAACCATAAAGAACAAATAAATCAATAAATCATGATATTAGGTTGGTGCAAAAATAATGACGTAGTAATGTCGTTTTTGACCTTAAAAAATACGTCAAAAAACGACATTATTACGTCATTATTTTTGAACCAACCTAATACTAAGCAAAATTATTTTTTGTTCTCATTTTTCTTTCCAGTAATTTCCTTCTTCTTAAAACATTATAATGAGTATCAAATTCTTCAAGCCCTCATTTATCATTATGTATCCCAGAAATTTGTGATCATCTTGCTGATCCTAAGTGAAAGTGCTTTTTTGTTCCTTAAAACTTCCTTGTTACTTACTCCTGTTTTCTAAGATGTTTATTGAATTTGTTAAAAATAAGGAAAAGCTAATTTAATAATTTCCAATTATATTTTCTTTCATGTTAACTTCTTGGAGAATATGATATATAAACTGTATATATCAGGAAATGCTTGGTAATTGAATAACAAAGTGGAAAAAATCATATGTGACATGTTGTGTTCACCAAAGAATGTCTTCAGACAAATGATATTGTTATTGATAGGATCATATATATGTCAGAGGAGGGAACAAAATACAAATAAATTTTGGCTGTAATTATTAACTTGTCTCATTTTATTTATTTTATTTGTCAAATAAAAAGAGAAAGTTGCTAGATTATGAATTCTCTTTTTTTTTTTTTTTAAATGTTTTTATCATTATGTATATTGATTTTGCCTAAGAATTACTTATATCATGGAATAAGTAAATCCATCCATCTATCCATCATCCATTGGTGCTAACAACTTTCTGGGTAATTGTTCTCTACCGAGATCATCTATAGTTGTTAAAATCTACCTTATTGTTGTTTTTAAGACATGGTATTTGCCACCCATGTCTAATCATGTTTGCACAGCTTAAGGTATCTAGGTTTTGAATTTAGAGGTTTCTTTTTCCTAGAATGTTTGCACCATGGCTAAAGAGTCCAGTCTGCCCAGTTTGTTCAGTTTTTTAATATACAGGTGGCAGTAGAAGTGATGAGTGATGGATTCATAACTTTCACAAGGGCATTTCTGAGTGTTATAAACTCAAATGGAATTCAAACTAAGCTCACTAATTTTTTGAGAAGAGCCGCTAACCATTATTTTAACCACACATCCATTAGAGGCATTCAAATGAAGATACAAAAATGTTTGATAAAACGTAGTGTTTTTTTTTTAGAATTCACTTTTAAAAATGTAAAAAAAACTAAAAAAGATTCACTTTGCTATTTTATTTTTTAACATTAGATGTGAACCCCAATTTTCTATTTATTTGGAAAATAAAAAATAGAACATTAATTCTGCTGAGATTTTTTTTTTGTATATAGATTTGTGGTATGATTTCTAAGTTGTCATTGTAAAATTTCATTTGTCAGAAATTAGACGTTTTCAATTCAGCTAAAATGTATTGATTAATACAAACTAAATTCCCAAATAAATAACATGAATGGAGCTGGACTTTTACATAATTAGGCCCTAGGCTATATGAAATTCAAAGCCCTTCTCTAAAAGATTTTGATAAAAAAATTTAAAGAATAATCAATGCACACACACACACACACACACACATATATATATTATTTAAATTTCTTTAATAATTTTGAAGAAATTTCATATTCACTTTTGATAGTTGAATATGAAATTTCTCCATAATCAGTGCTAGATTAACTTGATTAATGATTGAATAAATTTAAAGAATAAATAATGTATATATATATATATATATATATATATATATATATATATATTTATATATATAAATTTTTGAAGCCCTCTGTACCAAAATCAACAAACTAATGCTCAACAAAATGTATTATGAGTGTAGAAGCAATGTATTGAAGTGCATATAACAAACATTTAATGCCATTTTGCATGCTACCAATTTCTGGTCAACTACTTTATATTGAAATGCTTGTTTTACAAAATATTTCATAGCTAAAATGGATAAATTTAACATTTTAAAAATAATTATAATAGGCCATGTTCACTCATGTTTTTTAAAAAATCATCATCTCAATGAAATTCAGATTTTATCATAGTTACAATAAGTTTGTCTTTGTAATTTACCTCTGAAGATGATCTGAGGAAGAGTAGAAAGTACTTGGGTTAAAAAAACTATTGCTGCTTCCTTGATGAATTTCATCTAACATCAAGGAAAGGATTAGAGAACTAGAAAGGATCAGTATAAAATGAAATAGACATAATATATCTATATTATTCAATGGAACATGTTTGATGAAGATATGTTGCCTAAATATTTTTTAAAAAATAAAGCCCCAAGAGTTTTTTATTTTTATTCTAAATCATCAAAAATTATACATATAACAACTAATAAAAATGTTTTCTGATTTTATTTTTTTTTCTGCTTGATTCCATGATATATTCTGACATTTGTGATGATGAACAACCAGTAAAGATTTAAATTAATCTTGGAATCGTCTTAAGGAATTTACTGGAGATGAAAATGCAAGAATTTCTGAAAGTTTACAATTAAATACTCATTATTAAAACATGCAGCTACTCGAGTTTGGAATCAGTTTTATGCAATTGTAAATTAGTTAATTAATTAATATTCTTTGAATTCATTCATCTTGAAGTATTTTGAAGAATTCTGACTTTTGAAATTGCAATCCATTTGTTTTTGTTAGTGTATAGAAATTACAATAGAATTCAATAGCAAATGCCTTATTTCGTGCTTCACACAAGTAAGCTTCTAATGACAATATTCATTCATCTGGTATGGAGATGTAATTATTTCATTCAAGCCAACAATAGTAATGTGTGTTCTTTAACTTTATGAGAAATGAATAGGAAATTTTTAATCTCTTTTTTTCTTTTTTGGTGTTTTTTTTTGTTTTGTTTGACATGCAATCTAAAGTAGGTAATGCTTTGTGAAATTCCATTTCATTTTACCATACAGGCAAAATATTGATGTAGATGGGAGGGATGTTGTTTGTTGCATGTAGATACTGACATTTCCATAGCATGATAAATGCTTACTTACTAGTTCAGCCTCTTTTATGCATAACAGTAAATTAGAGCTGAGATGGGCATTTGCTTTGAATGAATATTAAACTTTCATTCATTTTTGAGTGCATTTTCCTCTTTCCTTTGAAGTGCTCTTGTTGTGACAATTGGAACTTTTTCAACTAATGTACTTTCCAATTTGATGATGGTAACTACTGTCTGAATTCTGTTATTGCCTTTTATTGTTGACACAATTTGTCATTCTTCAATAGTGCACAGCCTAATATTCTGGTTTAGTTCTCTGCAGCAATCATATATTTTTCTTGCTTCAATGACAAAAATATGATCAAGTCATTTTCAGATATAATCATAAATTGCCTGGATAATAAAGATTTAAAATCATGATTAGTCTATAATTATTTCAAAATAATAATGCAATAAATGTATTCAACACCAAAGACATATGTATCTATGAAGGATTCATTTTTTTTTTTTTTGCTAAGAATATATGTGATGGTTAATTTATTTGCATATTGATGTTTTGTTTCTTCAAGTGATAATAAACCATTGTTTAGTTTTGCAAGAGGATCCAACTTTAGAAAAAAACTGACAGTACCCATAAAAAAATTCAGTTTTCCAATTTTAATTTTCTGATGAATCATAATTATTAATTCAATGATTGAATGAGTTCCTTCGAAACTCCATGACTATAATATACATGTGGAAATTCCCCTTTTGCATCGTTTAATATTTGAGCTTAACAACTTTAACTAAAAATTATGTGAAATCAGTCAGGATAATGGAATAGTATTAGTTCACAATCAGACAAAATGTTGACTATGGGCATAGACTTGAAAGTATATATTATAACATTGTGTCTCCAAATGTAATTCATCAGTAGAAAATGGAGGAAAAACTGTGAGAAAAAAACATGTCAGTTGCAACAGCAAAAATAATTATATTTTTATTCTACTGTCATTTCATTTGTTCAAATTCATGTAATCTTATTTATAAGCTTTGAAATTTGGATCTATTTTCAACATGAAAAGATCTTTTAAAGCTTTATGCTACTTCAAATATATATACATTAATATCTTTGATTCTTAAAATATATTAAGATTAGATCATTATATATTTCAGTTCTAATACCTGAATTTCTTAAATGAATTAATTATCAATTTTTGACTAGTATTTATTTGATCTTAATTTCACTTGTTTTTTATGATAATTACCTGGCCACAATTCTATGATCTTTAATATTTCATTTTTAATTATTCATTTGATTTAATGTTAACTTCTGTTCAGTGGTTGGGTCAAAAAGCATTCTACTTGAATCTACATTGTCTATAATGTGACAATTTTTATCTAAGTAGATGAAGATTATTAAATATATGAAGTAAAGAAAATCATTGCTTTAAAATTATATATGTTTTTAGATATTAAATTCTTAGAAAGTAGCTACTATGTTGATAGTTGTGCTAGTACAAAGTCACAAGTCACTGTGACCTAGGGTTTGTGCATACTTACCTTGTTCAAATTGTTGATTATGCCGAATGATGCACTTTTTCTCAGAATCTGTAACTGCATAGTTACAATATAAACCACAGGTCAGGCTTTGGGAGTGTTGAACAAATGCAAATGTGCATGAGCAGGCTTCTGCAACAGGGATTGTCTAGCCACTATAGCAGATGGACATGCTCAGAAATGAGTAGCCAACTGTTATTCTTAAAATTTGTTCAAAAGATCTTGGATAGGATCTGTCAGCATAATATTCTTACAATTCAATGTGTAACCTACTTACCAGGTGAGTTATTAGAAATTCACCATTTAGCCACAAGGAAAAATGAACTGATTGGATCAAACATGTGCATGTTATTTTAAATAAACAGAGGACATTAATAATAAATAATAGCTGAATTTTCAAAGACAGAGTTAACTCAGAACTGCCATTTGAAATAGAGGAAAAACAAACAAAGGTAAAAGACAGAATCAGTTAAAATTTTTATGTAAAAGTAACAAAAATGGAGATGACAGTTGAAGAAATATTAGTATGTAAAATAATGTGAATTTGAAATTCCTCTGCTGCCCTTAAGTAACACTAAAAAATATGTGAAAAAAAAAAATGAAAAACATGCAGAAAATATTAGATTATGATAATTTTGGAGGAAAATTGAAGTATTTTTACAATTTAAATGTTCAACTACATAAACAATATATATTTTCTCATGAAACACAATAAAACAGATTTATTTTACATATTTTTTTTTACTGAATCTCATATGAATGTAAATCCTGTCAAAAAATTTCTTCAGTCCAGAACCATTTAAATGATTGCAAAAGATTACCCTGAGCAAGAGACAGACTCAGAGTAGAAGAATATGAAAATCATAAAAACAGTAAATTATGCAAATGCAATCTTCACAATGAGGGCTTATAGTTCATTTCTCTCTTTTATATATATGTAATAAATGTGTTTGTGTGCGTATATGTGTGTTTGTGTGTGTGTGTGTGTACTGATCTATGTGTCAGTTCAGAATCTATAGATAAAGTGAATGTTGTTTTTGCATATATTCAAATTCATTTAAACCTAAAATAATTAAATACACTTGGTTATGATACATTTGAAATTTAGATATACTGTAACCGTGGAAAAGTTCTGAAAAGAAATATCTTGTTCAACTTAATACACTACTTTTGTTTTTCTCATTTAGAAAACATTTTCTTGGAGAATATATATATATATTTTTTTTAATTTATGCCATCAAGTCTATGAAAAATACTCAAAAAACATGAACAAAAAATAAAACAAATTATTCCCTTCATATGGTAAGTTTAGTCAATTGCAAAAATAAATTTGAATAAATGACAACCGAGGCTGTTAGAGTGTATAACACTTTAAGGTCAACTGTCAATGTTAAAATATAAAAAAATACACTAGAGAACACAAACTGCTAATCAAATACAAAATTCTTTCTTTTCAAGTAAGTCATACAAAGCTTCTACAAATATCTCTCAACAGATGGCTCAGGTTTCATCTCTGTCTCAAAAAGAACTTTTCAGATAGGTCAAAAATTGTGTATAAATAGATTTTTAGAATTTAGTGTGTTACTTGAAATTCATTCATTATGTTATATGCCAAAGAAAAGCTATTTTTTATCAGCTTCCATCTATAAATAATTCATTGCTCACACCTGTCTTTTCCCATGATGATAATCCAAACTTATAATTCCTTTCTGAATGTGTTAGAATTAAGACATTGGAGAATATTTTAATGGTTGTTATATGCTAAATATCTGAAAAATTTGAAATATTGTGAACCCATCAAATTAATTAGTTTATTAATGAATTTGTAAGAGATAGAATTCTGAAGCCTAATTCAGACCACTGAATACAGTCTCTGGAATAATAGATACCATTATGAAGATGTGAAAAGTAATTTATTTTCAGTAGAACTGAGACATCTTCCATGGAATTTATTTTAAGAAATTTGTAGGGAACTGCATTTTCTTTGGAAACTTACTTTTACAAATATTTATCGAGAGTATCTTATAGGCTTAAACTTATTACAAGTGAAAAACTGGGAACCTTTTTATTGCTGAAGCATTATATATATATATATATATATATATATATATATATATATGTCTTTAATAAATATATATATATATATATATATATATATAAAAATTACATGTAGATAGAATTCAATATCCCATATGATATATGGCCATTTAACCCAGAATGGGCTTGTCAACACTAAGGAATTAAATAAAAAATTATTTTAACTAACGCCTTGGTGTTCAGAAGCCAGTTCTGGGTGAAATGGCCATATATCATCTAGGGTATTGAATTTTGCCTACAAATAATTAATATATGCTCTATAATTAATATATTGTGCTCTCTTCTGTATTTTATATTATTAAGATTTACTTGGATTACTTACCATGGATTTTCATCTGTGTGTGTGTATATATATATATATATATATATATATATATATATATATATATATATATATCTGATAAAATATAGTCTTAAAATATGCTCTATTTATGGGTTAAAGTGCTTAATATCAGAGATAGGCCGTATGTATATATAAAAGTGGATGTTGAAGTGTAACACCTAGAAGCGACAGTCTATTTCATGATAAACTGTTTTGACTGAGTTTTGCATGAAACAGACTGTTGCCTCTAGGTGTTAACTTCAACATCCACTTTTATATATACAGTGTAACCCGGATATAAGAGAAACCCGGATATAAGAGATATTTCATCTGGTCCCAAATTAGAGCCATACTTACCTAAACAAAATAGACCAAACCCGGATATAAGAGAAACTCGGATATAAGAGAAACTCGGATATAAGAGATTTATTCTCCGGTCCTGAAAACTCTCTTATAACCGGGTTACACTGTACACACACAAACACACACATACACACGCACACACACATACACACATATATTTACTCACACATTTTGGGTGAACAACAATAATATTCATAAATCTCAATGGTGTAGCAAATGGTGAGGAACAAGATGTATAATTATTAGCTCTCTTATTACACATTGAATACTATTTTATTATGACCTGTGCTCACTGTGTGCTATTATATATATATATATATATATATATATATATGTGTGTGTGTGAATATATGCTATATTCATATATATATATATATATATATATATATATATATGAATACAGCATATTCATATATATATATATATATATATATATATATATATATATATATATATATATACATACATACATACATACATATATATGGTGTATTTGGATATAAATATTTTGTTTATTCAGGTTTTTGTTAAGGATCATCGATAACCCCTTATGTTGTTTTTCTTATTTAACTTCTCTACAGTTCTAACCTTTCTTCTTGCTTCCAGGGACAATTTGAATTTTAATGTGTTCTAAGTACTTCAAGCTTTCACTAACAGGTTTGTATCTATTGTTATGCTTTGTGTTTCTTCGGTTGTTTCCAAATAATTGCTTGTGGTATTTTTTATTAGTTCTGAAATAGATTTAGTAAATTTCTTCCGAAAGTGAATGAGATTTTCTTAATGCCGTATTGTTTTCTTTTTATGGTTAAAGTGTTTATTATTTTTGCATAATTGATAAATATTGGTTAGATTTCTTGTCAGGTTTGGTTCTTGTGTTGGTTGGTGATGTAGGCACAACCTGATCAACGCACAAAAAATAAAGCCTATGATGATGGTTAAAGGCTTACCAAAGCCAAAAACACTCAGAAAACATTGAATAATTTTATCCCTGATACTAAACAATTGTCTGAACCCATGAAAGATTAAATAAAAAATCTTAAAACAAAAACTTCAATCAAACATGGAGAACAAAAATATATATACATACACTGGCAAAAAAACAGTTAGATTACTCATGGACATATACATGAGCCCTACACAACACAGGAAGAATGTATATGTGTGTGGGTGTGTATATATATATATATATATATATATATATATATATATGTGTGTGTGTGTGTGTGTGTGTAAGTTGATTCATGTACAAGCTAATGGGGGAAATGCATGCACACATGATACACAGAAATGGAAAGAGATTTGACAGTCTCAGGGGTGATGTAGGGATAGGGAGACATCTATCATCAACACATCTGTCATTGACACCACTAAGGTCAAACCTAATGATCTTATTACTATTTAGGCAGAAATTCACTTTTGCCAATAGTCCAAAAATAAGATCAAGCCTCACTACAGAAAATGAACAATGAATCATTAAAAGAACATAAGGAAATTTATTCCTTTAAAAATTGATTCCTTTAATTTGCCTGAAGAAGATCACAATACTGAAAACATGTGTAGCAAAAATATGAAGAATAAAATATAATATATATACTAAAACAAATCCAGATTATAACCAAAAACATTTGTAGTTTCTCTCTTTTTTAAAATATACATATATATGTGTGTGTGTGTTTTTAAAGCAGCATGCTTCATTGAATAATATAGACATATTGTGTCTATTTATTTTTATACTGATCCTTTCCAGTTTTCTAATCAGTTTCTTTATTTTAAAATGGAATTCATGAAGGAAGGCACTGTAGTTTTTTTTAAAACCAAGTACTTTTAATCTTTTCCAAGATCATTTTCACAGGTATATTTTAAAATTTTAAATTTATCTGTTGTAACTATGGAATTCTTTACAAAACAAGCATTTCACTATGAAGGAGGTGACCAGAAATTGGTAGAAATGCAAAATACCTTTAAATGTTTGTTATATGCACCTCAATACATCGCTGTCACACTCATAATAAATTTTATTGAGTGTTGGTTGGTTGATTTTGATTAGAAGGTCTCAAGATTTTGAAGGGTTTGTTTATTATTTTTGTGGTATAGTATAGGAGGCACAGTGGAGTAATGGATTACGGCTCGGATTGAGGAATCAGAGACCCGAGTTCGAATTCCAGTCAAATCCATTACATTCACTTACGTGCTAATACTCTTGGAAAAGGAATGAATCCTCCTCTTCTCCCTCCAGCTATGGGTAAATAGCAGGACAGACTGGGTTCTATAGCTTTGGATGGCAAATGGTCTGCCGCAGAAAGAAATGGCAACCTACAGCGAGAAAAAAATCTGTCTTGTCAGTCATGTATCGAAAGATACATGATCGCCTGAGTGTGTATCGTCCAGGGCACATAACTCACTGGTGTAATATATTGGTGTTACCAATAAGTATTTTGCTTTATTGTGAAATATAAAATATTTATACAAATAATGATAATAGATAGAAATAACATTGTTTTCTTAACAGTGGTCAATATCAGAGATAGAGACACTGTAAAGTCAGATTCAGACAAATGTTTGATACATTCAAAATCTCAGACTTTACATTGGTAATTGTAATATTAGCCAATTCCCAATAAGGAAACACTTGACATTCATTGACTGAGTGGCCTGTACTGCTTTTGGTTGAAATTTATAAAATCTTTTAAATTAATTTTTCAGGAAAATAGTTTGTTTTTTTAAGTCCAGTAAATATCATTCTTTCCAATATTTAGGGAGGTTTCCTTCCTAACCTTTTATTTGAAGTGGTCTGGAATGTCAACATCTTGATTATATCATTATTTTCTCTTCAAGTTATATTTGCTAGCCATTTTGGTTGTTGCTGTTGTTGGTAGTCCTCAAGTAATGTGATTTCTGTTATTTGGTACAGTTCCTTGCTTGTGATTATGTAGCACAATTCCACAATGTTTAAAAAAGTATGATATTTACCAAAACCTATAGGCTGTACTCACTCAAAAACTTTTTCAACCATTGATCATGGGAAGTGGGTGACATTTTAGATATTTCTGAATGGGTTTGGCACCATGCATGACATCCATATAAAACTCTTCATCTGATGAGGCTATTTAAGAACATAAATTTTCAAGTTGATGTTCTGGCTTTGTAGCAATGTGCAGTGTTGGACTAAACTATCTCTATCACAGCCTATTCTATATTCAATTTCCTTTTCTCCTATACTAAATTTGTTATAAGCCCTTTGGTATTACTGTCCATTTCAGGATAAAATCAATCCTCAGATGTCAGTATCTATAGATTGATTTTATCCTGAAATGGACAGTAATACCAAAGGGCTTGTAAATACTAGGATTTAGAATGTTTTTGAAGGTTTTTTAAAGACAATCTTAAACATTGTTTTCTGAGTTAATTTTGAGTTTTCTTTGTCATTTTTGTTAAATTATTTCACCCCAAGTAACAAGATAATGCAAGTATTTACTGGAAGTGAAAAAGAATCAGAAGACCTGTGAGGAGAAAGAAACAGGATTCATAGAGTCCGAAAATGGCGACTGGCATTGCATTTAAATCTTTGAAGATCATAGGTGGCAAGGAAGCAAGAAACCAGAAGGTGATTCCACAGGCTTTGCTTCCTTATAAAAATGTGAAAGAATTTTTTATAAAGTCTGAAATCAGCCTTCAAGAAAATGCCCAAATTTAATGTTTCAGGAATAAGATATATGAAGATAGTAAATTTTTTCTAGGAAATTTCCACTTCTGATTACAAATTCTGATTATATTTCAGATTACAAATTCACTATCAGTGGAACTTAGCAACTTAAAGCTAATTTCCATTTAAGGTTTGTCAAGAGAGAATACTAATAAGTAGGAAATTATGAAGCAATAGTATGTGAATTCTGTTCTGTGTTAAATATAAGAGGCTCGAGCAATGAATGTCAAAGTAATGTCCAATTAAAAGCAATAATTAATTTCCAGCTTTTCAAATCAATTATGAGAAATAATGGGACACAGCACATTAATGAATTTAATTTGAAATCAATTCCAAATGATAATGATTCAGTGAGGCAGCAAAAGTGAGTAGTATTAACAACAAAGAGTTCAGAAAATTCCTGTCATAATGTCCCTGAACCAAATGAAATTCTTGTGAAGGAACTTTATTGATAATCTAATAATTTAATTCTTGGAAATTAAGCATTGGTAATACTCTCAAACTCATTGAAATAGGATGGCTGGAAAGCCAGCATGGCATATAAACAAAAGAAGCTTTTTAAGTACAGCATCCCGTTAGTAATGTGACAGATACAAAATGATTTTCTTAAAAACATTGACAAATCCTACATACATATGCATATATTTCTGTATATGTGTGTAAGTAGGCATATTATCATGCAAGTATGTGTGTTTATTATCTGAAAATAAATCAAATTAGATCTTTTATTCATGAGATTATACTCATGAAAATATTTGCTTCAGAGCCAAGACTATCTTATGTACAATCTCATTCCAATAGTCAAGCATGTTTGATTTCATGTGGAGATGCAGAATGAATGCTAATCTACTACAAGAGATTCATTTATGATTTGTGTCCAGATAGATACTAATGCATAATACTCATCTGATATGCGCATTCTTGGCATCAATTGCACTTCCTAATAAATAAAAGATATTTTCTGCAGCACTAAAATCTCTAAAACTACCAACTCATTTATACTGGATTATTTGTGTCTTTTATCGGGAAATTTTTAAAACATTTTTTAACATTATTCAAAACATTATTTAAATGTTGTTTGTAATTAGCATTCACAATTTTTTGTAACTAATTAAAACAAATGTTAAACAGTTGATTCACCAGAAAAGAAAATTTACACTGCATAGAAGACAACAACCACAGATACCTATTTCTTTTCACTGTTTCCTGATTTTAATATTCTACCTAAAATAGTTACTTTTGAATTTATGTGTTATTTTCAAATAATTGGATGCAATAATCATTTGATCCCTTTTTTATAATTACTGCTATCTTAACTTTTTATCTAGACATACACTATAGGCTAAAAGTTTGCAGCCACCCTTTAGAATTCAAATAATCACCCAAAATGTTCCATGCCTTTTTCAAAATTAATTTATTAGAACATTTTGAGCCAGAGGAACTTTCTCTTTCCAAAGAGTTTTATCACATATTCAAAAAAAAAAACCAACAAAAAATGAAACAATAATGATGACGATATTAGTATTATTTTATTTCCTTTGATTTCTAGTGTATACTCATTTTTCTTCTGGGTAACAACCACAGACCTAAAATCAAAAATTGCATCATGACATTTTCCAGTAAGCATTTATTGAGAAAAAAAAAGCAAAAAGAAATCCCTAAGATCACACACATTTTACATACTTTCATAAGGTGTGGGCTGTACTTGTGAGTACAAGATTTTGTATTTCTTTAAGGTTTGGGCTATCAGGAATCTCTTCAATGAATCTATAGGAAACTTCTCCAACCAATCCAAGGGCTCCAACTACAAACGGAATTGTTGATGTTCTCATGTGCTACATTTTTGAGATTTCAATTTCAAGGTCTTTGTATTTTGATTGTTTTTTTGAAGTTATTATTACAATTATTATTATTAATCACATGATAAATAGTGACAATAATAACAACCTATTACTGCATAACGTTTCCTTAAAATTTTATCTCATTTTTTCCCACTCTACCTTGCTGGCTAATAATAATCTTAAGGCTGACAGATTTTAAATTTCAGCTAACCTCCTCTCTAAAATAATTGGATGCCATGCACTAATGGGGTAAATCGCTTCAGCATCCTCACTTAGTCAGAATTAATTAAGCCAAAGAAAGTATGAAACTTACTAATTATTAAATGCAGAATGTCGGCCCCAAACTGTTGGCTTATAGTGTATAATCTATATATTTATATAACATCATTTATGTGAGCATCTGTAACCATAAATCACTGAAGATGAGAAACATACTGAAGATAACACCATAATCTATTTGACATTTATCAAATAAATTATATTGCTATCTTCAATGGAAACTGACTCAGAAAGTTTAAATATTTAAAAGACCCAATGTAATGTCATCTAGTTTTTATACTAGGGTTGATGACATATCAATGATATAACTTATACAAGACTTTTTTGTGTGATAAAATTTAAAATCTTCAAAAAGTTTCTTGTGTATGTTTCACTAAATAATGACATGTCTAGAAATCAGAGGATATGATAATGTGTCAAAATATGTATATATAAAGTTAATATTTCTATCAAGAAAATAACAAAATATAACAAAATATTGGTTGATGGCCAATCTGAAAATAAAACAACAAAAAGCTCATTCTAAAATCAAGATGGTAGCATTTTTGTAAAGATTAATTCATAAAAATTTAACTGAAATGGATGAGAATTATTTGTAAAAAAATTCTTGCAATATGTCTAATACCATTTTCATCAACTAATTATGGTTCAGTGGAATTTGTAAGCTGAATTCAAATTCTAATCAGTTCGGTTTCATTCACTTTAGATTAATGCTTGCAGATTTAAATGCAATATCAGTCACCATCTTCTGGTTTCCTGAATCCTGTTCTTTTATTATACTTTCTTTCCCTCCCAGTAACCTCTTTGTGTCTCGGTGATATTATTGTCTTACTTGGGGTGAAATTAATCTATGAGCTGCACATTTACTGAAATAAAAGGAAAAACAAAGGCCAGCCATAGTTGGGATCATAGCCATTGTGAAATCCATGATTGAAAAAATGATTGATTCCTTATAATCATGAAAGTATGTGTGTTTATTATGTCAGGGATACATACAGATTTAAATTCAGAGATATCATTTTCCTAGAATGGCTGTCAACCATGGCTGAAGAACCCATTCTATTCTATGCTCTAACACATAGTGAGGAAGAGAATAGGTGGATTCATGCCTTTCCCATGGGTATTTGTGCATAAACAAATGTAACAAACCCAACTGGAATTCAAATTCGGCTCCCTGATTTCTCATTCAAGTCATTATCTGTAAAGTAAGTGGCCATCTTTAAATATACATGATAAGACTTCCCAACAAGCAGAATTGACAAATTATTTGTAATAAAAAATAACAAGAAAAGAGAAGGAAAGAAAGAGCCAAAAATAATATTGAGTAAGCAAACAATATATACAAGACAAGCAACAGTAATAAGGCAAAAAGTTCACAAACTAAGAACTGGTGTTTACACACAAGAGCAAATTTGGATAAACTTCAAGACAAGACAGATCAGGACTGAGTTATATGAAACTGAAAAGTGTCTTGGAAGAATCTTATTGGCTAGGAAAAATCCCAGCATGCATTTATGTGGTATTGCCTATAAATTGAGGAAGAGAAAATATTTTGTAGTCATTCCAAACTAAGTTTGGAACCAACACTATCCATTGCACCATGCACACATCTGTAAAAAAAAATGAAGGTACGTTCAAATCTTGCCAAGAAAGTGTCCTTTATTTCTGATCAGTACCATCTCACCATAAATTGACAGTTTTTAGAAATGTTGCAATAAAAAGAAAATCTTAACTGATTACAAATTCATGATTTTAAAGATACTGTAGCAGAGGTACAGGCACAAAACACTTTATTAAATGAAGGCATTAGAAACAAATAAAAGAGTGCTGAACTGTTACGTGATATCTGTCCTCCTATATGACAGTGAATTCTGGACAATCTCCTCAAAGATGAAGAAGGGACTTGAAGCAACAGAAATGTAGTTCTACAGAAAGTTACTGAGTATACCATGGATTGAACATGTGAGCAACAATGCAGTTTTAGAGAAAAAAAGTAATTTATACTTAGCATCAGGAAGAGGCAGTTGAAAATTCTGGAGCATGTAATGAGGAAGGAGGGCTTGGAAAATCTGATACTCACAGGACAGAGTGAGGGAAAGAGGGACAGAGAAAACCAGCACATAGCATACTACTAAATGGATAATAGAACTTGGTCTGGGAGAAATAACAAAAAGACAAAACTTATTAAAAGCTAGAAGAGACAGGAAGATGTGGAGGGCCATTATTGTTTACCTCCTGAAGGGACATGGAACATAATAGAAGAAAGCAGAATTTTTTTTTTCAGCATCAAGCAATGCAGAAATACATCAAATAGCAGAATAGAAATACTAGGAAAAATGTAATAATAACAGTTTGAAATCCTTAGGAAGAATGAAGCGTGTGACAAAAGGTCATGGACGATAACAACAGACCTCTTTGGATATCAGATATTTTCTAAAGGTTGCAGAATATCACAGACTATTGGGGATGGGATGAAGGTATAGTGGTTAAAAGATTATGGTAAGATTAATCAAAATAGTGATAAAATGATATCAGAACGAGCAATAGAAATGCAAAACAATGTATACCTTTGTTTTATAGATTATGCAAAAGCATTAAAGTACATCACAAAGAACTGTTGGAACTACTAGATAACCATGATATATTTGGGTAGGAAGTTAGAACAATCCAGAACATACTGGAAGCAACCCTCTGAATATGGGTAGAAAATGAATTCAGTAAATATACAAAAACAAAGAAAGATGTAAGACAAGGATATGTCTTCTCACTGGATTTATTCAACCTATACAGTGAGGCAGTTCTAAGAGAATTAGAAGTCCCATCAGGATTCCTTATTGGTGGTCACAATCTTAACAATATCAGATATGCAGATGACACAGTGTTAATAGCAGACATATAAAGGTAACTACAAAAACTCCTGCAGAAGGTACTGAAGGAAAGCGTGAAGAAAAGACTACACATTAATTGCAAGAAGATAGAATATATGATTGTTGGTAAAAGGAACAGCTCAACATGTAAATTTCAAATTGGAGATGCCAAAATCCAACAAATACAAAAATTTAAATATCTAGGAAGTGTTTTAACAGAAAGTGTGTCACTGAAATCTGAAAGCACATTGGGATCATGAGAGATGCCTTCCAAAAGTTAAGAAAAATTTCATATAGAAAGAATGAAAAGATTGCTATTATATAATATCAGTCCTGAATGCTGGACAATCTCCTTACAGATAAAGAGGAGACTTGAAGCCACAGAAATGTGGTTCTACAGAAGGATTCTGAGAATACTCTGGACTGAATATGTGAGCAAATGACAAAGTTTAACTGAAAATAGAAACAAAAAGGACACATGTTTAAGATCAGAAAGAAATAGTTGAAATTTCTAGGGTACATAATGAGGAAAGAGGATTTGGAAAATTTGATACTCACAGGATATATTGAACACATGAGGAATAGAAGAAAACTGTGCATATCCTATTTACTGAGTTTGAGTAAATGCATGGCAGAACAGGGTTTAGGAGAGATAACAAAAAATGCAAGATTTATTAAGAGATACAAAAGACAGGAAATTGTGGAGAGCCATGATTTCCAGTATTCTGAAGGGACACAGCACATAGAATTTTTTAAAGAATCATGGCATAACTATAGCATCTGTTTATCTCAAAACATTTTGATGGAATTAATTTATCATTGACATGAATCAAACCTATTCTAATTTTGAATGTAGGCCTTTTATCCTATAGTCATTTAATTCTTAGCAACTTATTATTTTGGTTTTTATGCCATGTTCTTTCAGGATGTACTTGATCATGGCTCTCCACAGATTCTATGATCATGGCTCTCCACAGATTCTGTTTCTTTATTATCTGCAAATTGTTAGAACCTCTTGAAAAAGATATTCATTTTGATGACTTAGGATGCATAAATGACCATGCAGGTAGCACTGGAGTTTTAGTATGGCAAGTCGGAATAGTGTGTTCAAATTCAAGCCAATGCTACTGAATTCGCTTTCACACAAATACCCTTGGAAAGGTTTGAATCCATCTCTTCTCCCCATAGCTAGGGGTTAATAATAGGGTAGACTGGACACTCTAGTTTTGATTGTCAACCAGTCTCAGGGATGGACAAATTCTGAATTAAAAGCTGGTTAGGTGTAGTGCTAGTAATTCCAACCCATAAAAGTCTATTTGATGGAGAAACCAGAGTAGCAACACCTAGTGTGGTGAAGCTGTGACCTATACACCACAGGGGAGTCTGCAGTGTTAACATACAATTGATACATAATATCTGTGATCACAGACTGCATAATGAAATATTAGTCAGTTGTGTAAGAAATGCACTTCTTTTTAAATTAAAATATTTCACTTTAGGTTTTCATGCGTTTCAAAAATAAATAAATCAATATGGCTGCTATGTTTTCTTGTTACTTTTGTGAAATTTTAATTAGCTTTCTGAAAAAAAGATTAGTAACTTATTTAATATACCCAAAAATTTGATTTTTCTTAAATGGCTCACAGTCACTCATAATCAAGTATTTCCATAAATAATGCTTACTGACTTTCTGTGTACGACAGATGTTATTCATTTTATTAGGGTGGTGCAAAAATAATGTCGTTTTCTCACATATGTTACTATGTGAGAAAACGACATTATTTTTGCACCAACCTAATATTTCTGTTATATTAAAACATGATCTTGATCAATAAACTGAATGACAGCACTTCACTAGACACTAGAAAATTTCACCCTGAGGAGAAATTTTAATAAACTTAAATAATACCTAAAGGTTACACTTTGGCAGGAAGGGAGACAAGCTACTGCCAATGCTTAGAACGCATCCATTAATCTGAGGAGTGGGAGTCTAATATCTTCAGAAATTTGCTAGTCAAGGATAGGGAGTTCAATTCTAGCTAAAACCACAAAAGTCAGTTCTCCTTTTTATTTATTATGTAGACCATGGCAGCAGCTTATTTATTGCACATATAGTAGTAAATATAATGTCCTTTTTATTGGAGTAAATATAAAACTTTCTTTTTAATTATAGATTATGAAATTTTATAATTTTATAATTTAATAATGTCATTATTAATATTTTTATAGTTTCTTCAGGACTTAGGCATTAATGGCTCTCCACATATTCTCTTTCTTTATTATCTATCAATTTCTATGACTTATTGGGAAAGATAGTGGAGTGATTTCCTGTTACCTTTTCCATTGTTCTGAATTCAGAGTTTTTCTTCTCTTAGACTGGCTGCCAAACAAGACAAGTCCACACTTTTATTTAATCCATCAAAAGTGTTCAGACAAACTACATTCCTTAATTCCACCAGTTCTAACCGTCATACCATTCTGTACACATTTTAGCAAACCACCCTTCATATATGAATATACTATTCCCACTTCTATGTTAGATTCTTGTTTTTACAAGGGCATTTTTGTGAAAGTGAACAAAACAGATTGTGTAGGAATTTGTACTCTCTCTCCTTTTCATGCTGATAACCATTATGCAAACTGCCCATCGATTTGTATATTCCTTTTCGCCGTTAACCCCAGAAGGAGTCGTTAGGGTGCTGATGTGCTGAGCTGACCACTAGTTGTCTTCATCTGTCATAGTCATTTGCCAGAGCCTGAATCTGGTTTCTTCCACCCATTCATTGATATTGTCATTCTTTTTCTTCTGTTTTCTCCTCCTCCTACAAACCAACATGGTTTCTTGAAGATCTGTCTTTGCAAGATCATCCAATCATGTTATGTGGCCATAGTATCTCAGCTTCATTTTCTTCACTGTTGTGAGTTGGTCTTCATGACAGCCAATGTGCTGCTAGATTTTACTGCACACCTGGTCATTGGTGATGTGGTCAAGGTATAAGATGCTGAGGATGACATGATAGCATTTCATTTCAAGTACTTGTATCTTTCTTTGAAGCTCAACTATGAGTGTCCATGTTTCACATGCATACAGGAATATCGAGGATATCAGTGCACTCAGTAGCCTGATCTTGTACTGCATGGAGATGGTGTTACCTTTCCATATGGTCTTCTGCTTAGAGAGTCATAATCTGGTCTTGATCTTTGATCACTGATGATCACCCAGAGGTATTTGAACTGCTGCACTATCTCAAGTTTCTGGCCATGGACTGAGATTTTGCATATTATCAGGTTATAAAAGAGTAGATACAGAATTCCGTTAAAGGATTTAATATGGTTCCATATTAGCTAGAATTCAGTTTTTAATTATTATTCCTGAAAAAACAGATAGTCACTTTTAGATTAAACTTCATTCTGCTTCTGCAAGTGATGTCATATTAATGAAGAATTCAGGCAGAAGAAAGACATGCACTTGTGAAAAATTCTTTCAAAGATCTGCTTCATAATGATTAGTTGCGATAAGTGGATTACATGAGGCAAAATAACACATTGGATGAATAAAGTTTTTACTGAATGGTTCTGAAAACTTTTTATTGTTCAGGTGAAAGCCTTTTACAATTAACTACTTTATAGGTTTACATATTAACCAACCTGAGAAACATTATTCTTTTTTAAATGTCTATTTATGATATGTTACCATAAAACCCATGTTCAATGACGTGTACTTTTCTGTATCCAAACCAAATTATACTCTGCCATTTTTTTCCTCTTGTTTCTTGTTCAAAATTGATAAGCAGTGGCTCAGTGTCATAAATAAATTTTACTTTCCACACAATTTCTGAGCTTCTATTGTTCTGACTATGAAAGTCATTTGTGTAACCTAATTGCCAAGAGTGTTAATAAATATGCCCAACTTAAAGCCAATAATCTCTCCTCAAACTTCCATAAGAATCTTCACACAAAGATACACACAGATATATATATATATATATATATATATATATATATATATATATATATATATATAATACTGTCTTCTCGGGTGAGCATAAAATAACATGCTAAGCAAGGTGACAAGGTGCCAGCTTGACATTTCAGTACATTAGGTTAAGTATATAATGCAGAGAGATGGGCTGGAGTAAAGGCAGCCGTTTGTCTCTTATCTTTTGTTTGAGAGCCCCCAGTTACACCTTCCTATTATTTTTTTCTTCTTTCTAAGACATTCACATTGATAATTGGAGCTCTCAAATTGTGTACCACATACCAGGAGACACTTGGCCAATTATAGAAAAAAAGAAAATGAGTAATGAAAGACTAATTGAGAAATACTTTTCCTTTGTATCACTCAAGTTTTGTATACTATAAAGGGCATACTTTCCTTAACTAGCTTCATAGAGCTGTCATTATCTTGAGGACGCAATGAACTTTTCCTTAAGCTTAACTGCATTTTGTCACCCTATTATCACTTTTGATTGGCTGCTCAAAGTGAGACAATACTGTCTTCACTATCAGCATGCAAATCATGCTGAGCTGATAAGTAAATTTCTATTAAGAAAGAATCATCTTTATATGTTGTATTAGGATAGTTAACAATTCTTTGTTGGCAATGAAAAGTTCTCAGACCAACCAAGAATAGATTAAAAATAAAATTCATATGATTTTTTTTTTTTTTAATTGATTACTCCCAAAGAAGGTGATAATGCCACTTAGATACAAGGAGTTACTGGGAGTAAAAGTGATTGAGAAGTCCTGAGGAGAAAGGAGAATAAGAGAATATGGCTCTGGAAGTTAGCAGATGGCAAATGGCTTTGCACTTAAATTTTTGAAGATTTTAGGTGCCAGGGAAGCAAGAAACTGGAAGAGAATTCCACAGACAAGTAGTTTGAGAAAAGAAACTATTAAGATAGAACATATGTTTGCATCTATTTAGTTCAACAGTAAAATGATGAGACCTAATTGCCAATCTAGTAGTGTGCTTAAATTCATTCTGTCAAGGTACCAAGTAGGAAAGCTCATCAGAACAATTGTCATAAAAATATTTATAGAAAAGACTGCACAAAGTCATGTCATGATGATGGGAAAATTGGGATGCCAGGTCAAGACCAATTACATTACAGTTCTTTCTTTGGATCTTGTTGAGAATCTTGAGATATATAGCAGGAGCACCAGATAAAATATGGCAGCAATATTAAATACATGGACAAATAGTATATTTGTAGATATATAAGATGGGTTCAGGCAAGAATACTGGCACAATACTGAATTCACTTTCATAGCAGTAGATCTAGCAATATTTGATCATATTTTAAGTTAGTTGTGCTAAAAGATTTCTGGTATTCACTCATAAGATATATCAGAAATACTTTTGCCCTCCTAAAAATTGGAAAAACATGCCCACTTAAAAATTAAAAAACATGGTACATATGATTTTTTTAAAAAACTTTATAGGAATGCCAGGTGCTGTAAGCTTTGATGTGCAGCTGGCGTAATGAAAAATGGCTTGCAGTGAGAAATCAAAGAACATAATCCCAGTTCCATTTGGATTCATTATATTCAGTTACATTCAAATATTCTTGTGAAAGGTATGAATCCATCTCTTCTACCCCCATGTATGGGTTAGTTAGTAGGACTTTTATCGGTAAATTACTATTATCTTTAAAAACAACTCTTCCAATCAAAAATATTTTCTGGTTTTAAATAACCTGGTTGATAAGCCATAAAAAAACATCAATTAATCAATAAAATTTTATATTTATACATCTTTTCAAATTTTGCCTAAAGAAATATGACACAATAATAAATATTTATGCATCCTTATTATATTATTGACTTCCTTCTGTCTCATGAGACAATGTCCTATGCACCAGGAGTTGGTCTATTCTGTGGTTGAGTTGCTGTGACTGATGTAACTGTATAATCCAATCTTGGAACAGCAAGCTCTGTTGTAAATGTTGCATCAGAAAGCTGTATCTTTCTGCAGGTGTAAGTGTTGCTGTAGTTCCACCCATCCACTTTTCTCTTCACACTCATCTTGATACTAGCTTTGACTGCTTAGGAAAGAAACTCCAATCAGTACTAGAAAGAGGTATAACATTTAGTAAACTTAAAAAGCCTAATTTCTACAAAAACTGTTTTAAGTAAAAGATTTTATACACTTCAACTGACAGTAACACTAACTGTTCAGTCAATGAATCCCAAATGTTTCTTGTTTGGAAACGGCTAATTCCACAATTACTATTACCATTATTGAATCTCATTTAAATATCTAAGATATTTATAGTTTTCCTTTGAAGTTAATACTTTAATTGTCTTACTCTCAAGTCTGTTAAAGGCTTATTGCCATATCACATTGAAAAACCTGTTCACCAAAGTTAAGCAACATTGAACCTGGTCAGTACCTATATGGGTGACCAGTTGGTGCTGTAAGTTTGAATGCATGGGTAATGTATTGGATAATGTGTCAGAATTAAAAATCAGAATGCTGAGTTCCAATTCCAGTTGGGTTCATTATACTTATTTACTCACAAATCCCCTTGCAGAAGGCATGAATCCATCATGTCTCCTGCTAGCTGTGGATTAATTAGTAGGACTTGTATCAGTAAATCATTATTATCTCCAAAAAGCAATTCTTACAATCTAAAAATATCCGTGGCTTAAAATATCCATAAAAAACAGATCTTGTTTTGTACATTATGAATGTTGTAAATTTTTCAATTTCATTCTGATATTGTTGTTGTAATTTTCCAATTTGCTACTCAGCATTTTGAATTCTTTCTTTATCTTTACAAGTAACAATACATCAATTATGTACTTGAGACATGTAACATTTTTGTTTGTCTTGAAGAGCTGATACTCTTTTCAGTCTTTTAAGATTAGATTAAATTAGCACCATACCTTTAATAAAAGATTATCATGAAATTAGTATAAGGTTGACATCATAGTTTTAATTTATGATTATCTTGAAGTTAGATTGACATCATAGCTTTAATGTAAGATAATCATGAGATTAGTACAAGGTTGATATCATAGCTTTAATATAAGATTATCATGAAATTAGTATAAGATTGGCATCATAGCTTTAATATAAGATTATCATGGGATTGTTATAAGATTGGATTTAATGGTATCATAGCTGGAACAGACAGTACTTAAGATACAGTATGTCTCTGGAATATTCCTTTTCATAGATGCTTACATTCGCTAAGGAATTTCCTCCATTGATAAGGATCACTTTCCATTTTTACATAGAATTAACTATAAATTCAAAAACTGACTTATGAATCTTGACAATTTTGAAGCATTTGACTCTCTATGTGGGATCATGCAGTATACTTTTTGAAATAAATTTGGAATACACTAAGACACCTTAGTTTTTGCCTTAGTCATAGCAGAGTACATAGTCGATTAAATAATAAATTTCTGAATCCCATTAATAAAGTGATTGAAAGTGCATTCATATCATGTAATGTTATAGGGGTTCAAATGAAGGAACAGTGCTATAAAGACATCTGGAGAGTTTATGTGGTGATAATGATCAATGAATTATAACTGTTCAGAAAGTGCGAAATAGGTTTGCAAAGTTTTAATCTAGAGAAACATCATTGGAAGAGAGAGACATTCATTGAACTTTGATGATGAAGTTCTGAAGTCGTTAGTGGAAAGCAGTCCATGGCAAAGTACTTGGGAATTAGCAAAAATGTTAAACACATCACACTCTACTATCTGACAACATTTGGGAAAGATAGAGAAAGTCAGTAAGCTGGTTTGTTTGTTTGTTTGAGTTTTATGGCATATCAACCACTGTGGGTTATTTAATGCCAAATCCAGTTTATATGAATTTTAAATGCCTATTTTGTATGGAATAAAAAATGTATAGCTGGCAACATTATTGTTTAAAAAAAAACGTATAGCTGGAAACATTATTCATTTACAAAAAAACCTATAGCTGGAAACATTATTCCTTTACAAAAAAACGTATAGCTGGCAACATTACTCTTTTACAAAAAAACGTATAGCTGGCAACATTACTTTTTTACAAAAAACGTATAGTTGGCAACATTACTCTTTTACAAAAAAACGTATAGCTGGCAACATTACTTTTTTACAAAAAAACGTATAGTTGACAACATTACTCTTTTACAAAAAAACGTATAGCTGGCAACATTACTTTTTTACAAAAAAACGTATAGCTTGCAACATTACTTTTTTACAAAAAAAACTTAGAGCTGGCAACATTATTGTTTCAAAAACTTAGAGCTGGCAACACTATTGTTTCAAAAACTTAGAGCTGGCAACATTATTTTTCTGAAAACATTATCTGAGACCTTGCTGTTGGATGCAGTTTAGTTATTTGCAGGACGTGGATGTAGTTTATCATCATACCCAGGATGCGGACGTAGTTTACCGTCATACCCAGGATATAGATGTAGTTTACCGTCATACCCAGGACGCGGATGTAGTTTACCGTCATATCAGTAAGCTGAGTGTTCAGGATTTGACATATTCTTAGTGAATAGAACAAAGCATTTATCATTTATCCACAGCAACCCATTTATCCACAGCAATATGTCTCGTTTCACAACAGAGAAATAACCTGTTCCTTAAATATATCATAACAGGTGATGAAAAATAAGTTGTATACAACAATGTTAAATGCAAAAGGCAGTGGATTGATAAGGATAAACCTGCAAAATGGACCATGAAATCTGAGCTCTGTGGAAGAAAGTCAAAGCTGTGCGCTGGTGGGATCATTGAAGTATTATTTATTTAGATTATTAAAACACACTGTAATATTAAGCTGTAATATGTCCTTAAAAGTTTGGTCACGAAGAAAAATGTGTTCATTTCCATGACAATGCAAGGCTGCCTGCAGTAATAATAACAGAGGAAAACATTTTGGAACTTGGCTTGGTCTATTTTAACTCATCCATCATATTTACCAGATGACTAACTTGAATCTTCGTGCTAGGAAAAAGAAGGTGTTTTTCTCTTGACACCACTATAATTTTAACTACCTTCACTCCTCGGCAATGTTTATTGTTTTAAAAATAATAATGATTAGAATTGTAATAAAACCTAAACATATGATGAAAGTGAATTTATACCTTTTCTTATTCTTGAGAATTTGCACCCAAAATATTAAACACTATTTATTTATTAGATTATTTATTTACAAGAATAATTTTTTATTTACATCATTCTAAAAACTAATAAAATTGTACTAAAACTAATACAATGCAATATTTATCATTTACCAATTTATAAAGAAATAAATATAAAAATAATTTTTTATTCATAAATTTATAAACATTTACTAAGTTATTAAAATAAGTGAACCAATTATAAGGAGATCCTTATTATTTACCATTTTATAAAGTTTGAATCAATTGGCAATTAGCCAATGTTTTGCCAACCATTCCAATAAAAAATATAAATAAATAGTGTAAATAAACAATCAAATAAATAGTGTTTATTATTTTTGTTGTCACTTCTCAAGAACAAAGAAATTGCATAAATTCATTTTTATATTTGTAAGTTTTATTAAAATTCTAAGCATGACTTTTTAAAACAATAAATATTGCTGAGGAGTAAAAGTAGTTAAAATAATAGCAGTGTCAAGAAAAAAAAATCCTTTTAAAACAATTTTTTGTGGGCACATTGTTCCAAGATTGTGCACCTGACCTTGTAGCAACCAATTATTACCTTTGTCGATTACTACAAAATGATTTGATGGGAGGAAGAATTTTTTTTCATGAAAACGTGATTCAGGAGTTTGTCAAAAAATTTTCCATTCAAAATCTGTGGAATTATACATGAAAGTGGTAAGAAGTAAAATGAATAAAACATATTTGCACTTTATGTTTTAGAAGAATAGACTTTTTAAACAAAAATGTGAATTATTTCTGGCTCACCTTAGCAGTTAGCCAAATATGTGAAAACTTTGACTCGTTTTAACGATTACCTGCAAAGTGAGACAACAAATACGAAAAGCATACAATGCCTGTCTGGAAAGTATCCAGCCTGTATGTATACCTTGAGAACCAGTTAAACAACATTGATGTAACTTGGCAACATGCACATGCATACAAGACAAAAAAAAAACAAAAAAAAAAACAACTCCCATGAGATTATATAGTAAGTAGTGAGATGCCATAGAATGAGTTCCTGTATTGTGTGTTTATTGTATTCACAATGCCCAAGTGAGTAGATTTATGTCTTGTGCAGGTTTTTGGCAAAAGCTCACATCACTAAAGTCTGTTAGCTCGTCACCCGCTACAATGCAGATTTAGATCTCTGTAACATCTTGCTATTGCTATTAACAGGAAGGAAATTTCAGACAAGATTAAAGCAAATGCAACAAGACAGCTGATGACAATCCTGGGAAAAGTCTTGTTTTGAAAAGTAGAAAGAACACAATGATAAGTGTTATAAGGTCCCAAGAGGAATACTTTGAAGTGGACTAAGATGCCATTGCCATAGGTAGGCTACTTTTTGTTAATGTTAAATAGCTGGATCATCTCTGGACAGCCTTCATATATAATAAATAAACACTAAAATTTATATTGGGTATTTGGCTGATAAAACTTCTTCTGGATGTGGACATTAATGGCTCTCTACAACTTCCTACTTTTAGTAATGTATGTTTTTTTTCACTATCTTTTGCAGTCCCTGTTCTACCATCCATTTGAACAGCATCATTAGGTATGTTAATCACTGTTTCCCCTCTTACCTTCATTGTGTCTTGCTATTATCCTATTCTCCAAGCCTTCTTTCCTCATTAGGTGTTCTAGAAATTTCAACTGTTTCTTTCTAATTCTAAGTATAAGCATCCTTTGTGTTTCTGTTTTCCTTAAAACTTTCTCATGTAGAACACTGTCTCTTTTACCTCAAGTCTTCCAATTGCCTGCGAGGTAAGTACCCACCATTTACTACCATATAGGGGAATTGATATTAAACAGTAATTCAGCACTCTTTTATTGTTTCTAACATAATTTTTCTGTTTCATATTACTTTTATTTTTTTGGAAGGCAGCAGCCATTGGATTTCAGGGTCACATTTTCCATCCTCTGTTAAAACAATTGATTTAAATTTCTACACTTGTTTAATTTTAACATATCCAGTTGTAGCTCATATATTGAGCTTTTTTTTTTCTTTGCTGATAACCATATATTCTGTTTTCTTACAATTGATGGTTAATTCTTTCTTTTTGCTTTCCTTTACTACCTTGTCTCGGAGGTCCTGTAGTTTTTTTTTTCTGATTCTGCCATCAACACAATGTCAGCTGCATATTTGATATTGTTAATATTGTGTCCAGAAATTCTAAATCTTTGCAGGATCAGTATCTTCCACTGGATAGCCTCACAGGAGAGGTTGAATAAATCTAGTGAGAAGACACATCCTAGTCTTACAGAGCTTATTTTATTTTTCAGTACTTACTAAATTCATTTTCTGCCTGTAGGCAGGTGTTTTTCTCCAAGTATAAATTTTGGATTATTCTAACATCTTTCCAAGTTTTCCTAGCAGTTCAAATAGATCTTTGTGCTGTACCTTATCAAATGAGCTGATAAATAGAAATAATAAATATCTATTAATAATTCAAAATATTCAATAACTTTTGTAGTTATTTTTTTACAGTAAATGTGTCATCCCATCTAAGTTCTGTGAATACCTTTATTCTTGAAAGAAAAATAAAAAGCTGTTATTATGTAATTATTTATAAGTATATAATATATATATTAATATCTGTAAAGTTTGTTCACTGTATTGTATATAATTATAATTTATCTTAAACATTTATAAGTCTACCCTTCGTCCATGCATTGAAAATTGCTGCTACATCTGGCTTGATGCTTCTGCTATGTTTTTAGAGATTCACAATAAAATCAAAAGAAGAATCTGTAATGTTATTGGTCCTGACCTGTTATCTTGGCTTCACTCACTTTCTCACCACTGTAATGTAACTTCCCTATGCCTTTTCCATATTTTCATGATAATATTTCTGATGAGCTTTTCTCTTTGGTACCTCAATTTTAAGTACAGTAATGGATTGGCAGCTAGGTCTCATCATTATATAGTTGAAATGGCCTAGATGTAACTATAAGTTCTATGCTAACAGTTTCTTCTCTCTCACTTCTTACTTCTGGAGCTTTCTTCTGGTCTCTTGCTTTACAGTAAAGTTTGATCTTTGATGTAATGGAATAATCTGTCACCCCCATGAGTGACTACACTATAGGTAGTTACTAACTAGAAGAATCTGGTTGTCAACGGACTACAGAGACTAGATAGTATCTGTTGAGTACGACTCAGACTTACGCGAGAACTACTGACCTTCCAATAGTAGCACTCACTACTGGATTGACTTGTGATGACCTTGTGCATAACTGTTAACTTTATTCTTATTGTATTGGTTTTTACAATAAATCATTACTTATTTTATCCACCTTGTTTTTCAAGTATTTTCCATTTATCATTTAGATGCAATGTCAGTCAATATCTTCTGTCTTCTATCTTATTAATTTCTGTTTATTTATTGTTCTCTCTACCTAATAATTTTTTTCTTTTTCTCATCTTTTTTCACACTTAGTAACCACTTGCATCTTAGTAGCTTTACTGATTTGCTTAAAATGAAATGATTAAAAAAATTTACATTGTTCAGTCAATTTAACCACTAATTTTTACATTTTTTTACCTAACATTTGTTTTAGCTAGTTTTTATACTTAGTCTTGATACTTAGCCTATAAGACATGCAAGTCTATAATAATGCAAGTGTACCAGTATACTTAGCCTATAAGATATGCAAGTGTACTTGAATACAACAGCTGTCTGATCAGCTGTTGTATTTATTATATCTTGGTCAATTGTAAAATTTAGTGGTTAAACTGATAGAACAATGTAATATTTGTTTTAATCATTTCACCCCAAACAGCTGTTGTATTATGGTACATTTGCATGTCTTTTAATTTACCAACTGGTGTGTCTACTTACATTTATATCTTGGTCAACCTATAAACTTTCTAGCTGACCCTCGTATATTGGGTATCAAAAATCAGGGACAAAGGATTGTCAATGGTCATGAATAACTACAAAAATTACTAGTTATTGGAAAAGGACTATTATATGCATTAGAACTATTAAATTTACAAAAAAGCAAATTTGTATATCTGGAATGTACAGATACAAAATAATTATTGATAGAAGTCATTTTGTAAGTCTTCAATGAGTTGATGTTTTCTGTCACAAGGTTTTTTTTAAAGAAAGAAATGTTGTATTAATCTTAATTTATTTAGCAGAAGTTAGGGTAGGCTTAATAAAATGGAAATCAATACTAATTTTGATGAGCTCAGTATCTGCCAACAGACATTGCAATTTGTAGTTTTAACAGCAAAGTTCATTTTCTTTGGAAAAAGGCTCATTTTACTTAACACTAATTTCAAAAAGTTAGCAATTATTTACAGAGAAGAAAAGAAGGAAAAAAAGAAAAAATCTTATGAATTTTACTTCTAGTGCGATCCTGCAGCACAAAGTCCTTTTATTGTCTTTGTGCCTTCAGGCAGACTTTTACAATGTCACTTATTGTTTGCTTCATTTCAATTCTTAAGAAACCAATGTTGACATTGGGATTGGATGGCCTCATTTTATAGATTATTTTCTATAAGACATTCAACTTTCCCTTGTCTATCTTTTGGACACACATTTCTACTTCCTTCTTCTTCTATACACCACACCCCTTTAGAATATGGGTGATCATTGTGATGGTAATATTAATATTAGCCTTTTCTTTATTAGGAAACACTGACCAAACAGCCAGTACAGCTTTTCATCAAAAATTTATAAAAATCTTTCTCTTAAATCTATTTTTTCAGGGAAATAGGTTTCTCAAGTCCAAAAGCTGTTATATTATTCATTCCAGTATTGATGGAGGTTTCCTTTCTAACCTTTTGTTTTAAGTCAAGTGGAATGTCAATATTTTGATTATTTCATTCTTTTCTCTTTGAATTATATGTACTATTCTTTTAGTTGTTTTTGCTAGTCCGCAAGTGATGGATGTGGTTTCTGTTATTTGGTACAATTTTTTGTGTGTGATTCTATAGCACCATTTCATAAGGTTTAAAGAAGGATGTTCTTTGCCAAGATCCACAGTCTTTATTCACTCAAAACTCTTTTTAACCAGGTTAGATATTTCTGAATGCGTTTGGTACCAGGCATGGCATCCATATGAAAGATTTAATTTAATGACGATATTTAAGAATATGATTTGAAATTTTGTTTAATGTTTTGGTTTTGTAGCAATTTGCGATGTTGTGTGAAACTATCTCTAGTGCAGCATATTCCATGTTCAATTTCTCTTTCTCCTATGCTAAATTTGTTATAACCAATCCATACACCAATATATTTGAAGTGTTTATTACTTAGATGCAAGGGGGTACTTGGAGTAAAAGAGAATGAGAAGACTTTAGTGAGGAAAAAAAAAATAATAAAAAACAGGTTTCAAAAAGACAGATGATTGTGATTGACATTGCAAAAAATTGTCTATCACAACACAGTGAACTAATTTTCTTAGCAGCAGACTTAGAAACTGATTCAATATAATATTTCCACTGTGAGCTCAAGAAATGAATTGCTATCTTGGAGGTTAGCATCAGCCATTCTGCTGGGTTTGATTGATTGTTTTTTTTTTTTTATAGCTTATCAACCTTTTGCAAATTATTTAAAGTCAGATTTTGATTGGAAGACATTTTTGGAGATAATATTGATTTATTTTTATAAGACCTACTAATTAATCCATATCCGAAAGGCAGAGAGTTGAATTCATACCATTCCTAAGGGTAATTATTTATAAGTGAATATAATGAAGCAGTCTGGAATTAAAACTCAGCTTCTTTAATTTTGAATTCCAAGCCATTACCTATTATACCAGCCACCTATACAAGTTCCTGGTATTCCCAAGCAGTTACTCATCTAGGTGCTAACCAGACTTGATGTTGCTTAATTTCAGTGATTGTACGAGAAGTATTCTATAAAGTTTCTCTGTGGTGATCAAAAGATATCAGTTTTGTTATTGAGGTGTTACAAGACAGCTCATGGCCAGTTAACAATTGACTGGAGGTAACCATTGAGAGCAGCTACCAGTTTTATTTTGTCAGACTTATCCATATAAGATTTATTAAAATTGTTAGCAAAACTTGCTAATTAATCTTTTTACTACATGCAATGGCCAATTTTATCTCAGCACATCTTGTATCTGTGGAAAGAGATTGGGTCAGAAATGTTTCCAAGAGTATTATCCAAAACATGGGCTGTTAAAAAATACAAAGGTTATAAAATGCTGCATTAGTATTAGTTTAGTCCAGGGTAGCAGGTCACATAAATTGGTTGAAAGAAACAGTTTCAAAAAATTCATATGCCAAAAATAAATATGATTTCAAAATTTAAAATGTTATTATGGATTACTTGTAATTGTATGCATGAGTCCCAGTATAAATAGTTATAAATAATTATTGACCGATTTTGTCACTGTTATATTTTTTGCATTATATCAAGTATTAAGAATATAGTAACTAGGGTCCGCAAATTGGAGGAGAGAGTTATCAATGATAATGCTCTGACTTTGAATCTGCAGTTATCTCCCTTTAGCCCTCTTTCTGGGACTTCTTTGCTATAGGGCTGCTTGTACCTTTTCACCAGGACTTCCCTTCATGAGATTACTTGTCAAAAACAAGCTCATACCTTTCACTAAATTTGTGTACTTTAATCATGTTATAAGTTATTTGTGTTATATATATTATTTTATATATCATATTATATATTATATTATATATTTAACACACTATTAGTTGTCATTTTTTTAATTTTTAAATGTACTTTTTATTACATAAAATTTGGTGATGAGTGATTAAATTTTTATTCCGAAAAGGAGGCCCAGAGAAAAAAGTTTGGGAACCTCTGGTTTAGTCATTAACAATTCTAATAATATGTTTAAATTTAGCACCCTGCGTCATTTATAATTACTTCCCCTTTTACTGTATATAGAATCCCCTCAAAATATAGTGTTTTATATATTAGTTCTGTATATTTGAAATTACAGTAGCCTGGTTCTCAATTTCAGTCAAGATTGTTTTAAATGTTGTCATAGAAGGATATGACTACACAACCAAGAAATTCAAATTCAACTTGCATTGTCAGGACTAATATTTTTTCTTGGTGAAAATAGTCCTTACAGAGTGCTAAAGGTTTTAATACATTAATACAATGCTTTAATTGTAATGTAACTATAACTTATCTGGGAAAAATTAGTCTTTGATTTCAAAGCCAAAATTAATTATATTTTTAACCAAATAGAGAATCCCTTTACAATATTATCAAGTCAATGTTCAAGAAATATTCTACAAAATTATAGAATATTCAGGAAACACCTCAGTCTTTTGATTCGTATAAATGCATATTCTTGTTCTTTGAATGACTCTTTCCCCAAAATTAAATCTATTTGTTGGAAGTAATTATTTTTAGTTTTAGTTTTTAAAACACCACTGATTATTTGTTTTAATTAGATGAAATAAATAAATAAATAAATGCTTTGCTTCTTTACAAATGTCTATTTTTTTTAACAGGGAAAAATTTTTTTTCCTTTCTCAACATTGCTTTTATTTGTTCTTGTTTTTCTCTTCCAATCAAATAATTTTGGTGTTTTGCACATATTTCTTTTAATAATAATTACCTTCTCTGAAAAAAAAGTTTCACCCCAAAATATCATAATTCATTAACTGCTTAAATAATTAATTGGCTGTGGACATTATTGGATCTTCATCTCATTTAATGAGCTTTGATTTTTCTAATGAAGTCTGCTTTCTAAAATTAGCTCCAAATATTGGCAGTTCTTTAATTAGCATCAACACTTGAAAAAGGGTTTGCTGTTTGATTATTCATGTTTATAATAGTTTCAAACAGCTAGAAAGCGCAAGTTTTATGTTTGCTGCTGAAGTCAGTCTTTGGTGGCACATACAGTCAATGTTGTCTTTTAGAAAAATAGTATAGCCTTCAATATCTATATTTCTGAGATGAGGTATTTACATTGTCCAGACTGTTGTCCTCATCTTTATTGTCATATTCATGATGTTTCTGCTGTTGTATTCTCCAGCCTTCTTCAGGTGACATACATTAGAATTTCAAACCAAACCTTTTATTTTGTCCACTGAGGTAGATTGTTCTAGTTCCACATGCCATGCCTTTTCTGGATATCTCAGTTTCAGTTATTTATCTTTAGCAACTCAGCTCTCCAAGTTTTTGTTCACCTCTACTGTGGCCAGGTATTAAACTCACAATTCTTTAGGATAAGTCACTCTTTGGATTACTAGACTCTTTTATACACATGGCCCAGAGGATAAAGATTTGGTTGTACTAATTTCCAGTTATATTCACTTACACATATGGGAAAGGTATGAATATATTTCTTCTCCCCCTACCTATGGTTTAATTAATAAGACTTGTATTATCTCAAAAAAAAAAAATTCTTAAAATCTAAAAATAATTTCTGGCTTTAAATAACCTGTAAAATTTGTTAAGGGAGACTAGTGTGTAGCTGCATTGT
Source organism: Acanthosepion lycidas (assembly GCA_963932145.1). Taxonomy (NCBI): domain Eukaryota; kingdom Metazoa; phylum Mollusca; class Cephalopoda; order Sepiida; family Sepiidae; genus Acanthosepion; species Acanthosepion lycidas. The sequence goes on from OZ010576.1 coordinate 79,099,172, forward strand.
TTTATTTATTGAACTGGGTTATTACACACACATGCAAGCTTATAGAACCTGGCATTCCCATGTGAAGGTCAACTTTATTTAAAATATTAATTATAACTTGTTTTGGGGATGTTAAGTTTTATTATGCAAACAAACTCAGTGCAACATAGATTTTTATTTATAAATAAATCTAAAATATATAAATCATGGAAACACCTTTTAATTAATACACCATCACATATCTCTGAATAAATTATTATTTTAGTATTTTACAAGTCACTACTTAGTGCCTTGATATTCTATAACCTGCATCATTCATTCAATCACTAATATCTTCACTTTTCTAGTGACTCAACTTTAACATAACTTGCAACAGTTTTCATTGCTTCCCAGAGATATTTTTTGTTTTAATATTTTTTACCATTTTCATACACATTTCTTTTAATCATGCATTTGGTATATTTAGTGTAAAAGTATATTCTAAAAATTTACGAACATCAATTGGTTAATATCAGCTTTATTAACATTGACTTGCATAATAAAGTATGACATAATGTGGTTGTATAACCTGTAAAACTTGAAAGAGAATTCTGTACATCAAACAAAATGTAGTTTATAATTTTGCTTCTGACTTATAAAGGTGAGTTTCTAATTAAACAAATCTTTCCTTATTATGAAGTTGTACAAGTCTGCGGGATGGTGAAAACAAGTCAATGTAAACCTGTTGGACCAGAATCAGTGTCCTGGATTTTTGTTTTTAGCTTGCGCTAAATATTTTAATTAATGAACATGAATATATATATATATGTGTGTGTGTGTGTGTGTGTTATTTATTGTTATTATTCTCAAAAGAAATGCGTCGTACATGTATGGGTAAGTTTCAATTGTTATTGTTTTCTGCAAATTTCATTTTGTAAATTTCCTCTTTGATTAACAATTAACACTTAATGGTATATAATACATAAGGTATCTTTTATGCAGAGGAGGAAGCATTTTAAATGAGGTGGCTGTTATATTCATGGCTATTTCAATGTATTTTGTCTTCAAAGTTTAAAGAGAGACACTTGCTGTAACAGTGTTGTTTTTTTCCTGATGAATAGGTTCCTCTACTTGGACAGTTGTAATTAACTTGTAGTATCTGTGAAGAAAAACTTTCCACAAAGATTTGGCAAAATAAACAAATAAAACAGATTCAAATTATAGTGGCTATTATTAGAAAATATTCTATTAATTAATCAATTTCAAACAAAATAAAAAACCTCTTTTTAATGAAAATCATTAATAAGATACAATATCCTTACTTAAGCCAACTTAAATACTAATTTGAAATAAAATTTAATTAACTTTTATGGAAACTAAAATATAAATTATTAATCTGCAAAATTTCAGCTTTTAAACATGTATAGTTATTAAGTTATTTGAAATTTTATATACTATTCAAGTAACACATCTTAGAATTGAGCCAAGCATTTTTCTGTTATAAATTTGCACATATTGTGTTTACTACTTTGTCAACATGCCATATCTAAATGAAAGGCAAGTAAAAGTTTGAAGTAGTAAGAAAAGTGATTCAGAAATCTTCCTGTGTCTCTTATATAAAAGCTGCATTTACAGTGTAACCCTGATATAAGAGACCCGGATATAAGAGAGATTTTATCTGATCCCAAATTAGAGCCATACTTACCTAAACAAAATAGACCAAACTCGGATATATGAGAAACCCGGAGATAAGAGTTTTCTTCTCCGGTCCCAACAACTCTCTTATATCCAGGTTACACTGTATAAGAAACTGCATTCATAACCAAAACTAAAAAAAAAAAAAGAAAATAAAATAATATAAAATTTTGGATTTACACTTTGTCTGCATTTTTTCTTTAATTTTCTTTTTCTTTGTGGATGAGTTGATTATTCTTACTGGGCCAAATTTTCACCCCTTCAACCTTCATCAAACTCTATTACACTGGATTAGTCTACAAAATTTAAGGAGAGACACTTGTAACTATTTTAACTACTGAGTAGTTATATTCTATTTGGACATTTGTAATGTGAGACATTTTCTTACACTGTTTCAAATAGAAAATAGTAGTCCTGTGTATGACAATAAACCACATCTGGCAGCAAGGCTTCTGATTGGGAAATTGGAGTTTTGAAGAGTGTAGAACCATCTCTTAATTGCTGTTGTTCCCAGGTCCACCCTGACCCATGGTGATAGCATCTGTTAGGGTCCTAGATATGGACAAATAGAGACACCTGAAACACAAACAAAAACACTATGAAAGTATAAAAATACATTTTTATAGTAAAAATACCAGCAATATATTTTTATATAAAAAAGAACCAACAATACGTATTTATAGTAAAATGACCAGTAATACATTTTAGGCATACAGGTGAAGGCATACAGTTGTGTTCATATTATTTAGATTTTAGCATTAAATAACCCATAGAGGTTAATATGCTGCTAAACAAAATCAACCAACATGGAAGAACTCTTTCATTACATTAATCCATATAATATCTGACTATTTCTTATAGAAATTAAACTGTATTCCAAAATATAACTTCAAGAAATCTACAACATAAAATCCACATATCCACATATCACCACCTCTAGTAATTATGTACACACATACACATATATTCACAAAAGCTGAGTATCATCTACCATGTACTCAACTGTGAAAGCAGAATAATATGTATCATATTTTTATTACTTCAAAGCTCCTATAATGCATTGAACAAACAAATCAATCAATTAACAGAAAATAGTAGACTTTAAAAACATTAAACAGTTCAATATTTAAGTAAAGAAAGTAAGTAAACAATTAAAAAAAAGTTTTGAAATTCTGAGATGAGAAGGTACTATTTACAATATTTACATGCAGACTGATGTCACAACATTTTAGCAACTGTGCCCTCTGGACTTCATCAAGTGTTTGTTGACACTGTTAACTTTTATAGAATGTCAAACTGACCCCTTTAATTAATCTATAGGAGGAAGATTGATTTTGTTCCACTGTCCATGTCTCGGAGTATCTCATCTTATTTTTTTTAGATTTGCTCTATTATTGTTTGCCATGTTTCTACTGAGTTTTAGCCTTCTTGAGAGGAAGAACAAGTTTTAAAAGAGTTTGGCAAAATATGGTTTGTCTGTCTTTTGTGTTTATACAAAAGGCTCATTTCTCATCTAATTTAGTTATACAAAGAATAATTTAATCATTATTTTGATGTTAGAAGCCTAAACCAAGTTATTTTTTAAAAGAAATTAAGTGTTTTGAATGTGATTCTACAGAAGGATACTGAGAAGTCTACAGACTGAACATGTGAGTGATTAAGAAGTGTTAAGGCAATTCAAAATAAAAAAAAGAGGTTTATACACAATCAGAAAGGTACAATCGAAATTTCTAGAACATATAATGAGGGACATATTGAAAGCAAGAGGGACAGAAGAAAGTCCTACTTAATGAGCTTGTGTAAATGGATTGCGAAACAGAGAGTGGAAGGGATGATGAAAAGACAAACCTTATTAAGAGCTACAATGAATAGGAAGTTATGGAGATCCATGACTGCTCACATCTTGAATGGACATGGCACATGAAAGATGAAGAATAGTTTTAAGGACATAAACTGTTGTAGATGATATTTTAAAACCAAAACTGATAATGCACGCTTAAATACATATTAATGCTCTTCAGAAAGCTGAGTTCACATTCCAGCCTCATCTATGTCATTCACTTTCACATAAATGCTCTTGAATAAATCCCCACCATCTATGGGTTAAATAGCAGGTTAGCCTTCTCTATACTAAAGAATGCATGGCAACTCACTGATAATAAAGAACAATTTGTGCAGAGCCTTGGTCAGCTATGTCCTGAAGGGACATGGGAAGAAAAATCTTTGGAGAGCCATGGTCAGCTATGTCCTGAAAGGATATATGAAGAAAAGAATTGTGGAGAACCATAGTCATCAATACCTTGAAGGGACATGGGAAGAAAAATCTGTGGAGAGCCATGGTTAGCTATGTCCTGAAAGAATATGTGAAGAAAAAAATTGTGGAGAACCATAGTCATCAATACCCTGAGACATGGGAAGAAAAAATCTGTGGCAAAGACTGGTCTAGAGAAGACAGTTCTGTAGAGAGTCTTGATCACTTATGTCCTGAAAATAAATTTATCTTCAACAGATTTTCACTGTTTTCATTGGTTTAGCAATTAGTATGAGTGATTAAACTGTGAACCTTATAGTGTCTAGTCCAAAACTTAAACTGTAATATTCAAGGATGCATATCTTGTAACTCACAAAGGAAACAGAGCTAAGAAGTTGCCATCTGATAGAAATAAACATGCTTAATAATGAGTCATTTGAAATAGAAAATAGGCTATGCTAATTTCATGCAGAGTTTATTCCTTTCATTATGCTTATAAACTGAAATTAAATCCTCTTTCAAAAGCTGTCTGAGTTCTCTGCATTACTTAAATTAATAATACAGAACAACATAGCATAATATGTACCAGGTGGTGGCTAAGTGGTTGTAGGATTAGCCTTGACACCATGAGAGCAAAGGTTCAATCTCTCTAATCACATTTTTTTAATGTGTAAAAACAGATATTATATGAAGATGTTATTGCTTGCATGTTTATATTATTTAGTATAATCATAGCATCTTGTACAAAAGTTCATGGTGCCTTATCTTTTAAAAACTGGAAATTTAATAAGTAGCTAAAAATTGGTTTTGAGTTTGTATTTCATCTTCATTTATCTTGTGTTGAAATAAAAAAAAGTAAAATGACTGTAGAAAAGATATGTAGGGAGACCACAGTAGTTTTCCATTGGTTTGAGCTCATTGGAGTTTGGCCCCTTTAGAGAGGAGAACTCTTCTGCCCCTTTTTTTTAGTTCTTGCTTCTATTTTTTTGAGGAACGGCCGCTTTGCCTTCCTGACCACCAGGGTGTCCACACACGTGGGAACTGGTCAACATGTGCACGGCCTAGCGAAAGAAAAAAGTAATTTCTATTCACTTATCTGCGGACGATCAAAGGCCATAAAGTGGGTATGTTATTTCTTTGTTCTCACTCTGTAAACCTCCTCGTTCCTTTGGGACAATATGAACAATCATTTGTTTTGGGACATATGTAAATCTTTTTAATATATGTATGTAAATTGTTGCTTTATTAAATGTTTTGTTTGTTACGCTCACATATTTCGTCTTTCTATATTCGCATTCAGTGTATCAATGGCTACGCTAATGCTAATATTAGTATCGGTGTGCTACTGGAAGGCTAATACATGTTATTCTTCCTAACACAAAATAGACGGTAAACTCTGTCTGGCCGATAACTAATACCAATAGATGCATGTGTAATGTTGAATGATGTTCATTTTCAAGTTGGGAAAGATAGCAGCAGAAGTGAATATAATGACTGTTAAAGTCAACAGAGATATTTTGATTGGAAGCAGTATGTGTTGTGAATGGTTTGTGAAGTGCAAAGAAGTTGTATTTGATTTAGAAATAAAATGATATCATCCAAACTTTTTTCGATGATGATACCTCCAGCCACTTATGGGATTGGTGGAAATATTTGATGTTAATCACTCAACTGTTGTAAGAGCATTCAAAAAAGAAAATGGGTTTCACATGAATTTTTTGAGAGAGAAAGAGTTATTGTCATTATTTACTGATTTATCTGGAATAGTGTCCTTATCTTGGTTGTAATAGTCTCAATATTTGAGCATTTATACCCTCAGGCCTTTGCCAAGTGTCTGTTGTAGATGATATACTTTCAGAGATTTTGAACTAAACCCTTTATTAAATGGCTCTCATTCCAGTTCTCCATGAGGGTGATCTTATATCAGTTAATTCTTTCAGTTAATCTTTCCTTGTAATAGCAATTGTAACATATTAAGATACCATAGATCTTTTATGACTGAGTAGTGAGTTTGATCCTCATTGGGTGTCCCATACTTTTGGCCTAGTGCCACATCTAAACTGTGCTTAGAAAATCACTATTAGGATACCATAGACCAAAAAGAAAACAAAGATGGAAACAAAAAGTACACTTCTACTTAACATCAGAGACTGTTGAAATTTCTAGGTCACATAATGAGGAAAGAGAACATAGAAAATCTGTTACTCACAAAAGATTCAAAAGATCTGTGTATAATAATCTACATGGATTATCAAAGTGAAGTACTGGATAATGTTCTCTTACCTGCATTTCACTTTATATGAGACATGAAAACATCTTTTTTGTAGATTATCATTGTAAATGATGTTTTGCTTCACTATATTATTTCCAAATGTTTCAAATATTATGGTGAAAACCAAGACAGCTGGCAGCATCAAAAGTGTACTATTATCAGTTATCTGCCCTTGGCAGAGGGAAGAACGTTAGCCCTTATTGGTGGTATAGAAGGGAAATCATTCTGTTCATTTATAAACCATCATACTGTACAAGTGCATCATGTCTCTCTTCAACTGTTAGTGTGTCTAGTCTTGGTGTGTGTCAGATACCCAGTAATGAATACATGACTGCCATTTTCTCTTCACTTTCCTTTGAGTTTCTCTAACATCAATCCTAAATGTAAAAAATTTGTTATTTCTCTTTTAAGGAATACTGTTGCATTTAGTTCTGTATGTGTGTACAACTACTGTAATAAACCTTGCAGTTAACTATTTAAACTCTATGCAAATAAATGTTCATTTAGTGTATAACTGAACTGTCTTTAACTTATTCTACTGTACAGACAAGGGTGGGGTGCTTTAAAGCCTAGTGCAACGGTTAGCAAGCTTGTCTTGCTAGATTAATTAAGATTGAGTAGTGAGTTTGATCCTCACTGGGTGCTCTATACTTTCAACCTTGTATCACATCTAAGCTATGTGTAGATCACTTTTACATGGTAAATAGCAAACTTGTCTCACTTGATCAGTTACAACTGAGTAGAGAGTTTGATCCTCACTTGGTGCTCCATGCTTTTGGCCTTGCAACACATCTAAGCTATGCTTAGTAGATCTCTATAACATGGGAGAGCATCTGTTTCTAGATACCCACTTTTCATATGTCATGGATTCTGTGTTTTAATTTATACAAACACTGACAACTGTAAAAATTATTTTGTTGAAATAAAAAGATATTGCTCGGTATTTTATGGGATATGAGAAGTGTACTGGACTGAAAAAGAGTTAATGATTCAATGTAAATGATCCTTTCCTTAGCTACATAGTATGTACTTTGCAAGGGCAACACACATTCAGAGTTTTCCTTCTCCTAGACTGGTTGCCACCCAAGGTTATAGAACTCAGTCTGTCCTACTGTTTACCCATAGCTATATAAAGAACTTTTAGAATTTTGTGTAACTTTTACCATAAAGTGTTACAGTCATCCCCTATGAAGTTTAAGCACTGAATTTAAGTAAAAAAATAAAAACATTTACAAGACAGGGAAATCATAAAGTCATAATACTGCATTAATTCACCTTTTGCATTATTACTGAACCAAAATATCATATGGATTTCGTATGAGAAGTTCTTTTTATATATAGAATATTCATCATGCTTGGCATCATCTTATCTTATGTGATATCTCCTTTCAGGATGTAGGTAATCGTAACTCTCCACAACTTCCTCTTTTGTTTCCCTAATTAAATTTGATCTTTTACCGAACCTCTTTGTCCTTGCTCTGCCATCTATTTACACAAGCTTCTAATGTAGATTATGCTCTGTTTTCCATTACCTCTCTTGCATTCAAAGTGACTTGTGAGTATTATATTCTCCCAGACCACTTTCTTTATTATGTGTTCCAGGAATTTCAACTGTCTCTTTCTGATACTAAGTGTAAATGTCCTATTTGTTTCTCAATTTCCTTAAAACTTTCTTGTTGCTCATATGTTCTGACCATGTCCTTCTCAGTATTCTTCTGTTGTACCACATATATGTAACTTCAAGTCCCTTCTTCATTTGGGAGTAAATTTTCCACAGTTTAGCATGCTTTATCAGATTCATTTCAAGATAAAGTTTAAAATTCTTTCAAAAAATTGACATACGGTCAAAATATATTTTGAATATTTTTTAATCATCACATTCCGAGTTGGTCTCTATATAGCCATTAAGATGGAAAGGATTAGTGAGTGTTAGAAAATATGAGAAAAAAAACAAAACACTATTGAGGGGAGAGAGAGAGACCAATAAAAGAACAGGAATTAAGAAAATAGACGATAACAATTGATATAGCATTTAAATTTTTGAAAATCAAATTTGACTGGGAAGCAATAAGCCAGAAAAGTATTCTATAAGTAAAAAATATGATAGAAAAGACTGTTAGTGTAGAACTTACAATATCATTTAGCCATTTCAGCTGTAAGATCACAAGACTTTGCCACCAATCTAGTACTGTGCTTAAATTTGTAAAGTCTAGATAGCACAGAGGAAGGTTCATCAGAACAATTACCATGAAAGTATTTATAGAAAAGTCACAGGGAAGCTACATCATGACAATGGGAAAATGCTTGAAGTTGAGATGCCAGGATAGGACCACTAACACTGCAGATTCTTCTTTGCACTTTCTCAGGATTTCTCTAAATATATAGCAGGAACACTAGATAAGATATAGCAGCAATATTCAAAGCTTTTAATATTAATAAAAATATGGATTAATTATTATTAATTAATTTGAGTAGAAACTACACATCTCATATACAACACAATGTTTAAAACATGATGTGACTCATGTAAAAATATTAATGTTACAAAAAGTATCGAACAATTTTTCAGAAGGCTGCAGCAAACCCCACTTGATATATTTCACTTAAAAATATACCTTGAAATCCTTAAAAATTAATTTAACTTCAAAAACATACTAAAAGCTACCGATATATTTTAAGATCTAAATTTCCTTTTGATTTTTGATGTCCCAACAGAAAAGACTGATTGTTTTTATCTCAACATGACATGGTAATGGTGATATCATCCATTTCCCTATAAGGCAATATCCAGTCTTAATTGATCAAGCAGCCAGTGCTATTTTTCTCAAGTTCAAGAGATATTATCACTCTTTCCAGTATAGATGGAGGCTTTCTTCATAACCTATTGTTTGAAGTAGTTTGGAATGTCCTCATCTTGATTATATCATTATTTTATCTTAAAGTTACATGAGGTCTTCATTTTAATTGTTGCTGCTGTTGGTTGTCCATAAGTGATCTTGTTTCTGTTATTTGAGACAGTTCTTTGTCTGTGATTCTGTAGTGACAATGTTTGAAGAAGGATAGTGCTTGCTAAGACCTATAGGTTTCATTTGCTCAAAGTGATTTTTAACAATTGATCTGCTGTGTGCAGCTGATAGTCTGGATATTTCTGAACGAGTTTGGGACCATGTATAAGATCCATATGAAATTCTTCATCTAATGATGATATTTAAGTACATGATGTGTTTTAGGTCAATGTTTCATTTTGTAGCAATTTGTGATGTTGGGCAATCTACCTATGTTCAATTTCCTTATCTTCTATACTTAAACTGTTACATAACTGATCCATACACCAAAGTATCTGAAGTGTTTAGTATTTACATAGCCATAGAAATGTAATAACTTGTTTTAAAAAATACCTTAATCACTTCTTATAATAAATATTGTACAACTTTTACATATCAAATAATATATTCTGATCAATGTTTTAAAAGTTCTGATATACATACATACATATATATATATATATATATATATATATATATATATATATATATATATATATATATATTTATATATATATATATATATATATATATATATATATATATATATATATATATTTAGGAAGGATATCTTTATTCAAGCATGTTTCATTGAATAATATGGACATATTATGTCTGTTTATTTTATAATAATCCTTTCTAGTTCTCTAATTAGCTTTTTGATGTTAAGTCGAAATTCATCAAGGAAGACACCATAGTTTTTGTGAACACAAGTGATTTCAATCTCCTCTGATATCATCCTGAGTGGGTGAATTGCAAAGACAAACCTAATTTAACTGTGGTCATTGAGATGGTCATTTTTGTAAACATGTGCTTATAATTATTTTTAAATTTTAAGAAAAGATTATTAAAAAATAAATAGACATAATATATCTACATTATACAATGAAACATGCTTGAATATATATATATATATATATATATATATATATATATATATATATATATATATAAAGAAATATAGTCTTAAGGTGTGCTATATTTATGGAATAAAGTGCTCAATATCAGAGATAGAGCGTGTGTAAATATAAAAGTGAACATAGAAGTCAACACTTAGAGGCGACAGTCTGTTTCATGCTATATGCTATATGCATCACACATCACACCAAAAATATCTTGGAAGATAAGGAAAAAATCATCAGCCTACAACAACCAATCAAAAACTTGCAAACTTTGCTTGGAGGAAAAAATAGCTATCATTACTTTCCCCGACCAAAATAAATTATTAAACATAAGATCCGAGCTCATCTCAAAATGCAGACATGAAAATAAATTTTTACTACATAACCTAAAAAATGAAAAACGGGAAAAATAAAAACAAATAAATATACTAATAAACAAAATAACAATAAAAAAATAGAAATAAAACATAAATAAATACTATGTTACTTAAAAATCGAAAACCGTAAAGAGAAAATATACAAGTAAAATTAATTGACCTAAATTCATCCAAGTAAATCAATAAACAAACCAATCCCAAATAAAGATAATCAATTAAAAACTGTTCCCAACAAAATAATACTTAGAATGAACTACAACAATCAACCCCCAAACTGAACAAGTTAAATAAGTGATATAAACAAATTTTTACTACGTTAATAAATAAATGAAATAAGAAACAAATAAAAAATAAAAAACAAGCAATATAATTTGACCCAAATAAATAAACAAATGACTTCCGGTAAAATAACCGCCATAATAGAATACCCACAATGCACCACTGACCCGTATATATATAAATAGCCAAGAAAAATAACAGCATATGTGGCCTGATGATTGCATATAGCATGAAACAGACTGTCGCCTCTAAGTGTTGACTTCTATGTTCACTTTTATATTTATATATATGTATATATATATATATATATATATATATATATATATATATATATATATATAGTACTGAATAGTTCTTTATATGACCAAGAAGAGATTAGAAAATCCAATATCTAATCATTTGGGAAAATTTTGTGAAGTGAGTCATGCTAAGAATTTTTTAACAGCCCTTCTTATATTATGTATTTATTTTTATGGCTTTTATGAAACATAAGTTTATTTCTTCTTGAGCAAAAAAAAATGAGAAGTAGAATTGTAAATGATATTCAAATTCTTGTGGAACGTCCTTCTGGCTTCATGCTTTCAAGACAATTTTGATCTCCAAAAATCTAAATGCAATGTCAATTGCTCTCTACTATCCACCTGATTACTCTTTTCTCTTCCCACTCATTCGTCATTTTTTTATTTCTAATTCATTCACACCCAGTAACCCCATCTATCTTAGTGGATTTACTGCCTTGCTTGGGGTGAAACCGATTAAAAAAAAATAATGTATAACAATTAGTTAATTCATGTACAATAAAAAGGTATTGATAACTTGTTGTTGTATATGTAAGTCTAAAAAATGCAATTATAAAAGCTGTGATACTAAGCAGTTTTAATTAAAAACACCCACCTACTTATTACTTCTATAAACCTGCCAGATTCTAATGACTTGACAACTGATTATTCCAGTTGATAAGTTGGGTACATGTTAAATGAACAATCATTTATCTTTTTTTTTTTCTTTTTGTAAATCATTCATCTGTTGTTTCTTTTGTTAGCCTTATTACTTATGACATTAGACAAGTATGTCAGCCAGTGCAGAGTGAGGCCAATCATTTGATGGTTGCTTTTTGTCACTCGGCTATACTAAATGTAATAAAGGGTTATGTTGATTGATTATCAGTATATTGAATGTAATCTGAAACGATGGATGTTAAAAGTTTCTACATTTCACTGCAGTCAGTCAATGTAATGAGCATAATCTAAAGTGTTTGTTGACATAAATTGGAAGTTAGTTTCTGTCTGGATTTTTATAAGATGAAGAGTTATCATTATTCACAATATTTACATTTGGATTATTGTCCTCATCTATGTTGTTGTTGCCACAGTGTTTTGGTCATTATGTTCTCATCAGGTGTATATTGATCTGGGTAACCTGTAAAGAAGTCTAGATGAGATATCCTTAGATATGGGTGGTGGAATGAGAAAAGTCTACCTCCTTGATTAAATAAAGGGTTCAGTTCAGCATTTACCTGGATTGATACACACCTGATGAAGACTGAAGGGCACAATGGTCGAAACTTTGTGATAACAACAACAAAGACAAAAACAATAGTAATTTAAATGCATCAGTAAATGAAATTAATGTCCTGTTTATCTTTGTGCTTGTATGTTTTTAATCAATTCACCACAAGGAAGGTGATAGCACCACTAAGATGCAAGCAGCAACTGAGGGTGAAAGATTTAGTTTTAGATAGATTATTTTACTGGATTTGGTTTTATTTTGTGTCTATCTCACAGACACATTCTTTTATAAGTCATTATGCTATAAGAGTTTAGAAGTGAAAGAAAAGGAAAAGACTTTAGAAGGAACCTGAAACATAATATATATTTCAGAGATTAGTATAGAGTTGAAGTAGAATTTAGAAGGAACTGGGAACCCAATCCTAAACAGGAAACAAGAGATACTCCTGTTCAAAAGACCAGAGAGGAGTGTGAACCGGGCGATAGGTGAGCCTATTTAATCCTATTGAGTGTAAAAAAAGTAAATATAATAGTAAATAAAATTTCATAGATTAGACGCAGATGGTAGAAGTAGGGTTAGAGTTGAGGTAGAGTTTAGAAGGAACCGGAAACCCAATCCTAAACATGGAATAAAAATCTGCTACTGTTCAAAAGACAGAGGAAGAGTGTAAACCAGACAATAGCCGAACCTATCTACTTCTATTGAGGGTAAAGTAAATAAATAGTATCAATTTTAGAGATTAGGTAGAGACTTTAGAAGTATAGAGTTGAAGTAAAATTTAGAAGGAACTGAGAAACTAATCCTAAACAGGAAATTAGGGATAGGCCTCTACTCCTGTTCAAAAGACTGGGGAAGAGTATTAATCAGGTGATACTCCTGTACTTATATTTGTTTTATACTTTTAAAAATACCAAATATTCCATCAATCTGCTTCATGGATTAAATAGAATGATATGAATTGAAAATATGGATTAAATCTGACAGAATGATTAAATAATGAACAAGTAAGAAAATCTACATAAATTTAATGTTTCACTAGTTATGTTCCTTCTTCAGAAATTCTGGAAGTGGAATAATGTGGAGTTATGCATTGACATTTAGATTTTAATGTTATTTTATTTCCATTGGTTATGTAGATATTATGTGTTTAGTTCATGACATTAGTGTGTAGCTATATATCTATATATATATTGATTTTTAGACACCACTTTTATTTTGTCTTCCTTGTTTAGTTGGGCATCATGTCTTTCCTTGTGGCCTCTGTGTGTTTAATTATTGAGATGTTAGTGTAATTTAAATATGTATTAAAAATTGTGTATATTAGTATATTCTAAGTTTTTTTTTAATTGTTTAACCCCAAGCAAGATGATAATACCACTTAGACACAAGGAGTTACTGGGAGTGGAAGAGAATGAAAATCGTTCAATGAGGAGAAAGGACAATAAAAGTACAGGTTCCAGGAAGACAGAAGATAGTGATTGGCATTGCCTTTAAGTGTTTGAAGATTGTAGGTAGCATGGAAGCAAGAAAGTGGAAAAGAGTTCTTCCAAAGGTTAGAAGTACAAGAAAAGTAACTATTAGAATAGAAAAGATGGTTAGATCTAGCTATTAGGTTGGTGCAAAAATAATATCGTTTTTTGACGTTAAAAAATACGTCAAAAAACGATATTATTTTTGCACCAACCTAATATTTCAACAGAAAAATAATGAGACCTAGTTGCTACCCTAGGAGTGTTCTTAAATTTATGTGGTCAAGGTACTAAGGAAGAGGTATCATTAGAATACTTGCCATGATAATATTTCATAGACAGTAACCCTAGACATGCACGGTGGAGTAATGGATAGTGCCTCGGTTTGAGGAATCAGAGAGCTGAGTTCAAATCCCAGTCAAATCCATTACATTCACTTACATGCTACTACCCTTGTGAAAGGTATGAATCCTCTTCTTCTCCCTCCACTTATTGGTAAATAGCAGGACAGTCCGGGTTCTATAGCTTTAGATGGCAACTGGTCTACTGCAGAAAAAAATGGCAACCTTCTGCGGGAAAAAATCTGCCTTGTCAGTCATGTATCAAAAAATACGTGATTGCCTACACATGTATCACACATGGCACACAACTGACTGATCCCTAGACATGAGCAGTGGGATAAGAACAGTCTACCCCCCCCCCCATAGATTAAATAAAGGGTTCAGTTCAGAATTGCCTGATTGATATACACCTGGGGAAGGGTGAAGGGCACAATGGCAGAAATGTTGTGATAAAGACAACTAAGATGGGGCAATAGTCTGAATATAAGTAGTGTAAATAATCCCAGAAATTCAGACAAGAAAAAAATGAAAATATTTATAAAAAAGACAGATGGAAGCCATACCACAGTGGTCAGAAAGTGACCGAAGTTGAGATGCTAGGTCATCACAGAACTTTCTTAGAATTTTGTAGAGAATCTCAGGATATATATCAGGAACAACAAACTAGATATAGCAGCAATATTCAAGGCATGGATGAATGGTAGATTTATAAATGTGCAAGATGGATTTCAACAAGAAAAATTGTCAGGCATGACACAGTGAATGAACTTTCTTAGCAGTAGATACATTAGCCTTCATTACAGTATGCAGCTATGAGAACGAAAACTCTAATGTAATGCCTGTGGCTTGACAGCATGCAGTGGTATTGACTGTTACTTTGCTTTGCTTAGTTTTGTCTTATCAACAAACACTCATTGCCACTTTTGTAATGTCAACAAATACTTGTTGTCACTTTGTAATGCTCATTGTAGTAGAGACTTTGTAATCGCAGATACAATTATAGTAACACCGTTGAACAATACTGGTGTCATACACCTTCAAATAACACTTGCACTACAGTACTTGCTTGACTCACTCAAAAAGTAACCAATGAATAGTAATCCTTATAGTGATCACTTACACACCATGCTAATTCCCATATATACATTTCCTTTACCATCACATGATCTACTTATTCAAAATAGGATTACCTGTGTTTGTTCTCTGGTGATCTGTGTTCAAACTCCAGTGTTGGCAGCAACAATTTATTTCTATATAACACTTAGAGAGTGAGTTTGACCCAATTAGTAATCAAACTCCAGTGTTGGCAGCAACATTTTATTCCTAAATAACACTTAGAGAGTGAGTTTGACCCAATTAGTAATCAAACTCCAGTGTTGGCAGCAACATTTTATTCCTAAATAACACTTAGAGAGTGAGTTTGACCCAATTAGTTGGTATTGTGTCATTGCCTGGACATTAACTAAAACCCTAGATCCTAAGCATGATGGAACCTACACTCAGATGCTGAGAACTATAATTAGCATCTCTTGGAGACAGCATCCAACTAAATCCCAGTTCTATGGACACATTCCTGGTATTTCTACAATCTTATGTGAATGTAGAATATATTTTGCAGGACACTGCTGGTGAGCAAAACAAGAACTTGTGAGTGATCTACTGTTCTGGACATCTAGCCATGGCACAAGGCAGGTTGGTTGCCCAGCAACCACACCTACATTGATCAGCTATGTTATGATGCAGAATGCTTCCCTAATGACTTCCCATTATTGATGCAGGACCATGATGGTTGGTGTGAAAACCTCATGAATGTCCATGCTTACTCAGCTGTATAAAAAATAAAAATAATATCTTTCTCCATTTTAAGAATTTAATAGAAAACTTTGTTTGATATCATATATTTGATATATATGTTTGATATCATATATATATATATATGTTTGATATCATAAGTTGATATCCTGTGCTGGTCATATTCTTTTACAAAGTGTCAGCCATCATCATTTACTTCATCTAAAGATTTTAAGTAAAAGTAATAAAAGTATTGCAATGTTTTATATTTAGTAGGGAACTGTAAAAACACATATAAATTACCTTGTTGCCTTCAATTACTTGTATTAATTCATTTCTCTATGTAGTATTTTTTCTAATGGGAAAGGTGCAATGTAATACTTTAGTGAAAGTCTACTGTGATTTGTTAATAATCAAGAGAATAAAAAATGGTTAATAGCTTTTCTAATGTTCTAAACAAAACTTGAATGCTGCCGACTATATCTCAAGTAAGGCCTGAGCTTTTAAATTCTGATTCTCAACAGAGTGTGTTGAATTTCAATCATATGACTTGCTTGAATACTGTTGCTGATGTCATGCTACATTTACTTCTCTCTTTAGCACATGTACAGGATTAATTCTTTTCATGTCAGTATGTTAGTTGTTTAATAGGGATTCCGTCATAGCGTTCTAGAAGCATGATAAATAGCATCTTACTCAATCTCTTGACATGGTGACCAAAAGGAGAGGAAATATTTTGGTTTGAATATGCATCAGAAATTGAAACATCAACTGGAGCTAAAGAATGCTGGATTTGAGATTTTACAAAATTATATTTATTTTTTAATTTTTTTTAATTAGGAGGAGGCATTTCTTATATAGAAAAGAATAGCTGAGATGCAGAAAATACTACAAGCAAAGTTTGCATAGATTAACTAGTAAGAGGAAGTTATAATCACTTCAGTACAATTGTAAGATTTTTTTCCCAAATCTCAAAGCTGAAATTTACATAGAGATTAAATGGTAATAATTATTTTCTCTACATTCAGAGAAGTCCACTGTTGTTGTGTCAATGAAAAGAGAAGCAAATTTAATGAATCAAATGATTGAATACTATTCAGTGATTCATTGATTTCTTATTTGTTTTGTTATTGTTAATATGATGTTTTGATTGAATCATTCTACAGTCTTCCTCCAGAGTGATTTTCAAAATGAAAAAGTGGGATTATGTTCTTTTTATAAAAAGATGATAATAGAAATCACCTGAAAGATATGGTTGCATATGAAAAGGGCTTGGAAAATCTTATACTCACAAGACAGATTAAAGGCAAGAGGGTCAGAGGAAAACAATACATAAACTACTTAGTGAGATTGAGTAAATTTATGACAAAACAAGGTTTAGGAGAAATAACAAAATGATAAAATTTATTAATAGCTACAAGGGATAGGAAATTTTGGTGAGGCATGATCGCCAACTTCCTGAAGGGTTCACGGCACATAGCAAAAAACAATCTAGCATTGCTAGAATGAGCCAATTCATTTTGTATACTAGCCACTTATATCTTTTGCCATTTTGTTTTATATAAAAGAGAGAAATCCCTATTTTCCTTTACACATTATACATGAAAAAAATCTGCAGAATGGATTGGTGAAAACATTGTAATAAAATCCTCCACAAAATAGAAAATTAATTCAGTTTTATAAATGGAGTTTGGAGTTTTAATAACTCTTCTCAAAGCTATGGAAGGTAGATGTAGAATGGGTGGGCTAAAATGTGATAAAAGCATAAAAATCACAAAAAATGATTCAAGTTGCATGAATAAAGTGTGCAATGCTTCTCAATTCAATATTATAAACCAGAGAATCATCATTGTTTTTGTTTTTATCACAAATTGGGGCTAAAACATTGTGAGTAGAACAAAAAAGATGATGATGATGAAGCATGTCTGGAGAAAGAATTGTTGGTATATTATGTGAAAACTTTTCTAAATCCCCTCATATATATATATATATATATATATATATATATATATATATATATATATATATATATATATATATATAGGCAGAATATACAATGTAGAATCCAGTAATAATATCCTTTCATCACTTGCTGGCAAATAGAGTTTGGCATTTTAAAAATTGTAGAAATCAGCTTGGGCTCAAATTCTATGAAGCATGATTTCTCCTTTTTTGTAATGTTTCAGAATAATCTAAAGATATATTCTTGTAAAATGAGTCAAGTTAAAAAAGAAAAAAAGGCATCTGACCAATCAAATCTTTTTTCCAATATAGGAAATTTATATATATATATTTCATTATTTTAAACAAACATGAGTAACACTCCAAATTACAGGCCATTTTGGATGATTATAACAAATTTAAAAAGTTAACCAATAACACCACCTTCCAAATTAAAAACCATATCAATAAACTTATTACTGATAAAAATGCTGAAACAGGATCTTATAAACTTCAAAAGATTATAGGTGACTCTCAACCTAGCTATCTTTATGGAAATGTAAAATTACATAAAAAAAGATCATCCCCTCTGGCTTATCATTTCAAAATTACCTACATCAGTATATTACCTTTCAAAAACCTTTGACAAATTAATTACTCCCAAGTAAATATTGTATTAACTCCACTAAGAATCTATACAAATTTTTCATGCAGTAAAACCAGACAACCAAATAATCACATCTTTGGATGTTCAAAATTTATTTACAAATGTGCCCATCCATGCAACAATTGACATCATTATCTGTGATGTATACAATTCCACTTCTCTCCCACCTATCAATATTAAGCACATTACTTAAAAAAAAAAAAATATTATTAGTATGTACCACTCAAGTACCTTTTCATGACCCCCTAGATAATATTTATACTCAAATAGACGGTATTGTGATGGGATCTACTTTAGGCCCCCTTTTTTCTAATTATTATATGGTACATTTAGAAA
The DNA here is from genome assembly GCA_963932145.1 of Acanthosepion lycidas. Lineage (NCBI taxonomy): Eukaryota > Metazoa > Mollusca > Cephalopoda > Sepiida > Sepiidae > Acanthosepion > Acanthosepion lycidas. The sequence continues at coordinate 79,118,004 of OZ010576.1, forward strand.
ATAAAATAATGACACTAATAAACCCCTATATGTGTAAGATACACATTGGTAACATTTTCATTTTAGCTAAAAATATTGATCAAATTACACAACTTAAAAACAAATTTAAAAGTCACTCCATCCTCAAATTTACACTAGAAATTAATATTAATAATAAAGTTCCATTGCTTGATATATTTTTTGATTCCAGCACACATAAATTTACTACTTCTCTGTATAGGAAACCCACTAGTATTAACTTGTGGCTTCTTAATTATAATAGTGTTTACCCCTAACAATATAAGTTAACTGTTATAGAAAATACTTAATCCAACACAAATATCTTCTTCCAAGACCATATTCTATAAAGAATTACATTAAACAAACACTTGTTAATAATAGATTCCCTAATTCCATCATTGATCACCAAATTAAAATGTATCTCAATAAACTTCTAACAAAATTGATAATATTAATAATAATAGTGTATGTCAAAATAAACATAATACTATTAACTTATACTATTGTAATCAAATGCATAATAATCACAAACATGGTGAAAAAACACTCAAAAACATAATAGGTAGAATGTTAAAGCTATTAATAATAATAAACAAGTTAAGCTCATCATATATTATGAAAAAAATTAAAACAATTGACCTCATAAACTCTAATAACCACGCAACTAAATCCTCTACAAAAAAAAAAAAAACAACAAAAAAACAATGTAGTGCATCAATTTACATGACCGTTCAGAGATTGTATCTCTGATACTAATAATAAACGCACTACATATATTGGTTTTACTACAACCACTCTCTCCAACACCCTTACCTGTCAGCTTTTTGATCTTAGTTCTATTAAACAACATTTCTTAGAAAAACATAGCCATGTACATAATATTAGACAGATATTAGTTGATAGCACAAAAATACTCACACATACACACAGTAAAAAGAACCTTGAGATATTAGAGGCCATCTACATTAAAACAAAGCAACCCACACCCAAAAAGTTACATTTCAAACTAGTCACAACACATTACATTTTATCTAGACATATGGTTCTCTTGTTAATATTTCAGTCTCTCATGTGGTATGACATCATAAAACTGCAGCCATGAATTTACAACCCATGTCTGCTATTCTATGACCATTATTATTGCCTAGCAATCTTCTATGTCAGCATAACAAAATATCATCTTTGATGGTGAATATCTTTGTTTAAATATCTATATAACCACTCTGAAGATGGCTCATGTGAGCTGAAAGCTTAGATCAAGCACCAGCTTAATAAAATTATACAGATGTTGGACAATTTTTGTCTTTATTTTCACCTGAAATTAAAGCAACCATATGAAGTTTAGAACAGCTCATGATCAAACATAATAGACATTCATTGTCTGTTATATTTAACAATATATATTTAAATATATATATATATATATATATATATATATATAGTTATTTGCATTTTGACTTATTTGCTCATCTTTGGTGTCATCACAAGGTTTCAGCTCTTTGGCCTTCTTCAGATGTTTGCCAATCCAGATAATCTTTTGCGAATTTCAAACAGAACCCTTTATTTAATCTATGGGAGTAGTTTGTTCTTCTTCTGCAATATCTGGTCCTGTTCGTTTTTAGTGTTTTAGCATTTCATTTTTATTTTTAGAAAACATTAAAATTTATTTTTTACGTTGCATTCTGGATATAGATCATAAAATAAATCCTTTCATTTACTTTTCTTCCTCCTCACTTGCAGATAATTACATCTTAATTTATTTCAATAAATCCTAAAACTATAATTTGCAAATATTCTTAATTCTTTTTTCAATCATTTCACCCCAAGTAAGGCAATGATGCCACTAGGATGCAAGGGGCTACTGGGAGTGAAAGAGAGTGAGAAAACGTAAGTGAGGTGAAAGGACAATAAAATTAATAATTCAGGAAGTAGAAGATGGTGATTGACATTGCATTTAATTTTTTGAAAATTCTAAGTGTCAGGGAATCAGCAATTTGAAGGGAGTTTTGCAGGTGAGATATGCAAAAAAAGAAACTATTAGAATAGAACATATGGTTCAATCTAGCTAGTTCAGTATTAAAATGGTGAGACCTAGATACTAGTCTTGTAACAAGCTTAAATTCATGCAGTTGAGGCACCAAGGAGAAAAGCTCATCAGAACAATTGCCATGAAACTATTTGTAGAAAAGACAAAGGGAAGCCATATCATTTTGGTGAGAAATCGAATGAAGTTGAAATGCCAAATCAGGATTGATTATATTATTGTCAAGAATCTTAAAATATATAGTAGGAGCAGATATGGTGACAATATTTATATCCACATGCACATGTTTTAAATGATAGGTTATGACTGAACTGAATGGTATTCAGATGGTGGCAGGGGACCTGACTGTGAGTCCTGGGCAGTACTTTGTGACCCTCACCATCTTATCAACATTTGCTCTTTTTCTACCTACATTTATATACTTATAAATTAAACTAAATACAACTGGTTATTAAACGATGAAAGATTTTTGTGAATTTTGACATCGTTCTGGGGTCTTCTTTTTGTTCAAATCTGTGAATTTGTTTTGCCCATATTAAGTCTTGGAAAAACACTACATAAAACTTACTATTTTTTATTCATAATGTTGAAATGTTAAAATTTTTTAACTTTTTAATAAGAAAAATCTCAAGTTGATGTTAAAAATTGCTAAAAAAGCGTTGATTTATTTATGATGGATGATCCATTATGACCTGTCTCTAATTTTTATTTACATACATTGTATTTATTTTCAATTTTTCTAGTTGAATTATTCACCTATATTGCATATGAACCATTAATGTATCAGGTCATCCCATAAGTTCTGTCCAAATTTTAACTTTTTGTTAAAATGAACGAAATTTAAAGAGTATTTTATAATGTCTAATGGAGCTGAACATTATTTTTATGTTTAGATCCATTTAAACTGATCAAATTTTATTTCAAAGAACAATAAATGAAATTTTGTTTGATTAAAACCCTGCTAACATGGAAGTACCCAAGAATCATTTGAGGCACATAATGCTTTATGAGTTCAAGAAAGGAAACTCAGCAGACAAAGCGGCTTGAAACATTCACTCAGTTTATGGAGTGGAATTTGTGAATGAAAGAACTTGCAGAAAATGGTTTGCAAAATTCAGAGGTGGAGATTTCACCCTTGATGATGAAGATTGAACCGGACGTCAAGTTGAATTTGATGAAAAGCTTCTTGAAGCAGTCCTTGAAGAAAATCCTGCTTTATCAGTTATGGAATTGGCAGTGGTTCTCAGTTCAAACCATACAACTGTTCATCATCATCTTCAACAACTTGGATAAGTTCCTAAACTTGGAAAATGGGTGCCTAATGAATTGTCTGAAAACAACCTCAAATCCTGAGTTGACATCTGCTCTTCTCTCCATTCTTGCCAACTTGTTTCACCTTTTTTGGATAGACTTGTGACTGGCAATGAAAAATGGATCTTTTATTCAAATGTTAAGCATCTTAGACAGTGGCTTGGTAAAGGGGAAGGACCCCAGCCACAGCCGAGAATGGAGCTTCATGGGCAAAAGGTTCTTCTTTCAATCTGGTGGGATCGCCAAGGAATAATCCACTTTGAATTCTTACCAACTAATGCAACAATTAATGCTCAAATATACAGTCAGCAATTAGAGCGTTTGAACCAAACTTTGCAGAAAAAAAGACCTGTTCTAGTGAATCAAAAAGAGGTGATGTTTCATCAGGACAATGTGCAACCCCACACAGCAAGAATCCCATCAAAAAAGATTGAAGAACTTAGTTGGGAGAAATTCCTCATCCACCGATCTTACTCCTTCAGACAAACATTTGTTTTGTAGCTTACAGAATCATTTTGAAGAAACAGCTTTTGTAACACAGGAAGAGTTTAAAACTGACACTTGTGAGTTCTTCGAATCAAAGCCAAAAGAATTTTACAGTAATGGAATTAGTAAGCTTGTTAATAGATGGAAGGAAGTCATAGATAATCAGGGAAAATACATTGTTGATTGAATCTGTAATTAAATGTAACATTTGGTCACTTGTTTTCTTTATTCAAAATTCGGACAGAACTTATGGGATGACCTGATATATAATTAGGTTACAATAAAATTTACATTTTATATGAATACTACCTTATAAAAGTTGAGATGCAATAGAGGGTGGTCAGGGGTTGTATCATAGATTTGGTGGACCCTCTTTCATAACTTGGGCAGGTATGAGACCCTTGCTCTGGGTCTGACAAAGTATACAATTAACTGGTATTGGTTAGCACTTTTAGACTTTCAGATTCACAAGGACATTTGCTGAGAAACCTATGAGTGAAAGAAAATAATAAAAGCTTAAAAATGTCCATGATGAATCATAAAAAAGACAAATCTCAAATGTACACAAGGAAAAACTGTACTCTTCCTACCAATAGAAAAAATAGAAATAATGATAGAGTAGCAGGCCTCTAAAAACTATTGTTAGCAGAAAAAATAAATATTCATTATTAATCAATAAAGTAATTTCTGTCTTCCAATTATTGCATGAAAACTAGAAAAAAAATGGTCCTAAGAATAGAATATTCTATTGTATTTTCTTTTTCTCTACACCTAAGTAACCTTCAGTTCACAATGCTTTTGTAATTAGATTCTTATTAAAAGCCTGACATCTGCAGAACCCACAAAAACAAATTTCATATTCTTTTCAATTGAAACACAAAAATATTCAGGTGAACAGTTTGTCTAAGCTGAAAATACTTCATTAAGTGAATCGTCGCCACAATAGATACAGATTGCAAAAATGAATTTCTAGATATAAAAAAAGAAAAACTAATTGTATTACAAATGTTTATATTGTATTATGAGCTGGCTTAGAGTTAAGTGGACTGAAATTGTTTCTAGAAAGTCCGTGGTTCAATGTCTATAGCACTTACAAGGAGGAATTGAAATGTTCTCAGCTTTTAACCGATGACCAAAAATCAGTTCTTCAATGACCAAACGACAGTATGTTTTTGGAAAGGTTAAAGAAAACTAGAAAAATAATGTACCAAGTGTGTTGACCAACTAATTAGTGAGGTAACCCATTTGGATACTTCAATCATAGGAATTTCAGTTGCACATAGATTAATGGGCACAAATGATTGATTGATTCATTTTCTATGACTTATCAACCCTTTGCAGGTTATTTAAAGCCAGAAAATATTTTTAGATTGTAAGAAATTTTTTATGATAATAATGATTTAGTGAATATAACGAACCCAACTGGAATTAGAAGTCAGCTCTCTGATTAATAATTCTGAGCCATTATCCTTTACACCACCAGCACATCCAAACTTACAGCACCTGGTATTCACAAGTGGTCACCCATCTAGGTACTGACCAAGTTTGACATTGCTTAACAAGGTGCTACTTTATGTATTCTTAGAGTTTCCATCTGACTTGGAATAATTAGATCTTATCCATTGTCCAGTTCAGTGCTATAAATCTCATCTTCATCATAACCCTGTAATGCGTGGCTTCCAAGTACTATGCTTTGCCAAAAACTAACCCATGATTTGATCCGAAAGCTAAATACAGTTTTGAATTTTGAGTTTTCTTTCTCCTAGACTGATTGCTAGACATGGCTAGAGAGCTGTCTACCCTGTTATTTAACTCATATCTGAAAGCTGAGAAGAGATAGATTCATATCTTTCCCAAGTGTATTTGCATGTAAATGAATGTGACTGGAATTTGAATTTGACTTTCTGATTTCTCATTCTATACCACCATCCATTACACTACTCTCACATTCGCAAAGTTGATCTGAATATGTATTTTTATTTATTGTTTCATTTTCTACAGCTTGTCAACACTTTGCAGGTTATTTAAAGCCAGGAAATGTTTTTAGATTGTAAGAATTTTTTTTCTTTTTGAGGCAAGAAGAATTCAATGATACAAGTCTTACTAATTAACCCATATTTGGGAGGAGAAGAGATGAATTCATACCTTTTCCAAGAGTATTTGCATATAAATGAATATAACGAACCCAACTGGAAATGGAACTTGGCTTTTTGATTTGCCATTATTCATTACACCATCCACAAATCCAAGCTTACAGCACCTGGTATTCCCAAGCAGTCAACCATCTTGGTATTAACCAGACTCAGTGATTGTATGGAAACCAGTGTTTCAAAGTGATATGGCTGTAAGCCTTGAATATCTAGAACAGCATGTATGTTCCATGACTGTTGTAAAGTCAAGCATTATAGCCAATAATCAAGTATGTATTCACACATAGACTGATTTAATGACAACTGTTCTTTCTAGAGGGAAACTACAGTCTCTACTCTAATGTTTAAATTAGCATATCAAAATATATCCCTGAAAAGTACAAGTATCATGACCCTGGTAGATCAGTTACTTCTCTGATGTTCTTTTTTTTTTTTGTTACACTTTCTCTTTTTCTTTTCCCTTCTTTCTCGCTTTCATGATGACTTGATGAAAGTGATCTTGATCTCAATCATTCTCTATTGAGGTATGTCTTAGGTTGGTCATCACTCATGTCTTTGTTGGCCAATTCAGTTACATGTGGATATTGTTGATTATCCATGTCTATACTTTCTGGGAAATCATTTTGCATAACGGAATTTGGATGCTGTGTTTCTGGTGCATGATGATAATCTTAGTCATGATCCTTATGAGTATTATCAATGCCTGTAGATCATGCCCCTTGGTTGGAATGAGAACTTTTCAGCACACCCTTATAGAAGTTTTCAATGATGTTCATAAAACAAAAGAAGTTAATCTTCATTAGAAATAATATTTTTCTGTGGAATCAAAATTAATCCCAAGTCCTGGAGTCCATTATGGTTGTAGATGCACCACATTTACTGCAGTCGCAGCAGTGGATGTGTCATAAAAGGAAGCCCATCCTACTTCAGGCTGATGTTTAGTTTTGACTTGTCCTTCTCTTAGATTCATTGCTCTACCAAAGTTAAAGAACACAGTCTACTCTGCTATTTAACCCATAGTTGAAGTTAAATATAGATAAATTTGAAATTCATTCTCACTCCAATTGATTCTCCTTGCATTCAAAAACTTAATATTTTCAGTTGTGCTTGAGAGTAGTTCATGGATGCTAGAAGTTTGTGAAAAAGTCACTAAGGACAAAGAATAATGATAATTGTTTAGCAATGGATGGTATTCAAACAAATTTTGTCTTTGCTGTGCTAAAAAGACATTAATTACAAAATATTTTTGATATATCCGAAGTTGCCTGATTATCATTGTAAATGTGTAAGAATCAAATTAATAAGTTTTATCTTAATTTAAATCATATTCAAATTATTGATAAATATCTGTGCAAAGTAGATTTTCAAAGAACTTCAAAGAAGTAAAGGCTGTGAAATGGTAAAAAATAATAAATGATAAAATTTCCTTTGGTTAATTAGCGTTATCATTTATAATATTTACATTGTACTCAACCAACGTCTTTATCCACTGGGCCATGTGGATAAAAGTATTGGCTGAGTAATCCAAAGAGAGACTTGCTCGAAAGAGTTGTGAGTTCAATACCTGGCCACAGCATAAGGAACAAAAACGTGGAGAGTTGAGTTACTAAATGGAATTAAGATGCCCACAATGGCCTGGCACATGGAATTAGAACAATATCCGCCAGTGGATAAAATAATGGGTTTGTTTCTGAATTCCATCATGTATCACCTGAAGAAGACCAGAGCATACAACAGCCGAAACGTTGTGGATATGGCAATAAAATTGAGGTATGGTTGTTTGAAGCACCAGTTATACCCTGTCTTCTTTTCAATTTCAGTCAGTGAGCTTTCCACAGAACTCCTCACACAGAGCACAACCCACTCGACTCATCACTGTTTGCAGTCTGTCTCATGTTCTATCACTCATGCTCATTTTATTGAGAGGCTGAGACTTGGAAATTTGTATAAGATACAAATTCGTCTCACAAAATCTCTGAGCTTTGAGAACAAGCTGTTCTTAAATTTCAGCTTTTAGATCAGCCATATTTTCTTTTACATATTTTACATGTATGACACATATGTGCATTTAGTTTCAGGAGGTAAGGTATTTTCCTTTCTACCACAAAAAAGATGAGGACAATAGTCCAGGTGTGAATAAATAATCTATTACTGATCAACTTGATTGGATTTTTAAAATTAGCTATTAATATATTGTGTCATCATTTGCATGTAAAAAAACTATAAAAAAACTGTAATTGCAATACTATTAAGAATAAAAATCTTTATTTCACTTTGTTTTACATGATGTTAAAAAAACAGGACACAGATTAGTTCTCCATTTTATAAATTCTTTTAGCAAAAAGCCAAGATTCCATTGATTTCGCAACTTTCATCATTGATCATTCTAACCTTCATTTATGTAACAAAACTTGAGAATAAAAAAGATTTCAAAAGATTTTTTAGACCTGCTTAGGATGTTCATAAATTTAGCAATATAACTTTGAAAATCAATGATTTATTGCCCCACCTTACTTCGAAGGTTGTTGGCAGAAAACCAACTGATGAACAAAAATAGAAAGTGATTGGCATTAGTTACTCACCAAGAACTTTTTGCTGCTTCTTAAAGTGTTATTTGACAGAAAAAACAGTTATGGCAAGTTAATTAGATTTTAAGAAACCAATTTCTGTGTTGTACAATGTAAATGATGACCAGGGAAACTTCTTTAAGGTTAATTTACAATTATTTGTTATTTACATTATTCACCTTTTGACTAATATCCCCATCTTTTTTGTTATTATCACAGTTCTTGTGCCCTCTGGTCTTCTTCAAGTATCCATCAACCTTAAAGGAATTTCAAACTGAACCCTTCCTTTAATCTCTTTGGATAAATTGTTCTTGTTCCACTTTTCATGTCTAGGAATATCTTACCTTATTTCAGTACATTTATTTCTCACCTTGTTTGAACTGGATTGAAGTTTGCACTACCCAGGTCAGGGATTGAACTCACAATTACATGGTGTAATGGGTATATTGTCATCATTTTATATTTTCAATTTCATACATGTGCCATGTTTGTTTTTGATTTTGTCAGTATAGTAACATCAGTTAAGGCACCTTTTGTAAGAAAAAGAGCAGTATGATGCAATTCACTCCACCAGAAATTTGGAAATGACATGTTGTACTGCTTGACATTTGCACCGGAAACTCCAATACGAACATTTCAGAGTGTCTGAGTGTGAATCTGAAGACAGTGCAGAGGATTTGGAAATAGATGAGTCTCATGGTGATTACAAAGTTATGGCAGCTCAAAAAGCTTACTCCTGAATTTGTTGGTGAGGGCCTCAGATTCAACACAGAGGCCTTGAGAAAATAGTACTGCCCTGGGTCAAGAGGGTGGCTGCTTGAAGAATACCCTATGTCTGGCAGCAGGACTCTGCACCATGTCACAAAAGCAGGAGAACCCAGACATGGCTGTCAGACAATTTCTGTGACCAAATCACCACTTACATCTGGTCACCTAACTCCCCAGATTGCAACACTCTGGATTATTATGTGTGGGGCACTATTGAGTGGGAAACCAAAAAAACTCCTTGTAGCGCCATAGATGAACTGAAAGCAAGGATTATGGTAACATTCACCCTCTTAAACAAGGAGACCATTTGGAAGAGTTGGTTCAAATCCTAGAAAATCCTCATTGCTTTAACAATTACTTGGGAAAGAATAATATATTTTATCAATGGGTCCAATTTTATGATCAAAGGGAATGGGATTACTTTAGTAGTATTTCAAGATTATTTTGTGTAATTTTGGTAAATATATCTGTTAAAATGAGATGTCAGTATTATTTTCATTTTTGCGTAATGTAGACGACAATTTATCAATCGCACTATGTACTGTGCCACCAAATTCACAAATATTTGCTATAATCCATCAGACATTAGTCATTCACCATAAGTCTTAATTTCTACTTGAAGAAAGCGAGTTTTAATAAAAGGGGAATGTATTTTATGAAGGTGTTTTTTGTTGATTGATGATTTATTGTTTCACAGCTTATCAATCCTTTCTGGATTATTTGAAGCTAAAACATAATTTTTTTGAGAATAACAAGGATTTTTCCAGATACAAGCTTTACCATTTAACCCATAGCTGTTGGAGATGAGATGGATTCAGACCTTTCCCAAGTGTATTTACACACAAGTGAATGTAATGAACTCAACTGGAAGTCAAACTCGGCTCTTCTAACAAACCTGACTGGAATTTGAACTCATCTCTTCAATTTCTCATTCTCATACACCACCTGCACATCCTTATTAAGGTATAAATATATAGAAAAATACTCTAGTTTCTGAGTCTCCCCTGGTAAATTTATGTCCAGTATTATACACATATCACCTTTCTTAACAAAACTAGTGCCATTACAATATAGGGTATTTAAAAACAAAAATAAAAATGGTAATAATCTGAATAAAGTCGCCTAGGTTGTGCATCTAAACACATCACATGCTAGAAATTTAAAATTTAAATGTAAAATTAAGCATTCCTGCATTTCTCTTGGCATATAATTATAACTGACATTTGTCGAATTCCTGTACCCTCCCCCTATATTTATATGATTTCATCAATAAAAGCATTTAGTCTGAATAACTCATATAAAAACACAAAATGCATAACATAGGATTTTTTTTCATACAGTTAACTGCCATTAGTTTGATATACTATATATAGAGTTTATCCATCATATTCTCGCATCAGATATGTATGCTATTGAGATATTGTGTTTAAAAACATATAAACCTTCTTGGAACCAAGAAGCATTGGAAGTGATGATCTGAAAATTTTACATGACTCATATAGGGTCTTCTTCCAGCAGCCAAACTCTTGACCCGGGGCAGCGCTACCACCTCAAGGCACTTGATGTACGCCTCCATGTTGAATCTGAGGCCCTCACCAATAAAGTCAGGTGTGAGTTTTCTGAGCTGCCATACCTTTTTACTCCACATTAGACTCATCCAACTCTTTCTGAATCCTCTTCACTCTCCTCAAATTGATACCCAAACACTCTGAAATGTTCTATTTGAATCTTCTAGTATGAATACCAAGCAGTATAGCATGCTATTTTCAAATTTGTGGCAGTGTGAATTGCATCATGGGCACTTTTTCTTACAGCTTGTGCCCAACTGACCCTATTATATTGTGCAGTCGACAAAATTGAAAACAAACATTGCATATATTAAAAATATAAAATGGCGACAATTTACCTATCGCACCTTGTATACTTATTTTAAAATTATTAGATTGAATTCAATAATTTATCTTTCATTTTTTTTACAAAAAGTTTTTCTTCAAAATGAATATATTAGGTTGGTGCAAAAATAATGACGTAATAATGTCGTTTTTTGACGTTAAAAAATACGTCAAAAAACGACATTATTATGTCATTATTTTTGCACCAACCTAATACATCTTATACATGGTAACTCTTATATTCTGAAAAATATAGTACATAGTAAAGATACCAACCATCACAGGCTTCAGTGACTAGCATACAGTAAATAGGAGGTCAGTTTTATGAGAAAGATTTAACTGTTTATACTTATGGCTAGTCTTGTTGAAGGCCATAATTCACTTAGTGATATTGAAACTTTTAACAAATAAGTTACAAGACTACACTTGGGTGCCCAATAAAAGGAAAGAGTCTCAATGGTTGGGGAGGGGGTATTTTTTCTCAATTGCAATAAACAGGAAGTTTTAATAAATGTTGGTTCAGAAAAATCATTCAAAGGGTCAAAAAGTGCAAAATTAATAACAATTGGTTTTAATAAACTCAGGGTGTCAAGAGATTTCCTCAAAAAAAAAAAATGTCACCTCCATATCTATTGGGCACTGAAGAGTAACATATTAATTGTTACTATGGCAAATGGTTTGACTTTGTGAATAATCAAATACACTCTTCTGCCTTCTGATTAACCTATTTTTCTTTACTGAAATATAATTGGGTAATCAAAAAGGTAATTTGCATAAGTAGATAAAGGAAAGGAATAGAAACAAAATGTACTAGAAAAATAGACACATTGCTACTCAGAAATTGTTTTAGGAAAGTACTTTGTTACTGTCCTGGGATTAAATAAAGATAAAATAGTGAATTTGTGGTAAGTGAAATATACAAATGATATTTACAAGACTTAATTGCAGAAAAAAAGTTATTTTTATTTTTTGAATTTTGGAACAAAAAAACTGCAAGTAACTCACTGAATTAAACTAAACTTAGAAAGATAAATGAAAAAAATTTGAACAATTAATTTTCTTGCTTGTATTGAGTTAAATCTCTTGTTGTTATGCAATTGCCTTTTAGAAAGCTTAAAACAGCTTTAATATTTATAAACAGCTCTTGTTTTATCTGAAAGAGTCTCATATTTAATGACTAAATCTCTTGAAAAAAGTTTTCAAACTACTAAACAGTAATTATAGATTCAGCATTGGTTCAAATTGTCATGGTTTGAGTGGGTGTGTCACAGTGTCCCATTAAAGATTAAAAAAATTATTATTAGTTTTTTTTTTTTTTTTTTTTTTTTTTTGTGACAGCTGTAAATCTTAAACCTTAAGGCATGTTGGGTCATGAAAACACTTTCATATACAAAAACCTAAGCCTGCAGTAAAAACAGAAAACACTTCCAGACTTCACACTTTTTTGTTTTTGGTTTACAGTAAGGTTCATCCTGTACAAGGCCCAGGAGGGTGCCACTTGAGGTAGACTTTAAGAAGGGGTAGTTTATATGGCTAAAAGGGACAGATAATGTTAACTCTAGACTTTGAGCAGTTTAAGATTGTAGTGATTGGGGAAACATCCTCTTGACAGTCTGTTCCACAGAGCAGTGGTTTGTATCATAGTAAACCTTAATCATTATTATTCTTAAAATACTAAAATAAATCCTGCAACTGAAAATTCTAACTCTCAATGGATATAATAATTTGAAAGAAGATTATTTAATATTAGTCACTATAGCATTTACTATTAATATTAGGATACAATTATTTAAGATTAGAAGCATAAAAAAGCATATGCATTTTATTACTTCCTTGTTTATATACTGTGTCAATTCAGAATATGGGTAATCATGGCTCTCCACAACTTTCTATCTTTTTTAGCTCTTAGAAATATTTGACTTTTTACTGTCCTTCCTAATCCCTCTTATAACATTTGTTTACACAAGCTCATTAGGTAGAATTAAAGGAAACAAATGTACTCTTAGAATTGATTTGGTTTGGTTTACAGTATACCAATCTCAATGGGTTATTTAAGGCTGACAAAATTTTTATTGGTGGCAATTTTTTTTTTTTCAGAAATGTATTGCTGGTAATATATTTTTTTTTTCAAAAATATATTGCTGGTAATACTTCTTTTTTCAAAAATGTATTGCTGGTAATACCTTTTTTTTTTCAAAAATGTATTGTCGGTAATATTTTTTTTTTTCAAAAATGTATTGCTGGTAGTATTTTTTTTTTTTAAATGTATTGCTGATAATATCTTTTTTTTTTCAAAAATGTATTGCTGGTAATAATTTTTTACAATTTATTTCTGGTATTAAAATCTATTTTTTCACATTCATAGTGTTTTGACCCCAGTTTGGCGTTAACTATTTTCCCATAGCTGGGACCCTGACAGATGCTACCCCCCCAGGTCAGGATGGACCTGGGAACACCAGCAATTAAGAGGAGATTTTATGCTCCTCAAAACCTCCTGATCAGAGGCCTTGCTGTTGGATGTAGTTTATCATCTTACCCAGGACGATTTTATAATTAGAATCAGAAAAAGACAATAGAAATTTCTAGGACACACAATGAGGAAAGAAGTCTTTGAAAATTTGATACTGACAGGATATATTGAAAGGAAGACAGCAAGTAACCAACCTAAGTTTGTGTAAATGGATGGCAGAACAAGGAATGCAAGAAGTTGTAAAAAGACAAGAACTGTTAAGAGTTACAAAGGGTAGTTGTGGAGAACCATGGTCACCTACATCCTGAAAGTGTAAGATGTTTCAAAAGTCATATTACCATTGATAAGATTATAAATTTTATATTTATTTACCAAATGGAATCATGTTTCTGTATGTGATAATATATTATTAAAATCTTTTTTTGGTCAAATTATGGAAGATGATGTCATGTAAATTTTCTCTGGGTGCTATTTCACAATTGTATGTTTTCTGCCAATTGTCATGTGACTTTTGGAACACTCTGTACATGGCATATGGAAGATGTTTGACTTTAAAATCAAACTGTTTATACGTAATATTTCTTTATTAAATAGGTACTTCTACTAATTCACTGAAAAAAAAATGATGGAAAATGCCCAAACTTAATAAAAACAAAGTATTATCGTCAAAGATTATTGTCGGTATTTAGTGCTATTTCAAGTAAAAACCACATTGATTTGGAAATTCTTGCAAAAATCAAACAAATGTCAGATTCTAATGAAACTTTCAGAACTTATTCACAAATAAATGAAATTATTTTTAAAATTTAGAAAATCTTGGTAAAAAAATTTTTTAGAGAATGTAAATCATCAGTCTTTATAAACATGAACTCAAACATTTGGAAATATGTTCAGTTTGAAAATTCAGAGCAAAACAAAAATGAAACTGATTATAGGAATTACTTTCAGTTATGTCTTTTATAAAGAAAAGAAAGAAACATGGAAGAATATGTTGGCTTTTATAAAAAAAAAAAAAAAATTATAACTCCATCTTCAGCTATTTTTATAAAATAAGAATGTATTTAAAACTGTGTTTTTTTTTTAAATATTCCAGCAAAATATTTTGATAATTTTGCTAGACTGATAGACTAAGAATACTAAAAAAATGAAAGCATCAATTTTTTTTAAATTATTTTTATTATTTAATGCTTATGTTATATTCTTGTAAAAAGAAACTTCCACTTGAAATTTAATTCCTTTGAAATGTTACTAATTAATCTTTCCAGACGTATAATAATGTGACCAAAAAGTTTTCTGTTTTTAATGTTCACAGTTTTCAAAATATGTTTTAGTAATGAGAAAATTAGCTGAAAATTGAATGTATATTAAATTTGCCAGATCATCACTTTCAATACTGCTTAATTGAAAGCAGTGAGTTTCACTTAATCCTTCAAATAAACCTACTGTTTGTTGTTAGACAAATCAAGTTTATAAATTTAAAATGATTTCAAAATGCTTAAAAAAAAATTTCATCTTCTATGGACATGCTGATCATTGCTTTTCCCAACTTCCTGTCTTTTGTAGCTCTTAGTAAACTCATTTTGGCTATCTCTTCTAGTCCCTCTATTGCCAGCCATTTACACAACTTCATTACGTAGGTTATTTACTGCTTTCTAATGTCCATCTTTTCTTCAGTGTCCTGTGAGTGTCATATTCCGTAAGCCCACTTTCTACATAATGTTTCCTAGAAGTTTCAATTATCTCTTTCTGATTCTGTGTATAAGTACCCTTTTTTGTTTCCATTTTCCTTAAAGCTTTGTTAATGCTTATATATTCAGTCCATGGTATTCTCAATATCCTTCTGTAGAACAATATTTCTATTAACTCAAGTCTCTTTATCTGTAAAGAAATTGTCCATTCACTACCATATAGGAAGATTTATGTTACATTACAGTTCAGCACTCTTTTTTTGTTGTTTCTAATGAAATTTTCCTGTTTCTTGATACAGTGGCTTGCAAAAGTCTACACCCCTTTGAAAATTTATATATTTTGTATAACAACACATTTTTTCAATTCCAATGATTGTTAAATATTAAGCAGATCCATCACACTTTCCTTTGATATAAAAATTACATTTTAAAAATTTCACACTGATTGTTAAAATCATATAACTTAGAAAAATGTCTTTGCAAAAGTCTACACCCCCCACCAGATATTATACTGTGTTATCACATATTTTATCATTGATGTATACAATCCAGAACAATCAAAAGTGACATGTGCATTCTACCATAACAAAAGAACGTGGTCAGTCTATTATTTTGCTATATAAGGTGATTTAACTGCCTACAAAATCATCCATCACATGGTTTCTTGGTATGTTGGTCTTTGAACTCTGACTGTAAACACAAAGAAGAGCAAAATCAAAACTAGTCCGGGAGGCAACCTCCAACCCTAGTGCAACATTGGGAGATTTGAAAGCTTCAGTTTCCAGTACTGGGACAGATGTCCATGCATCTGCAATTTACAGAGTATTGCACCGGTCTGGCCTGCAAGGGAGAGTAGCTAGAAAAAAAGCCCCTTCTGAAGCCTATGCACAAGCAAGCTAGGCTAAACTTTGCCAAAAGTCACATCAATGATTCCATGACCATGTGGCAAAAGATTCTGTGGTCAGATGCGACCAAAGTTATTTGGAAAAGATACAAAATGCTACATTTGTCGGAAAAAAGGCACTGCTCACCAACTTCATTATGCTGTCCCCACTGTAAAGCATGGCAGTGGCTTGATCATGATTTGGCGCTGTTTTTCAGGTGCAGGGCCTGGAGAGCTGGTAACCATCCAAGGTGTCATGGACAGTGCCAAGTACAAAGAAATATTGGAGGCAAACCTGCTGAAGTCTGCTAGAGCTTTGCGCTTGGGTCACAATTTCAAGTTTCAACAAGATAACGACCCCCAAGCATGTGTCAAAAAGCACTAAAGCTTGGTTTGCTAGTAAGAAAATCAGTTTTGGAGTGGCCCAGCCACTCTCCAGACCTCAATCCTATAGAAAATCTATGGCGAGATCTAAAGCTGGCTGTGCACCGATGTTCCTCATCCAATCTGACACAACTCAAAAAGTTCTGCCATGAAGAATGGCAAAAAATTGTCAACAGACCACTGCAGCAAGCTCATGGAAGGCTACCCAATGTATCTGCAGGCTGTAACTGATACAGCAGGATCATCCACAAAGTATTAGCTGAAGACATTCCATAAGGGGTGTAGACTTTTGCAAAGACATTTTTCAAAATTATATTTGTTTAAGAATCAGTTTTAAATTTTTCACATGCACAAAAGTGCATTAAATAAAAGTATGATAGATCTGCTTATTAAAGCAAATTATTGGAGTTTACAATATTGTTCCTATCAAAATAAACAAAATGCATCCAGTTTTCAAGGATGTGTAGACTTTTGCAATGCACTGTACTTTGCTTTTGGAATGCATCTTTCACTATTCCAATGTTCCTTCAGATTTTGGTGTCACATTTTCTGTCTTCTGTCAAAACATCACCAAGGAATTTAAATTTTTGCATTTACTTCATTCTAATATTTCCAGTTTGTAGTTCATATCTTGGGCTGTTCTTTTTACTGACAAGCATACATTCTATCTTCTTACTTTTGATATTTAGTCCTTTCTTTTCAATTTCTTTTACTGCTTTCTCTCAGAGTTCTTATAACTTTCTTTCTATTTCTGTTATCAACACTGTGTCATCTGCATATTTTATGTTGGTAACATTGTGACTGCCAATAATGAATCCTGGTGAGAATTCTTTCAGGATCATTTCACTGTAAAGTTGAATAAGTCCTGTTTCTATGTAAGTGTACCTAGTGAATTCATTTTCTATGCATATCCAAGTGATTTGCTCTGAACATGTTCTAGATTAATCTAATATTTTTCTTAAATAATAAAAAAGAATTAAATTAATATAGAATTTTTTTTTAATTATTAAATTGAAATTAAATTTTTAATATTGTTAATTTAAACAATTGTGTGAAAATTTCTTAATTTCTAAATGAACAGACATCTTAAAAAAAGATTTTTTTACTGTTCCAATTTCTGTCCCCCAGCCAATCAAATTCCAAATTTCTTTCATATATTTTGATTATATATATAAATGCCATTGCTACAGTTTCATTTTTATCGAGCATCATCTTATGCTGTGTTTGTGATAAAATAGCTGACTGCTCTTAATCTAGTTAGACTTTATATGATGCCACAAATTCCATTATCTCAATTGTTGCTTGCTCTTTTTGGTGAGTATTGCTTTGCACCAGCTTAATGGCACCGTATCAGGCCATTGAGAATCTTGAATGGAGTTGTTTTCTACAAACTGATAATGCAAAATTTAATTTAATGAGACGAAGCCAATCTTGATTTGGAAGATAACGTATGAAAATTTTTTGTATAATCCTGCAAAGATTATTCTGACACACTTTATTTTATTTAAAAAGTTGTTCTTTATATACTATATTTCTTCAAGATGTCGGTGATCTAGGCTGTCAGTACTATTCTATCATAACTCTAAGCTAATGTTTGACTTTTTATTTACCCTCTACTTCATCACTCTGCCATCCATTCACACAAAATTATTAGTTAGATTACTTGCTGTTTCTCTTACTGTCAATATGTTCTGTGAGTGTCAAATTCTCTAAGCCCTCTTTCCTCATATGTTCCAGAAAATCTTTCTGGTTGTCACTTTCAAATTCTGAATTCAAAAACCACCCTGAAGAGAGATAGACTCCATCAGGCTGACCTGTCCCAGACACATTACTGTAATGGTGTCTGCAGTAACTTACAATACTAATGGATTTACAGTGTAACCTGGATATGAGAGTTGTCGGGACCGGAGAATAAGTCTCTTATATCTGGGTCACACTGTACTTGAAAACTCATGAAATAAGAAGTAGAATAAATATTAACATATTTTGTTTATTTCTTTACTGTGTTGCTTTTTTAAAGATTTATATTCAATCTCTCTTCAAGAGATCCACCACGGATTCCCTTACTTTATTATCTGTGAATTGTCATGACTTTTTAGGAAAGATAGTGGAGTAATTTCTCATTGACTTGACATTGGCCTAAAATAATTTAATATTTTATTTCTGAGATGAGTAATTGTCAATATTCTTGTCATATGTCAAACTATTATTCTCATTTTGGTTGATATAGATATTATTATAGACACAATGTTTCAACTAAATACCTTTTGGTCATCATCAGTTGGCTGATATAAGATATCTGTTGATTTTCATGATATTTTGTGATGTCGTTTATTGTTCATTGCTGTTGAACTGCATCTTCGCTAACTGAATTGAACTCATGACCACTAGATGGCAATAACACATATATAACCAACACTTATATCCACTATGCCACTGTCCTGAAATGGTGTCTTTTTGTTGATTTTTTCTTTTTTTTTTTTTTGAGCATTTTATATTTGGTGTCAGATGGTTTTGTCATTTGGTTTGTGATGACAGGTTCATACCACTTTTTCATAATTTAATATTTCATTTCTAAGATGAGTAATTGCCAATATTCTTGTATTATTTCAAACTATTGTTCTAAGATGTTTGAGCATTTCAAATTACATAAATGAAATAACCATGATGTTAAACACAGTTTTATCCAAATCCTAGAAGCCAAGAATATGAGCAGAGAACTTGCTTGATTTGGCTTTAAACTCTTTTAATATTGTAACTGATGAAAGGATTCACTTTTTGAGTAACTATTGCAATAATGAATATTAAAGAGAATCCTCCTAATTTATATCCTTTGATCTTGTTAGATATTGTCTAAGGTGAAAACTAATAACTTTTGTGAGCTTTATTATAAACTAAGTTGATAAACGCAGTTCTGTGGATGCCTTTGCAAGTATTATTCAAATAAAGTTGATTACTTCTCAGCTTTTATAGTTCTTATGTAATCATAGAAGAAATACTGAAGTTAATTATTTTCATGAAATATTAAAAATATATATATATATATATATATATATATATATATATATATATATATATATAGTAGAAAATCTATGTTTGCATAGCATAGAATTTATTGGTGTGAGAAATAGGAATAGAGTAGTGAGTTCAAATTTCAGTTACTTTTTCACAAATACTTTTTGAAAGGTATAAGTCTATCTCTTCTCCTCCCAGCTAAGCATTAATAGCAGGGTAGACTTTGCTCTTTAGCTTTGGTTGACAACCAGCCTAAGAGAAGGACAACTCTGAATTCCAAACTGGTTGGGTGTGGAGCTTCCAACCCCACCCCATAAAAACCTACTTTCTATAGAAAAGCAGAAATACTTAGGATGATTAGACTGTAGCCCAGTAGTGTCTGCAAGATATCTACCTTTATAAAAGCAAGATCAGTTCGAAAATGGGGTACTGTTGCCACATTTGGGCAGGTGCTGCCTAGACCTCACTTTGCAGTCTTGATAGAGTTAAAAGTTTCTTTGAGTCCTTGTGAATTATTCTCCCCCCTCCAATCTCTCTCTCTCTCACAGGCAGGATGTGGTGAGTCTCTCACTGTTCTGTTGCTACTATCATGGAAAGTCCTTGCATGAACTATATCTCCTGACTCTACCAGTTCAGACCTTCATGGCTAAGACCTGCCATACCACTTACATAGTAGCACACTACCAACATTCCCTCTGTATTTTATCGGTGATAAGTAAGTTCCATTCAAACAACTTCTTCTCACAAACCACTCCCATGTGTAACAGACTCCCAAGAGGATGTTTCTCTAATCACTACAATCTTAACATGTTCTAGTCTAGAGTCAACCATTATCTTCCCCTCCTATCCATATAAACTACCCCTTATTGTAACCATCTACTTCAATTGGCCCCTGAGCCTTGTACAGGATGAAGCTTATTGTAAAAAAAAAAAAAACATATACATACTTTGTGGAAAGTTAGTTTTTGCTTTGCACTGAACTATCTTGTTATTATTGGTTTAAGTAAATGTTTTAAAAGTAAAGATAAAAATGTTTAAAAATCCTTTTGTGATTTTCCAGTCAAAGAATATTTGGTATGGGGTAGGGCTGATGGCTTTTTTTATCATTTCATCACAAGCAAGGCAATAAAGCCACTGAATGTGAAAGAATATGAGAAAAAAGAAAAACATTAAGGGGAGAGAACAATAAAAGAAAAGAAATTAAAAAGACAAAACATAATGATTAACATTGAATTCAAATGTCTGAAGATCAAAGTTGACAGGAAAGCAAGAATTTGGATAAGAATTCCACAAGTGAGAAGTTCAATAGAAGAAACTCTTCAAATAGAACTTACAATTATATCTAAGAATTTTAACTGTAAAATGATGAGCTCTATCTGCCAATTTATTACTGCATTTAAATTTGTAAAGTCTAGGTACTAAAAAGGAAAACTCATCAGCACAGTTATCATGAAAGTATTTATAGAAACTGCTACATTACAGCAGTGGGAAAGTGACTAAAACCAAGATGCAATGTCAGGACTAGTAACATTGCAGATTCATCTCTGGATTTTAATTTTTATTTGATTGCAAATCCGACAGAATAGATACAAAGGATATTTATGATGAAAAGTGAAAAATAATTCATAACACTGCTGTTTTACATAATCTTTGACAGCATGAGAACCATTATCACAGGTTATAGTAAAAACAAAGCTAGAATATTCATGTATGATTCTGAAGTGTTTTTGATAATACATAGTTATGGTACAGAAAATTTAGTCTTATTTTGCTTATTTTAATGTTGAAAGGAAATTCTCTTTGAGTCAAAATTTTTTTTGGTAAATCTTATTATTTTTATACAACAGAAACTTTCTGGTTATACTTTTTTAAATTCTTAATTGTGGTTATTTCTGATTCATATATCTTTACAGAATCAGATTTTTCAATATAATTTTGGAAATTCTGATGGCTTTTGTCATTAAGTAATATTTTGGGTAGGGTGATGCTTTATAGAATATGTAAGTAATGTAATAGCAGGTTAGAACGAGAAATTAGTGAGCCAAGTTTGAATTCCATTTGAATTAGTTACATACGCTTTTGCAAAAAGTATCTTGGATTTTACATTGAACAGCATTTACCATACTTTAATAACTTAATAAGTCAAAATCAAAGCATTTGCAGTCATATGTTTATATGGACTTTTGTCCTTTTTTTGGTGAAAAGAACCTAGCCTCAAATTTTGTAAAGGTATTTTTGATACACCCTGTGTGTATATGTGTATATATATATATATATATATATATATATATATATATATATATATATGTGGGGGGGGGTGTCATCCACAGACAGTTTTGCTGTATCACAGCTCATCAGTGTTGCTAGACATCTGATTGCTTCAAGCCAGGATTGAAACCCAACAGTCAGAGATTTTTCCCCTGGGCTATCAGCTCTCAGCAGTGAGGAAGGTGAATTTTTGTGTGTTTATTTTAGAATAAACATGCCAATAACTCAGAGTGCTCAATTCATAGAAGAGCTTTTGTATCGGCAGTAGCAGTCACTATTTACAAATTCCTGCTTTTCTATCTAAAGTACTCAATTGAATTTTACTTTTATGGGGGTGTATATAATGTATCACCCACATACAGACTGTTTCATTGTATCACAGCTCATCAGTGTGGCTAGACCTCCAACTGTCTCAAGCCAGGATTGAAACCCAACCAATTTTGCATCAGATAACTACACTGCAAATTCATTTGGCAATAATTTGGAATTTTATAATCACATAAGTATGTGAAGTATGTGTCTCATCTTCAGATTATATCAAGGATCATGTCCTGGGTATGATGATGAACTACATTCAGCAGTAAAGCCTCTGATCAGGAGATTGGTAGTTCTGAGCAGTGTTGAACCACCTCTTCATTGCTGTTGCTCCCAGGTTTACTCTGACCCTGGATGGTAGCACCTGTTAAGATCCCAGCTATGGGCGAACAGTTAACCCACAAACTGGGGTCAAATTGGTGATCCTACCTAGATTCATCATTGGCAGCCACAATCTTGCCAACATAAGATACGTAGATAGCATAGTACTGACAGCAGACCTGAAAAAGAAACTACAAAACCTCCTACAGTAGGTAGCAAGGGAGAGCCAGAAGAAGGGACTAACCATAAACTACAAGAAGACAGAATGCATGGTCATCAGTAAAAGGATGAGCCCAAAATGTGATTTGCGGGCAAGGGACACTAAAATGAAGCATATACAGAAATATCTGGGAAGTGTTTTGATGGAGGACAGTAGGTGTGACACTGATATGAAGATGAATTGGGATGGCCAAGGATGCATTCCAAAAGCTGGGCAAAGTACTGCGAGACAGGAGGATTTCTTTGGTTACAAAGAAAAGAGTACTGAGCTGCTATGTCATACCTTTCCTATATGGCAGCGAATGTTGGACGGTCTCCTCAGAGAACTACAGAAGGATGCTAAGTATACCATGGAGAAAGTGTGTGAGCAACAACGAGGTCTTGGAGAGGATGCAAACAAGAAGGAAGCTTATATTAGGTTGGTGCAAAAATTTTTTTGACGTATTTTTTAACGTCAAAAAATGACATTATTACGTCATTATTTTTGCACCATCCTAATACTTAGAGGAGGGAGATGAAATTTCTGGGACACCTAATAAGAAAAAAGAGCCAGGAGAATTTGATACTTACAGGTTTAATAGAAGGAAAAAGAGACAAGGGAAAGTGATGCATGGCATACCTGGCTGACTGAAGCAAGTGGAAGACAGAACATGGTCTGGAGGAGTTGGTAGAGGCACAAAACTTATTGAGAGCCATAAGAGATAGGGGGGATGAGGGTGGAGAGCCATTATCACCTACGTCCTGAAAGGTCATGGCACATAATAAGAAAGAATAGTGAAAATACCAGCAATACATTACAATAGGTGAAACATCTTTGTGCAGTCGTGATGGTGGAATGTCACTAGTTTGGTTTTTGAGTCATTCGATGTAACCAGTCAGATTTTTCCCCACTGAACTGTTAGAGCTAGGTCAGAGGAGATATCAATTACCAAGTCTTCTAGGGTTCATTGTTTTAAAAAGTAATGATTAAAATTGTAATAAAACCTAAACATATGATGAAAGGGAATTTATACATATTGTTTTGCTCTTTAGAATTGACCACAACAATATTAAACACTGTTTATTTGTTAGATTGTTTATTTATAAGAATAATTTTATATTTACAACATTCTAAAAATTGACAGAATTCTATTAAGGCTAATAAAATACTATATTTAACATTTACCAATATGAAAGCAATTCTTTATTTATAAATTTATAAATATTTACTAAATCATTAAAATATGGGAATCAGTTATAAGGAAATCCTTAATATTTACCATTTTTTAAAGTTTGAATCAATAGGCAATTAGCTGGTGTTTTTAACAACCATGGCAATAAATAATATAATAGCATAAATAAACAATCTAATAAATATAGTTTAATCTTTTTGTCATCAATTCTCAATGACAAAGAAAATGTATTAATTCATTTTCAAATTATGAGATTTTATTAACATTCTAATTATCACTTATTAAAACTAAATATTGCTAAGGAATAAAGATTGTTAAAAAGAAGGGGTGTCAAAGGAAAAACCGTCCTTTTGACACCATTTCTTTTTCTTTTTGCAGGTACTAAGATTAAAGATTGCTTCTAATTTTTAGGATAAAATTGTTTATTGTCCTATTTTCTTAACAAATTTAAAGCACTCTGTCAGTGGCTATTTATGCCAAAAAAAAAATATTAGTCCTGCCAATGCAAGTTTTTTATTTGATTTTCTTGTTTGTGTGGTCATATCCAACACCTAAAACAATCTTGGCTGAAATTGAGAGCCAGGCTACTGCAATTTTAAATATATAGAAATAATATATGAAACACTATATTTTGAGGGGATTCCATATACAGAAAAAAGGAAAGTAATATTTATAAATGATGCAGTGTGAAATGTTAAAATTAAAACCACTAAAGATTCTGTGTGGTTTAAAATTAAGGTAGAATCCATTTCT
The DNA here is from genome assembly GCA_963932145.1 of Acanthosepion lycidas. NCBI lineage: Eukaryota > Metazoa > Mollusca > Cephalopoda > Sepiida > Sepiidae > Acanthosepion > Acanthosepion lycidas. The sequence continues at coordinate 79,142,710 of OZ010576.1, forward strand.
CTGAAATATCAATAAAAAAATTAGCATGATCTAATTGAAAAAAGAAACTGGTGATATTTTTTTCAGAATCTTTTTGCATCGAAGAAGTGGGGCGAATTTTTTGCAAAATAGTTTTCTAAATTTACATGTATATAAAGTTAATGAAAATTATAATTATTTCATTATTGGCTTCTTTTACTTGTTTGCTTTTATCTTCTTCAGACAAGAGGCAATAGGGAGGGAGGCACAGAGAAAATATCCTTAAGATAACAAAAGAAAATAATCCCTTGGAGTTAGTTTTTTTCTCTACTTAATATCAGAGCGTTAATTTCAATAATATTCAATAAAATTAGCAAAATATTAATATTTAATAACTGCCAATCTTTTTTTTTCATTTACCTATTACAAGATTCATAAACTTAATTATTAGTATTATATGAAATGTTCCAAATCATCAGTGCAGGCGAAATTTGTCAGCATGTATTTTAATGATATTTTGGCATGTATATTTTGAAAATTAAAGGATTTTTAATTTCTATAATTTTGTAATTAGATTTTACAGAACCATGAAACTAATCTCATGATTTAATTATGAGTTTACCAGCATTTTAATTAATATTAATTTATATAAGTGCCATCAATGAAGTATCTTAAATAAAGTTATTAAAGTCTAATTATCTGAAATATATAGGCTTAGAAAGAAATATAACACCCCCTCCCTATATATATATATATATATATTACAGCAAAAAAAACAAAAATTAACTCAACATAGATAAATTTTTATAGAACATAGATAAATTTTTGTTATTTTGCTGTAAAAAATACATATGCTATGTTAAAATAAAAACATCAAGCTCTCTGTGGATCCATTTTAATAATACTAGAATCCACCTAGATTATATACCAATGGATTGTTTACCTGTATGATATATAGGTAGCATATCTTCATTTAAGCATGATTAATTAAATAATATAGGCATATTATGTCTATCTATTTTTCTCATAATCATTTCTAGTTCTCTAATTATCTTCTTGATGCTAAGTTGAAATTCATCAATGCAGGCGTCATTTTTTGTTATTTGTTAACCCAAGGAGGAGATTGAAAGTACTTGGTTAACAAAAATTATGGCGTCTTCCTTGATGAATTTCAACTTAACTTCAAGAAGATAATTAGAAAACTAGAAAGGATTATTAGAAAAATAAATAAATGTAATATGTCTATATTATTTAATGAAATTATATATATATATATATATATATATATATATATATATATATACACACACACACACACACATTGTATGGATATAAGTTTGTGATTTTGGGTTTCATGCTTTTGCAATCATCAGACAAACCAAAGTTGTCTGATGATCACGAAAGTGTGAAACCCAGGGTTGTAAACTCATATCCATAAAACTAAATATGTTAGCACTATCACTGATATTGAGCACTTTTCAATAAGTACTGTGCATATATAATATAGATAGGAAATACATATATATACATGTATGTGTGTGTATATATATATATATATATATATATATATATATATATATATATATATATGTGTGTGTGTGTGTATGTTTCTAATAGATAATTACATATAAGCACCTCTTGTATGTGTATGCATATAATTCAGAAGTACTTGTTAAATTAAATATTAAACAAAGATTTTACAAGATGCTTTTTCTGTATTATAATTTTTATTTTATCTAAAATGTTAGAAATTTAGAGGTGGGAAAGGATTATGATTTTCCATTAGACATTCACAATAAAACAACTTTTGCTTCCATTCCTTTCCATTCTCTTCATAATGGTATTCTGACCATGCAAAATTTTAAACTGTTAAATATTTTATTGACATTGATTTGGAGATAGCAAAAGGTGAGAATTGGTGAGATTTTCATTGTGATATTCTTAGAATATCAGATAATAATAGAAATTACTATTTATTTGAATAAAATTAGTTAACAGAAAGCAGGCATCATATGTCTGTTTAATGAGCATAAAATTTGCAATCTTTAAAAGTTTAATGAATTGGATAATAAAAACAAAAGAAATATATTTTTGAATTGCTGTTTGATCTGTTCTCATGATAAAGTTCTTTTCTAATCTGTTCATTTACATTTTGCAACTTGAATTTAGAAATGGAAATTATCAATGAATATGTTTTTAATGGTTTGTTATTCAAGGTTCTGGTATATTTATACTGAGGTCAACATTTGAGAAAATCTGAATTGTTTTCATGTACCAATGATACATATTTTTTTTTTTTCTAAGTTGATATAATTATAGAAGTTATATTCTTTTGGTGGTATAACAATTTTTGTTAATTTCAAAGGGTCTCATCATCATCAGTCTCATGACTGATCAGCTTTTGTCCATATATCAAATGTTGAAAGTTGTAGTTTTGGAGAGATATTTTGGGATGTGGGTCTGACCGAAAACCTTTCTGCACCCCTTATATTAAATACAGAGTTGGGGAAATTCCTTGAGCATTAAATCATTGTCATTATCAATCTCATGACTGTGCATGGTTGCAGCAAAGCTGAGCACCTGGCCAGCTTCCTTAATATATATCAATTGCGTACCAATGTCTGAGTCTCTGTAAATGATATTGCCATCCATTCAGTGATATTGTCAGCCTATTTTTTTCCTATCTGCTTCTTCTTTTGGTTAAGGTCATACCTTGTAAAATAGTAGTAAAAAGATTTTTGTTTGTTGGTTGATTTTCAGTGGCATATCAACCTCTAAGAGTTATTTAATGCCACAATCTAAATATTTTGAACACAATTTTATGGCTTCTTAAGATTAAATATCATAAAATTCAATCTGTTACCTTTTAGTTGAGACTTAGTCAAAAATTCTTGTTGCTAATCTGTTCATAAAAATTAGGATCCCTATATGGTAAAACTATTTAATACAATACTATTATCCTTTTGACTAATCTCATCTGCTTGAAAGTGATCTGAAATTTCTCTTTGTTTAGCAATCATTTGAACAGTTTCAACACAGTATGTATTTGTGAGCATCATTTGCTCAAAGAAACACTTTCAAGATTATAGAGAGCTAAAGTGATTCTGGAAACATTACTGTAAATTCATTAATGGAGGCAAAAAGGGAGATTAACACATTTATTTAGCAAAGCAGACATCAATCTGTTGTTAGTTGACCTATTTTTTGATTCCTTCCTCTTCAAAGTATTTCAATATTACTGAACTTTCTCTCTCTCTCTCTCTAGTCCATGTCTCCGTCAAATAAATAACTCATCACTTTCCTCTGCTTCTTTTGTGTCTGATATGCCCTATGAGTATTTAATTCTTCAAACTTTCTTTTCAACATTATACATTATCACTGTCCTATCAAATGTGTTTTTTAAATCATTTCAATCCAAGCAAGGCTGTAATTCCACTAAGGCACAAGTGGTTACTATGATTGGAAGAGAATGCAAAATAGTAGTGAAAAGATTGTTGGCTTTGATGGTATGTCCATACCATTGCAACTTTCTTTTCTAATGGACCTGTTTCTTGTCTAAAGATTAAATACCAGTTCAATTTCTGTTACCTTTTAAGGTGTGATTAATTCAAAATAATTTTGGGAAATAAAAACTGGTATCTTCTCTCTTATTACTAGTACATGTTTATTTAGCAAAGCAGACAAATCTGTTGCCAGCTGGTATAATTTCCTGACCTATTATTGATTCTTTCCTTGTCAGAGTATTTCAGATTGTTTCAATATTACCACTCTCTCTGGTCCATGTCTTCTGTGTTCATCTGGTATTTGCATGTCCACACATCGGGAGCACCTCTCCTGACTAAGAAGAAGGTGTTACATAGCTATCTCAATCCCAAACCCATGCTGACTATTGACTAATCCATGCCTACTATTGTTCATATGCAAATAGTCCAAATAGTCAGTACCACCTGCTCTAAGTAGAAGGACTTCTCTCAACAGCCTATTGTGGAAGCCGTCATGACTTTTAGTGCTTTCAGCACCACCTACATCTAACTCGGAGTCTTTTCTCAGGCTGATCCAATTCTCTGTTAACCTCCATCAAATAAGTAAGTTGTGATTTTCCTTTGTTTCTTCGAGGTATCCTATGAATCTTTAATTCTCCAAACTTTCTTTTCAACATTATATTGCTTCTTTAAAACACTGTCCTATCAAATATGCTGAATATTAGAGTCTAATTCTGTATTAACTCAAATCATTAATAGTCAGGGTTGTTGTAATGACTTCAATAGACTTCAAAGAGAATAATTATTTATCATGATGTAAAAAGATAAAATAATTTAAAAATAGGTATTTAATATTTTATTATTTATAATAATAAAATATTAAATCTTTTGTTATTTAAGGCAGATTTTTGATATTCATCTTGTTTAAAATAACTTTCATTGGAAATGCTACTGATTTGAGAATATATTTTTATAGTTACAAGAGTCAGATTAGGTCAATAATATAGTATTGTTGCAGCTGTTAAGCCTTCATTTTCAAGCCTTCATAGATTTTTTTTATGTAGTCTCAAGGAAGATGTCTTATTTTTTACTCTACAACCTCCTTCCTACAGTTGCAACATTACAAGCCTGTTACTACTACTCTATTGTTATTTCCATGATAAATTTTAGGATAAACTCCATTTTTTTAGTCCCACCAGTTGAAAAATTTACTCTTAGGACTTACCATGTTACTTCCATGAAGTCAAATCACCCTAATTTCTCCCCATGTTTCAAATGCAAGAAGAAAGTTCCACTGAAAGAGCATTTTTCTAACAATAAATATTTGATTGGAAGCAACAAAACAAATTTGGCAAAGACAATAAACATACATAATCAGAAACACAATTTTATAAAAGTGAAGAAATTTATAGTTCTGGTTGTTTCTTTCCTTCCTTTCAAACTTTCCTTCATTTCTTTCCTTCCTTCCTTCCTTCCTTCCTTCTTCTCTCTCTCTCTCTTGACAGCACCTTCAGTATGTCTCTTCCTTTGTCTTGCATCACAATCAAAACAGAATAGTCTATTATTTATTTAAGGTAATGGCAGTATATAATGTATAGCCTAACAGAATTATAATATAATGTGAAAATAATAAAAATTGATTAGAAAAAGAACAAGATATATTTGGCAAAGACATTAAGCAAAAACTCAAGTTTATAAAATGGAATAATTTTATAGTTTTAGTTGTTTTGTCCTTGTGCCAGTAAAGTCAATAGAAATTTGGCCCATGAATTAAAAACTGTTGTCTTCTGGAAAAAAGATTTTTTGTTTTTGTTTTAGCCTGTTGTATGCAAAGCTACTGTTGATTATTTTTCCTGGTGGATTCAAAAGAGCTGTGCTGTAGGTTAGCAAGAAATTAGGAGGAGCAGAAAAATGTGAATGAACCTCCAGACACATGTCACCTAAAGAAAGGAGGAGAAACCTATCAATCAAAATCCTATGCAAAAACAAATGTATAAAAAATAAATGTTTCCTCACTTATGCATACTCAATTTTAATGACAAAATGGGAAAAGTTTTCTACTCTTTTTTTTTAGCGATATATGTGTGTGTATACACACACACACACACACACAGATATATATATATATATATATATATATATATATATATATATATATATATATATATATGAATATATGTGTGTGTAAGTATTTGTTTTCCATGTCGACAAATAGGAAAATTTCTCTGAATTAATCAGTAGAGAGACAATATTTATGAATATATGTGTATGTAAGTATTTGTTAAGCTGAGTGGTTAGAACGTTTGCATTCTGACCATGAGACCCATGTTTGAATCCCACCATGGTCAATTTGTCAGCAAGGAGACTTCCTGACATTATCTGACTGGTGGGGCCGATCCCAGAATGCAGCAATTTTGGAAAGTGCCTGAAAATCACATCACAGGTTGACCCAAGACTTGTGAGTGAAATTAAGTAGACAGAACCCTTGGTCATTGCAGCTTTATTCAAATTGTTGATCATGCTAGATAACACACTCTTTCCCAGAAACTGTAACGGAGGTTTGATCAGCGCATTTGCAGTATAAACCACAGGTGGGATCTGTGGATGTTGAATAAATACAAATGCACCTGAACAAGCATTTTTCAATAGGGATTGGCTAGCCACCCTAGTAGATGTGTATCCTTGAATACTAGTGGCCACCTATATATATATATATATATATATATATATATATATATATATATATATATATATTTGTATGTGTGCATGCCTGAAGTTTAGAACTATGGGAAGAGTGTTTGATTTGAGAAGATACAAGTTTAAAATATTCAGAATGCTGACAAGAAAAGATTCTGCTGATGATCTGGATTTTACAACTCATACTAAGACTGTAAGTCAGGATGTGCATTGTGGTATAATGAAATCAGCTTCAAATGAGAAATCAGAGAGCCGAGTTCCAATTCCAGTCAGGTTCGTTATATTCACTTACACACAAATACCCTTGGGAAAGCTATGAATCTGCAATGTCCATAAAGAAATACATAAATAAAAATTAATTATACTGTCATTTTGTTGTGTCCATAAAAAATAAGTAAAGAAAAATTAATTATAGCATCAAAAATAATTATAATTATCATTAATCCACTCTTTCTAAACCTCTATACTCACAAATATGTGACATTCTCACTAATGGAGAAGCAGTCAACACAAACAGGCCATCAACATGTGTGTCAATGAAAATTGTGGCTCCTTTTTCTTTTTCAGATTATAATAACATTCATACATCAAATAAAATTCGAGGTAAGAAAAACCTAGACACTTCATGCATTTTCTGACTAAATTACACTCATTATACACACATATAAAAAATATACAAAAAGTCTGTATGCACTTTATTTATTCTTTATCTTATCATTCTGTTGGATTTCAATCCAAATTTGATCTACATTGATCCCAAACTCACAATTTTACTCAGTATTAGTATCTCTTATGTCTCCAACACCACATGGCAATGAGATAATAATACTCATTTAGTTGTTTCCATGTCTTGCTGTTTCATATTTATGAGTATTTTTGTATATATAAATTCTAGGGGGTTTATATCTCCCCTTACAAATCCACCTCATGTCCTCCCAGTTATAGGTAGAATTGCAAGACAAGACTGGGTCCTATAGCTCTGGTTGGCAACCAGTCTACTGCTGAAAGAAATTGCAACCTACTGTGGGAATATCTACTTCCTAGTCAGTTAGGAATTGAGACATGATCACACAAGTGTGTATCACTTAATTGATTAACTCTGTGTATGGGTGAATAGCCAAGTTGTTTGTTAGCATTCTCACCATGACATCTTATAATAGTCATTTTGTTGAGGAGGTAACTTTTTGATAATATTGTTTTGGGGGAAATAATCTCAGTGTGTGGCACCATTGAAAAATATCTGAAAACCTTTCCACAGGTTGATCCAATCATTGTGAGTAAAATTGGGTAGACAAAACTGCTTAGGAGTTGTTGATAGCTGTACTGACACAAAGATACAAGCCAAAATGCCTGAGAGTTTGAGTGTACTGGCCTTGTTAAAAAAAATGTTGTCTTCACCTCCTCATATTATACACTCTCTCCCTGAAAATGAAAAAATACTCCATTTAGTTTGGAAAAGAGTAACCTGAAAATCTATATATTGATATCAGCATCTAGGATGAGTTTGGTGAAAAATGTTCTGATTGGAGGCACTCAATGAAAAAAAAAAAACCTTGTATGTTGTTTGAGAAGAGTTAAATGTGTGAAAGTATTAAATAGGTTATACTCGAGCATAATTTTCAGAGAGATGGTGAGTCAGTGCTTGATACTGTAAGGAACTGGAAATAAATAGTGTGTGGGTGCATCTTGCGTTCCAAAGCAGAGGATATGTCAATCATGCCAAGTTTCTTTAGAATCCAAAGAAGCAGGCTGCATATGTCAGAATTTTACCTCAATGCCCAGAAGGTACCACCTATGTAGTCTACAACAAAGTTTGTAAGTCAACACCTGGATTAAATAGGCACGTGTTGGTGCGCAAAAGCGATATTGCTCAAACAGGTGGGATCATGAGGGAAAAGTTGAGTTTCATCTGCTATGTTTATTACAGGGTTTGAAAATCAGCTGTTGCACTTCCGTGTTATCTCAGAAGACATGGAAGAAAGAAGGAAAATGTAAGTAATGCCAAATCAACGAACAATGAAGATATCTGGCATGACAGAGAAATTAATGCATACACAGATGCACAAAGACACACACACACACACACACACATATATATATATATATATATATATATATATATATATGTAGAGAGAGAGAAAGAAAGAGGGGGTGAGTTGTGTTATGGTTAGCAGGTTGGAACAAGAAATCAACAAGTTGTGTTTGAATTCCAGTCATTCTTTACATTAACTTTGCACAAATACTCTTGGAAACGTAATGAATCCATCTCTTCTCCCTCTTGCTGTGGGTTAAATAGGAGTGCAGATGAGGCTCCTTTGCTTGGTTGGCTTCCAGTATGGGAGAAGGGAAATTAATGCAACACCTGCCTTGGTGTTAATCGGGATATCTTGTATCTGCTTGTCATTGCACTTCTTAGAATTGTTGGTGTGAGTCACTGCAGTGTTGTGCAAGTTGTACATGACTATAATCTCAGCATGGGTTTTGCCTATCAGTAAGAGTCTTGCTCATCTAATGAATCAACAACCATTTTATATATATATATATTAATCGTTTTGCATCAAGCAAGGCAGAAATGCCACTTGTATGCAGTGAAAGTAAAAGAGAAGACTGAGAATAGCGAGTATTGAGGAAAGGACAAAAGATGAAGGGGATTCAAGAATACAGAACATGGTGATTGACACTCCGTTTAAATTTTTGAAGATTGTAGTTATTAGGGAAGCAAGTAAATGGGAGGGAGTTCCAAAGGTGGAGAAAAGAAACTGTTGGTGTAGAAGTGGTTGTTACATTTAACTATTTCAACAGTAAAAGGGTGGGAGAGAGATGACAATCTAGTAGCATGATTTAATTCAAGTTTTCTGGGTACCAGGGAAAAAAGCTTGTTAGTGTAGTTGCCATGAAAATATTTATAGAAAAGACAGAGGAAAGCCACAACATGTTGGTGAGAAAATGACTGAAATCGAGATGCTTGGTCAGGATTGATTGCACATCCTTCTTTAGATTTTGTCAAGAATCTGAAGTTGTACAGCAGGAGCACTTAACCAGATATGCCAACAGTATTCAATTTATGGATGAATGGTAGATTTGTAAATGTGCAAGATGGATTCTGATGAGAAAGATTTTTTGATATAACACAGTGACCCAACTTTCCTTGCAATAGATGCAGCTATTAATTTGGTGTAGTCCCTCTACTTCAAGACAATGGAAAACATGAGACCAAGTGCAGCATGTTGCTCTCCTGAAGTATAGTGTCAGCCATGCTGATGGCAAGCAAAAAAGGTTCTCTATGGCAGTTCAATGAAAACAGTTTTGTTTTGGAGGCATTAAAATTTACAAGCCATTTCCTGCCATAGTTAACCACTGATTGGAGGTCCTTTTCAAGGACTGCTGCCAGGTTTATTTTGTCAGATTTGATGGATTTTTCAAGCCAACTTTCCTCATCATGTGCCCTAGAAATTTCAACTCCTTCTAATGTTAAATGTAAGTGATTTTTTTTTGTTTTCATTTTCTCTAAATTTTGGTGTTGCTCAAATTTTCAGTCCATGGTATTCCCAGAATTCTTCTGTAGAATCATATTTCTGTTGCTTCAACTTTCTTCTTCATCTGCAAGGAGATTGTCCAGCGTTCACTGCCATATAGCAATACCAATATTATAAAAACCGTTAAATACTCCTTTCTAATGAAATTTTCCTATCCCAATATACCTTTAGATCTCAGTGTCAAATTTTCCATTCTTTAGCACTTCATAGAAACTAAAAAATTTGTGCTTGCTTGTTTTTTGTCATCTCCAATTTGTAATTCACATACTGGGCACTTCCTTTTGCCGACAACCACACATCACGTCTTTTTAGATGCTTAGTCCTTTCTTCTCACTGTCCTTTATTCTATTCTGTAGGGGTTTGTGTAGTTTCCTTTCTGTGTCTACTATCAGCACTATGTCATCTGCATATTCAGTGTTGTCCAAATTACAAATTAAACAATTTTTTTTTAATTATAAGAAATCATGTTGTGAACAGACATTTTTTTTTTATGAGGGGAGGGCTTCTGCAAAGAAATCAATCTACAATGAATTTACATAACATAACCCCAAACTAACTTTTATGAAGTTTCCTGGTGGAGTAATGGATAGTGGCCTGAAATGAAGAATTGGAGAGCCAAGTTTGAATTCCAGTCAAGTTCATTAGATTTATTTACATGATAATATCATTGGGAAAGGTATGAATTCATCCCTTCTAATCCAGCTATGGGTAAATAGCAGAGCAGACTATATGTCCTAAAGCTTTGGGTGGCATTTGCTCTAGGAGCAGGAAAAACTCTGAATTCAATACTAGCCTGGAGAAGGTGGGGTTCTGTCAGGTTGTCTTGCCCAGGAAACACCACTTCTACTGTGGCTGCAGTATATATGATGCTTCTACAACCCTAATGGTTTATGGTTTACATGATCATGAAAAATTTACAAAATAATTTCTTTTTGATATTCATAATAACAATTGTTTAATCTTGTTATATAGGAATAAAGTGTTGCTGCCAACACTTGAGGTTGAACATAAATTGCCAGTGAGCAAACACGGTTGACCCCATTATTTAATTAAGTAGATGAAATGCATATATGGAAGGTAGCATGATGTCTAATTGATTGCCATGTCTATTCTATCCTCTATTACTATTCAGATCGCTATTTCTACTCTATCCTCTATTATTATACAGACTGCTATTCTCTACTTTATTCACTATACTATTTCTTTATTTGGATCACTATACAGTGATTACTATTCAAGTGAGTATTTTCGAGCAACTACTATTAGTACAAGTGTTATTCAAAAGCATCAACGGCATACTATAGTGGTATCTGAGATTACAAAGTTTCTACTACAACAAGCATTACGAAAGTGACAATGAGTATGCATTGGTATCACAAAAGTGGCAATGAGTCTTTGTTGACATCACAAAAAATCTATAGTGAAGTGAAAATATTTAAAAAAAAAAAAATGATTATTTTACTTGTATTTTTACACCTCTTATTTTAAGAAGAGAGTCAGGGTAGTTTTATCTTAACATTTGAATAAATAAACGACTGAAGAATGTTTTCTGCTCTCATTGAGACTAATTTGAATGATAAGTAAAATAAACTTTATTATACTAGTGATGTCTCAACCTGATGCTCTCTTGCAAACTTTTAGTATATATAAAAAAAATGTTGACATTAAATGTTAGTCTTTATTAACAATTTTTATAAATGCATTTTTGCCCAATTTCCAAATTGCTTCCTTTTTTTTTTACCTCAAATTCTGACATGTTTTTATTGTCAGGTTCCATAATCTGAGCTGCCAGTTAAAGAAAAATATTTTATTCATAAGAAAGCAGATGTATGAGTAATACTTTACTCTAAAAATATCAAGCAAAAATTAGTCCCTCTCACAAAAAAAAGATTCTTTGAAGAACTTTTTCATTTTGTAATGGCATTACTCTTAAGATGTGCATACAAGGATTATACTTACAGAATGAATTAAAGCATCTGAATGATTAAAATTTAAGTTTAAGTTTAACCATAATAATGATAATAAAAAGAAAATACTAAAGAGAAGAAAAAAGTGACTTGATTTTCATACACACTATTGATTTTAATGTTTTCAAATTAGTTTTTAATGAAAACTAAAATTTTAGTGTAAGTTATCTGATGTGGTTTAAACTAAACATATTTAAAAAATAAAATACAGTACATTTTATTAGAAGACATCACCTGAAGAATGACCAAAAACTTTATTATTATTCCAATTTAGTAATCACTCAACAAGAAACTGCCATAATGCAATGAAGGCTTCAGACAATTGGACTTGTAAATTTAAAAAATCAAATCAAATTGAAGTTATTTCCTTGCCAAAAATATAAAAATCTCCAACATTTATGGCTTACATTTATATTGCTTTCTTTTAATACTTCAGATTTTATTTTATTTCATTTTTGTTAGTTTGAAAGACATGTCAGGAGGAGCTGAATCAATATTGCAAGCTTATAATCTGGCCTGACTCAATTTTTGTAGAAGTTTGATAGCATCTCTGGCAAAAATCAGCCATTTTTTTTTTTTTTTTTTTTTTTTTTTTTTTGATTACGGGCAGTATGTGATGATACTTTCCATGATGTATACTTTGTGCAAAGCAAAAATAGTTCTTCATTGATTGGCATTAATTTTGAAATCTAAACATTTTTCCAGCAATTTCTTCTAATCCATTTCAGTCAATTTTTGCCAATATTAGGAAATAATGTACTCTTTCTTTTTTATTTCCTTTGTCTCTCTTTCATTTCTTGATGTTCCATTGATGAGGTTGTATCAAGTTTTTACATTTGGTATTTTTCCAGAAAGCTGCTTCTGTTCTAAATTGGTTGGCATTGACTTTTTGAAAACAATTCCACATCAATATGCTAAACTCAAAGCAAGTTTAGAAACATTGATTTTGATTGAAACTTATTTAACCCTCTTGTAAAATTTCAGTAAAGAGAAATACAATATTGTGATAACAGTTGTGACAATAATAGTTGTAAAAATGAAACACTGATAAAAATAAAAGTCTTTATCATTGTAATGATTTTATATAGAAAGTATATTAAAGGAAACACTTTGTTATAAGCAAAGAGTCTGTTGAGATTGTTTGAGGGGGGAAAACACCTAACCAATTGCTCTCCCAACAACTACGGGACTAATAGGTAGAGAGGGGAAAGAGACAGGAGGTAACAAAATGACGCTGCTTCAGAAACCACAGCAAATTTAGGAACAAAATGCCCAGGGGACTGACTTCAGTAGGCACTGTATCTTTCCATCTGCTGACTGCTTGTTTTCCCATTGTTTTTATGTGTATGAGGAATATTATAAAGACCCAGATCTTGACCATTTGCAAAGAGGCCTGTATCTAGACATGCCAAGCGGTTGTGCTGCTAATGGGGGAAAATCCGGATGTAACTGTGTTGACAAATATGTCCATACATGATCCAGGGCCTCTTTTGCATCTGTACTGACACACATTTGCCACATATTTGTAGTAATAAAGATCAGAATAACAATCTATCTGGATTAATATTGCATAACTGACTGCTTTATAATTTATTTACATTCATATTATATTGTCAGGTCAATGAGTGCTGTTGATACCCTATGACCCAGTACTACCTGCCACATGGTCAGGTCATTGGTGATTAAACCATTTTGCCAACCAAGCTTTTCTAGTGTGGAAGGATGCAAGAAGCTTAGTAGGATTAAAAACAAGACTTATCAATGGAAAGATGAACCTAAATGTAGTCTCAATCATCACTAGCATGGTGGTGTAAACTGAGTTCTGTAGTTAAGTATGCAGCTGGTGTGGTGATGTCATGACATTATGTAGTGGAGGGCTTCCTAGATTAAAGTCAACAGCCAAGGCATAGGGTACCCCTGAAATTAATAACTATGTATCCATGACAAGGTGAGTATTCATGTTGGAGGACATCACCTGTAGTCTCACCTGGATATGTGTTCGTCTTATCTGGTTTTCCGCATGTCCACACATCTAGAGTGATTCTATGTGCTCGTTTAACTCCCTGTAGGGTGTACTTTTTCCTTGCTCTCTTGGATTACAGCCATCAGCGGAATTAGAGCTCTTGTCACATTGATCTGATTCTCTGTTACAGGATATGCCAGGTCTGCTTGCCCAAGATATGTTATGCATGGATACATCTTTAGCTTTCAACTCAGATATGGGGAGGACACTCGCTAAGTGCTCAGGTGTGCAGCGACCATATATCCACGCCTGGTTATGGAACTAATGATGACATTCTGATTATTAGAAATTTTGATAATTGTTTGGCACAGGAAGATAGAAGTGTAAATGACATCCAATAAAAATGTTAATTATTTTTTGAATATAAATAAGCATTGATTTTTATTATTAAAACTTATCCCGTTGCTTAATAAACTTTGAGAAATCTATAATGATTATGCTATGATAACACTAATGATTCATCACCATCATTGCCATATCATCTTCATTGGGTTTTATGCATATTTATTAACTGAAAATTCTATAAAGTTTATTTACATTCCCAGCAGGAGCTATCAGTATTTTTTGTGATGGGAAAATGGAGGGTGAAAAAATTACACTATACTATCTTAATTATTAGTTGAATATAAATGTTCCCAGAAGTAATATAATTTTAAAAAATCAAGTAAAAAATTATATGGTTCTCTTCAGTTGCATAACATTTTATATATAGAATAAACAATTATGTATGATTATATCAATTATATGATTATTTTTATCAATGTTCTTTGGAATTTAAATAATATTCTAATTTTCAATAATTTATTTTATTTGAATAATAGAAGGCAACAAAACCTGTCTTTTCTTCTATATGCTGAGTCTCTTAAGAATGTTGGTGATTATGGTCCTCCATAATTCCTGTCCTTTGCAGCTCTTAGTAAACTCCTTTGTTTTTTGTTATCCTAAACACTGAACTGCCATCCATTTCCATGAGCTCATTAGGTAGGTCATGCATTATTTTCCTCTGTTCCTCTTACTTTCAATCTCTCCTGTGAGTATTACATTTTCCATGCCCTCTTTCTTCATTATGTGCTCTAGAAATTCCAACTATCTCTTTCTAATATTAAGTATAAGTGTTCTTTTTTTTTTTCATTTTCTCTAAGACTTCGTTACATGTTTAGTCTACGGTATTCTCAGCATTCTTCTGTAGAACCACATTTTTATCACCTGAAAGTTCTTCATCATCTGTGCAGAGATTGTCCAGCATTTACTGCCATCTAGAAGGAGTGATATTAAGTAATAGTTGAGTATGATTTTTTTTGTTTCTCATAAAATTTTCCTGTTTTTTAATACTTAGATTTTGGAAGGCATCTTTTGCCTTTTTATGTATTTTTGGATTTTGGCGTAGCACTTTCCATCCTCTATTAAAACATTTTACTTAGATTTTTGTACTTGTTTAATTTTGACATCTCCAATTTGTAATTTACATGTCAGGATGTCCCTTTTGCTAATAACCATGCATTCAATCTTCCTACGTGTAATTAATGCTTAATCCTTTCTTCTCACTCTCCTTCAATATTTTCTGCACAAGTTCTTGTGGTTTCCTTTCTCTATCTGTTATCATCACTGTATCATCTGCACATCTTATGCTGATAAAATTGTGCCCACCAATAATGAATCCTGGCAGGACTTCTAATTCTCTCAGAAATGCCTCACTTTATAGGCTGAATAAGTGATGAGAAGACACATCCCCATCTTATGTCTATTTCCATTTTTGTATATGTACTTAATTTTCTATTTGTTTGCTCCCAGCTGGTTACAGTAACTATAATTATATTCTTCTTGTATGTGCCACGAATGTGGGTGATCATTTCTCTTCACAACTTTATATGCATTTCTTCCTTTATGATAACTCACAGTTCATGTTCCCATCATCCATTTATACAAGGTATGTTATTTGCTGCTTCCCGCTTGCCTTCGATATGTCCTGTGAGTTTTAAATTCTACAAACCCTTTTTCCTCCTCAAGTATCCTAGAAATTTTAACTGTCTCTTGCTGATCCTAAGCAAAAGGGTCCTTTATTTTTTCTATTCTCTATAAAGCAGTGATGGTCCAAGGGCTGCTGGCACCATAGGTAAGCTGAACTTTGGCACCCTTACATGTATAAATTTTTAAAAATTTTCACAAGGAGAAAAACTGAAAATGTAGAATAATGAGTTTATTACAATATATAACTTAATACAAGCAAAAGTAATCATTCATTATCTTACGTAAAACATTTTTCTAACCATTAGATCTGCAAATCTTTTCATGGCACTTTCTACACCTATCTTTACAAGATCATTTTCTATTGACAAAGTAGTCAAATAATTTCATCTTTCTTGAGATATGGGTGACTGCAAGTGTGTTTTCTAAGCTTTAGTTTTGGAAGATCCAAACACATGATACTTTAAATCTTCCATGTTGCTTGCATATTTTATTCATGGCATTCTCAGCATCCTTCTGTTGAACTATGTCTTCATTGTCTGAAGTTCATTCTTCATCTGCAAGGAAATTGTCAAGTATTCACAGCCACAGAGGAGGGTTGATATTACACAGCATTTCAGCTCTTTTTTTCTTTGTTTCTCATGTTTTCCTGTTCTTAATATTTTATTTAGTTTTTGGAAGGCATCTTTCACTATTCTAATGTATCTTCAGACTGCACCACAATTATATTAGTATGATTAAAATCTATTCCTCCATCTTTAATATATTTATAACAAAAGTTCAGTTTCATTAAAATTGTTTTCTGATATTTTCATAAACACATGCACCATGATAATGGATTGTCTCCCTTCGACACATTGTTCTGTCTAAAGCTGTTAAATTTGCTCGTTTTTTTTTTCTAATTTGCATGTAATGTTCTTTGCATATAAGTCAGCATGAACTATTAACATTAATTAAAAAATTTGACTTGAATTGACACTGTTATATTTTTAATTTTTCCTAACTTGTTTTTATTTTTATTGGATCAGGCATAACTTAGCATGAGTTTCTATTCTTGTAATTTTTAGCTAATGTTCATGAAAGAAGCTGAATATATCCTTCATTTTTTCTTAGATGCATACCATAATACTCTAAATCTAAAATTACACCCATGTGTAACTGAAACAAAATGAATAATTTCTGCTATTATTTACATTTTTTTTCTCATATTTTTTCAATGAAACATATCCCAGTGCACTTGTTAGTACTTTGTATGTTCATTCTGAAAGTTGTTCCTTGCAGACTGACCACAGATTCTTCATTGGATTTAAATCAGGAGAGTTTCCATGCCAATCTAGTACTTTGATTTGCTCCCTGGTAAGGCTTGGCACTGTGTTCCTGTAGCATGAAAAAATTTTTGCACACTTTTGCAGAAAATGGCTGTAGGACAACTAATCGACAGTCAGGACAATAGTGTCTGGGCATGATAAAAATCTGATGCAGTCACGGATGACACAATATTTTTCAAGGCCAAACAAATTTCATCACACCCCCAAAACAAATTCATATTACTGCACACTACTGCAAATGACCTAATCTAAGGAAAAAAATGGAAATTGATTACACCCTGTCACTCCAGTGGGTCTAAAACTGACTGTATGGAGAAAGAAAGGAAACTAAAGCAGTTGTTTCAATTAATTTGCACAAGGATGTATGTGTACTCATAAGGTTTTGGGTTGTAGAAGGTTGCTTATAGTACCTAGTGTACTCAGGAAAAATAAACAATAAACCTGATTGATTATTCAAATTTTGTCATTGCACTAAATATTTGTATACCTATATTGGTTATTGGTTCTGACCTGGTATCTTGGCTTCAGTTGTTTTCCCACCACCATAAAGTAGCTTCTTTGTGCTATTTCTTTAAATATTTTCATGGTAAATTTTCTGATAAACTTTCCTTTATGGCACCTAGACTTTAAAAATTTAAGCACAGTACTAGATTGACTAAAAGCTCTCATCATTTTGCTGTTGAAATGGCGAGACATAAACATAAGTTCTATGCTAACGGTTTCTTCTCTCACACTTTTCACTTGTGGAACTCACTTCAGGCTTCTTGCTTTCCACTCAATTTTGATCTTCCAAAATAGAACTGCAATGTCAATCATTATCTTCAATTACTCTTCTATTGTTCTCGCTTCTTTCTGTTCACTTATTATTCTCATCCTTTATTTTTTTCTCATAGTCTCTTGTGCCTTAGTAGCTCTATTGCCTTGCTCAAGGTGAAATATTAAAAAAAACAAACTTTAAGTAATATTGCCACTTTATAATAATTTGATTAAGAAATATGTTGAAGGATGTTTTCTTATTTTTTTATTTTTTTATTTTATATTTTAATTTTATATTTTTAACTGAATATGAAGATTTTTATAATCAGTTAAAAATTAAAAACATCATTGATAATGGCTAATAGAATAGCTGAAAGTTCTCGGATATATAGGATATTTAGATAGTTTTGACACCACTTTATGTTTAGAAAAAAAAAACATTTATGTTACACAAGAAAAATTGAGCAAAATGCTTAATCTCTGTACCTTACCAGTTGTATTTAATGAAACTTGTATATATATATATATATATATAATAATATATATATATATATATAGAGAGAGAGAGAGAGAGAAAGAGAGAGAGAGTGCATGGCCAAGAGGTTAGAATGTTTACTTTCTAACCATGAGACCTGGGTTCAAATCTCACCATGGTTGATATGTCAGGAAGTAGACTTCCTGTTGTTATGCAGCACCTTTGTAAAGTGCTTGAAAACCAAACCACAGGTAGACCCAAGCCTTGTGAGCGAAATTGGGCAGACAGAACTCTTGGGAGCCGTTGATAGCTGTGCTAGCATGAAGTCACAAGTCATCATGACTGAGGGTTTGAGTGTGCTGGCCTTGTTCAAACTGTTGATCACGCTAGATAACACACTCTCTACCAGAAACTGTAAATAAGGTCTGCTCAGCATAATTGCAGTATAAATCACAGGTGGGCTCTGTGGGTGTTGAACAAAACCCAAATGTGCCTGAGCGAGCGTCTGCAATAGGGATTGGCTATCTCAGAATCATGTGAAACATTACTATTTCTTTATTTTTTAAAATCCCCCATTGGCCAGGCATAAAACTTTTCAGAACCCCTCACACATATTATCAAATTGCTCTCCTTGCCTTTTCAACCAGCTTTCTCTACTTATTATTTGATGCACTTCTAATTACTTGTTACTAAACATTTATCATGGCTTTATGAAGTAGGTGACCAACTTTTTCGACTGTAGAAAGCATAGCCTTGATCCCAAGTGCTTATCTGATTTGCACATGTGTCCCTTATACTACCCCCACTACCTTTGTAATGGGAGACTCAGCCCTAAGCCAGCAGTTATCATTGTGTTGTAAGCTAATGAGCAATACTTTCTCATGATTGTGGGACTCTTGGGAGGGTATAAGAACCACCTCTTCTCAGTGCTGCCATCAATCATTCTCAGGGTAGTTATTTTTCTTCATTTCTTTTTTTATCGTTTTTTTTTTTATAAGAAAAATTCAAAAAAGAAATAAGCACAAATTTGCCTAATATTTTGTTTTTCACATATACTGTAGAATAAGTGAAAAAGATAGTGTAGAATGGAGGGGGAATAAATTGAATGCAGAGTAAAGGAAGGCAAGAAAGGGGAAAGTCTGCTTTAATAGAAAGAATATTTCATTAAAAAAAATTAAATGTCAAAAACTGAATTCTCAAGAATGGTGTTTTAATATGGTAGAAATAATTTCTGTAGTGTATAGTTACTAAAATGACATTTTTAGATTTCAGAATTTCTTGAAAATGGTTTTGTTTTGCTCTGATGAATGTGATTTTGGTTGTTGGATAGGAGGGACTCAAGTTTCAGTGTAAGCAATAGAGTTATTTGACATAATTTACCAGCATCCAGTGAGTGATTAGTTCAGAATGTATTTTTGGCCAAGAAAAAAATAATTCAACTGTAATATTCTGTGTGCGAACTATGGATTGTCTGTTGGATGTCTGGTATTTCTTTTGACTAATGTAACCACAAGTAAATAAACAACATTTATATTTTTCAGACATTTAGAAAAACCAACCACAGCTATATATCCCAGTTTGCTCTACTATTTAACACATAACTGGCGAGAGAAGAGATGATTGATTTGTTTTCTATATGTTATTGACCCTTTGCAGTTTATATTTATTTTAGATGGAAATTTTTTTTCTAGAGATAAGCAATTTTATATTTTTGAAATATTTAGAAAAAAAAACACACAGCGATAGAGCCCAGTTTGCTCTGCTATTTAACCCATATCTGGAGAGAGATGTGATGATTAATTGATTCATTCATTTTCTATGGCTTATCAACCCTTTGCATATTATATTTATTGTTAGATTGTAAGAATGTTTCATGGGAGGGAAGGTAATGGTTTAGTGATACTAGTCTTATTAATTAACCCATAACTGGGGAAGAGAAGAGGTGCAGTCATACTCTTCCCAAGGGTATTTGTGTGTAAGTGGAATGAACCCAACTGGAAATCATCCATTACACCACCTGCCTATCCATGCTAGCAGCAGCTGGTATTTCTAAGCAGTCACTCATCTAGGTACTGACCAGGCTCAACATTGCTGAGAAGGTTATTTGTATGTAAGTGCATGTAATGAACTCAACTGGAATTCAAACTCTGTTCTCCCATTTCCCATTCCAAGCCCCTATTCCATACAGCATCTACCATTCTTTTATGGTTTTGTCCATGATTATCATCAGGAAATAAGTAATGTTAGTGTATCCTGAATCTTCTTCCAAACATTACATAACTGGCTACAACACTATGGCTCACCTGCCCTCTTCACAAGGATGAAGCCACTTGGAGGGTTGTCATCAGGATGACTAATCCCATCTACCCTGTTTTTTTGTTTTTTTTAAATCAGTGATTCTTTTCTGAGGCAGACTGCCAACTAAGGCTGACAAGCTTTGTCTATCTTGAGTTTGACTAATGCAGCCATAAGTAAATAAATAAGGTTTATATTTTTGAGACATTTAGAAAACTGTTCAGCCATATTTCATTCCATTATTTCAGAATTCTTTGCATCAACATTTTTTTTACAGTATTTTTATATTAATGAGCTCATAAAACGTTCAAAGTATTCCAAGAAATAAGACTTAAAACAGAAATTATGATCTGGAATTGGAATGAAAGCACTATAACACCCACCTAAATCCATCATAAAAATTTTGGATGTGGATCTAGTAAATGCTAACCTAACATTCTTAACCATTCATAAGTCTACCATTCATCCATACATTGAATATTACTGCTACATCAGATTACATGCTTCTGTTATGTATTTAGTTGTTCTAGATGAAATAAGAAGAATTTACAATGCTATTGGTCCTCACCTGGCATCTCAGCTTAAGTCACTTTCCCACCAATGTAACATAGCTTCCCACTGCCTTTTCTACAAATATTTTCATGGTAATTTTTCTGATGAGCTTTTGTCTTTGGTACCAACACCTTAAGTGCAGTACTAGATTGCTGGCAAGGTGTCATTTTACCATTGAAATGGCTAGATGTAATCATAAGTTCAATGCTAACAGTTTCTTTACTTGCACTCCTTGCTTGTAGAACTCTCTTCTAGCCTCTTGCTTTCCAATCAACTTTGATGTTAAAAAATTTAAATACAGTTATTATCTCCTGTCTTAATTCCTGTTCTTTTATTGTTCTTGCCTGTTTCCTTTTTCTCATATCCTCTCAATCTTAGTAACCTCTTGCATCTTAGTGACTCTTGTATCACCTTGCTTGGGGTGAAATGATAAAAAACACTTCAAGTACCTCAGTGTATTGGTCAGCTATAACAAATTTAGTATAGGAGAAAAGGAAAGTGAATATAGTATATGTTGCATTAAAAGTAGTTTTGCCCAACACCGCAAACTACTACAAAATCAAAACACTAACCTGAAAATTTGAGTCATGTTGTTAAATAACTTTAATATGAATGTCATACATAGTACCAAACCTGTTCACAAATATCTAAAATGTCAGCTATATACAACTGCTTTTTAAAATCAATGGTTAAAAATTGATTAGTAAGTAGAGCCTATGGTTCTTGATGAAGATCTCATTTCTTTGAACCTTGTGAATTGGCACTATAGAATCAAAAATTAATTTTACCAGATAAAAGAAACTAAATCACTTGAGGACTTTCACTAGCAGCAAAAACTGCAATGGACATTACATGTAACTCAAAGAGAAAATAGTGACATAATCAAGATGTTGATATTCCACACTACTTAGAACAAAAGGTTTGGAATGAAAACCTTCATCAATACTGGAAAGAGTAATAAAAGGTACTGGTCTTGAGAAACCTGTTTTCTTGAAAAATTATTTTAAGAGAAAGATTTTATAAATTTCGACTGAAACTAGTACAATCTACTTGGTCAATTAATTCTGAATGTTTCCTTATAAGGAAATGGTTAATATTATTATTGCATCCAATGTGTCTTTACACATAAAGTAAGTTTTTTTTAGGGGGGGGAGACAAAAGTTGCAACAATGTTATAAAGTAAAAAAAAATAAATTATAGAAAATAAACTAAAAAGAGACTCAAGTAGCACGGATATGGTTCGACAAATGGATGCTGCAAATACCATAAACTGAACATGTGTGCAATAAGGAAGGTTTAAAAGAAAACGGGAATAATATGACACATTTTAAAAAGGAAAGAAACAAGCGATTTTTCTGGGATACATAATGAGGAAAGAAGGCTTGGAGAATTTAAGACTCACAGGATATACTAAAAAGCAAAAGGAACAGAAGAAAACAGCAAGTAATCTACTTAATGAGTTCATGCAAATGGAAGGCGGAGATGGGAGAAAGAGGGATGCTAAAGGGTCATATGTTGCTTAAAGATATATGGGAAGTTGTGGAGATCCATTACTGCCCATGTCCTGAAGAGAGACAAAATGTAAAAGAACAAATGATATTAACATATTATCTTGTGACATTAACATATATATCCCATTGGGATTGAAAGGGCTAAAGATAATTTTATATTTATAGGGAATAATTCCTGTTTAAAATAAGGCTTATATATATATAATTCACCCCATGCACATTAATAAAGCCACTAAGACACAAGAGGTCACTGGGTGTGAAAGAATTAGAAAACAGAAGCATTATTGAGGTGTGAGAACAATAAAAGTGTAATTAAAAAGGCAATAGATAAGCACTAACATTGAATTTCAATTTTTGAATATCAAAGTTGACTGGAAAGCAAGGAGCCGGAAGAGAGTTCCACGAGCAAGAAGGGCGAGAAAAGAAACTTAGCTTATAATTTACGGATACATCTAGCCAATTCATCAGTAAACTATGAGACCTTGTTGCAAATCTAATACTGTGCTTAAATTCATAGCCTAGGTACCATAGTGAAGAGCTCATCTAAATAATAAGCATGAAAATATTTATAAAAATGGCACAGTGAAACAACTTCACGACAGTGGGAAAGTGACTAAAGCTTAGATCAGAAATACTGCTGATTCTCCTTTGGATTTTATCAAGACTCTCTAAATATATCGCAGGTGCATTGGTCCATATAAGGCAGTAATATCCAAGACATGGATGAATGGTAGACTTATAGATATGTAAGATAGATTCAATAGAGAAAAATTGTTTAACACAACACAGTAAACCAATTTAACTAGTAGCCAACCTAGCAATGGATTCAGTATAGTCTTTCCACTTCATGTTACCTGAGAATTTTAGCTCAGAATGTTAACCTGAAAAGGTACAATAAGTCACTTTCCTGGAGGTTAGCATTAGCCATGCTGATGAAAGGCAGAAAAGGGGTCTCTCAGATGATTAATAGAGAGTAGTTTTGTTTTGGAGGCATTAAAATTAACAAGCCATCCTTTGCTCCAGTTAACAACAGAACACAGGTCATTTTTTAAATAAGCTGACAATTTGACCTTATTGAACTGATCTGATTTACTGTCAAGACAGATGTTAATGGTTGTGTCATCAGTATAAATAACAAGTTATATTTATAATTAAAATGAGTTAGGTAAAACTTTGATGATTTGTAAATAAAGAGTAATAGATAATAATAGTTTCAAATTTAACATGTTACATATTTTTCATACTACTTTCCCAATTATTATGTCCCCAATACAGTACATTGCTTTTCTGTATTATTCACTTCTATACCACTGTTCTCACCTCAGGAAATCTTTCTTAAAATCCAGCCCTTCACATCATGGTAGGTCTCTAAGAGTTCAAGAAAAACATCAACCATCTTGTTCTCATGTAAGATATTTAATACCATCTTCCGTACCTCCTGTGCCCTTCTGACGTTTCTATCACTGAAAGGAAAAGGGAGAGGAAAGAAAGCAAAAAAAACAAAAAAAAATAACTTCACTGTGTTTTCTTCATTTGTATCAGTACAACCACAAATATATATAAAACACTCACATATGGGTCTCAGCTTTCTGGCTGAACCCAGTCTCTTAGATTTTTTTTTCTTTTTAGAGTGATGATGTATACCAGCTATTTGGCTGTATGGGTCTTAGCTGAGTTTGAGAACTTTTTAACTCCAGTGAACTTAGTTTCTGGAAATTAATTGCCTTTGAACTGAAGGCTGTAAGATCTGTTTTAATCAGATTTAACTGAAGTGGTTTATTCAGAAACTTTGTTGAAATAAAACTATTATAAAATATTCTAACTAGGAAAAAAAATATAAAACAACTTTCTGTTTTAAAATGATGCAATTTTAATCAAATGGAGCCACAAACTTCGTATATACAAATATGGATCAATAAATCAGTTGCTTGTTATTTAGATATTAGCTGAATTTGGATCTGAAATTTCTGCTGTATAATGCTCAATCCATGTAATATTCACAATTGAATTTAAGCAGATTAACAAAGATTGTGAAATAACATTTGTTATGCAATTTTTTTTTTTTTTTTTATCATTAGGAAATCGATTTAGCGATTTGTAGTCTTGAGTATGATGCAGAAAGAGATCAAGAAATTGGAGGTTTTGAGGAGCATGGAACCACTTCTTAATTGCTATTGTTCCAAGGTTCACCCTGATCAAGGGTGGTAGTACCTGATTGAGTTCCAGCTCTGGGCAAATAGTGATCCTCCCAAACAAAAGCAAGACACTAGGAAGGTATAAAAATACAATGTTATAGTAAAATTACCAACAATACATATTTATAATAAAACTGATGATACATATTCATAGTAAAATGACCAGCAATACATTTTATCCTGTAAGTGAATACATACAGTTGTGTTCAAAATATTTAGATTTCAGCATTAAATAATGCATAGACATTGATATGCCACAAAACAGAATCAATGAAACAACCAACATGAAAGAACTTTCATAACATTAATCCATATAACATCCTACAATTTCTTAAAGAACTCAAACTGTATTCCAAAATATAACTTCAACAAAACTACAACATAAAACACACATCACTGCTTCTATTAATTGTCCACACAAACATGTATATGCACAAAAGCTGCATATTATCTACCATGTACTCAATTGTGAAAGTAGAATAACATATATCACTATTTTATTACTCCAAAACTCCCAAGAAAATTAAATTTCCATATTAAATGAGCCATAAGGATTTGATTCATCATTAAACAAAACAAACAAAAAAAACTTAGTGATTTGCCTATGTAGCTGAGTTTCAGATCACTATTTTGGCAATGAACACTTTTGGAAGCATCTTTTAATATGTGCTTTTGGATTTTGGTGTCTCATTTCTACAGCAAGTTATGGAGAATGACATGGATGGCACAAATGAGCAACTAGGAAGTTTTAAAGAAAGTGTAAGCAAAAAGGACACTTAGAATAAGAAAGTGACAAAAATTCTGGAACACATAATGAAGAAAGAGAGCTTGGAGAATTTGACACTCACAGAACATAGTGAAAGCAAGTGGGTCAGAGGGAAATATTAAGTAACTCTTATCTAACAACCTTGTATAAATAGACAACAGAACAGAGACTGGGAGGGATAATAATGAGGGAAATATTGCTTAGAGCTACAAAAGATTGAAAGTTGTGGAGAGCCATAATCTCTCACATCCTCAAGAGAAATGGCATATAAAAGAAGATTCTAACAATAGGAAGTAATCCCAAAAATAAATATCTGCAGATTTAAACTCATTGGAAACAAGGGGAGCAATAGCTGAAGAGTACTAAAAGAGAACAAGATCCCTAGAAATGGAAAACAGAATGAGAACAACATACACTTGTAGATTAATTAAATGATTCAGTTCAAAATTGTCTGAAGGTGACCCAGATCAAAAGACACCTGAAGAAGGATGGAGAACAGAATTAAGATAGAAACATACACCATTTGAATTTTATTAAAAAAAAGAATTTATGGCTTTAATCAGATGACTAAAATAAAGTAGGTATAATATAAATGCTACTCATATATGTAGAAATCCTACTTTTTGTACTTGAATTTAAATTATTTGGTAAAGCTCTTTTATATATTTTGCCATTCCTTTGCTAAAATTTGAAATAATCAAGGGTCTAAATTTCCTCAATACCTTTAAGCCAGTAAATTTGAATATTACCAGCATAAAACAAGTATTAAAATTTACTTCAAATCCAGCACAATGGTAATTGTAATATTAGCCATTTTCCTATAAGAATTAATTGACCAAACTTTTTAATCAAATTTAAAAAATCTTTCTCTTAAAACAATTTTTCAGGAAAATAGGTTTCTCAAATCCAGGATCTGTTATTGCTCATTTCAGGACTGATGGGGCTTCTTAACTAACCTTTTATTTGAAGTAATGTGGAATTCAACATCTTGATTATATCATTATTTTCTCTTCAAGTCATATGTGCTATCCATTTTAGTTGTTGCTGCTGTTGGTAGTCCTCAAGTGATTTGCTTTCTGTTATTTGGTACAGTTCTTTGTTTGTGAATTCTCTAGCGCCAGTTCACAATGTTCAAAGAAGTATGGTCTTCACCAGGACCCACAGACCTTACTCGCTCAAAACATTGATTTTAATCATTGATCTTAGAAAGTGGTTGTATACAGTTTAGACATTGCTGAATGGGTTTGGTGCCATGCATGGTATACATATGAAAGTCTCAGTCTGATGAAGCTATTTAAGAACATAAATCAAGTTTTTAACAATTTGCAGTGTTGGATAAAACTACCTTTGTTGCAGCATATTCTATGTTCAGTTTCCTTTTTTTCTATACTAAAGTTATTATAACTGATCCATAGACAGAGGTATGTGGATATTTTAAAACATTTATATAAAGATGTATGCATTTGGCTGTATAGTAAAGAAGAGATACACACATACATATATACATATGATAAAAATGGAAAGAAGAAAAAATTCTTGAATAGTTTACAAGTTAAATTTCTGCCGGCATCCAACCTGGATAAACATTTTTACAAAATGCGCCAAGTGATTTGCAGGAAATGAAATAGTACACAGTGTATGTATTAAGTAAATAATTTTAATTGATAATGTTTCACAGATATCTACCAAGCAAATTCGTCAGCATTTCAAAGGAACAGTTTGCTCCTACTTCTGGATATTGTAAACTTACACCTTGTGAATATAAACACTGCCTGCATATCAAGTTGAACTTGAGAGAATAGGAATATACATACATATATATATATATATATATATATAGCTTGGTAAGTGAGCCATCAAAAAACAAAAAATCTGGGGTGGTGAAGCATACTTTACTGCTGACTTTGTTCATCTAATGCTCTTTTCAAACTTCAGTTATTCACAGACAAACTTCCTTATGTAAACAGAAGTGTCTGTCTTTGGCTCTCCACTTCTTCTTAAATTGATATTCCTATTTTTAATTAGCCCACCCAATAACTTGATGCTTTGACCATCAAAAAATATAGGGCTAACCAAGAAGAAAATAAGCTAACAAATCTTATTTTATTGTTATTAACTGAAGGGAAACATTTTCTTGAGATATTTAAATGTCTGTCTTTTCAAAAAATTATTAATAGCATAATGACATAAAAGAATTCTTTTATGTTATTTTATAATATATATATATATATATATATATATATATATATATATATATATATATATATGTATGTGTGTTTGCTGTGTATTTAGATAGCAAATATTCTTTGAGGCAAATACTATTAAAAATGACAGACATTTTGTGTCAATTAATTTTAATGATTGACTTTTCTAGCTTTCAAAAAATCCTTCTTGGACAAGGAGAAATTCTGTCAGAAATTGATTGAAGTTCATTTTGGAAGAAAAGGATTATTCATAACTTGGAAAAGTTGATCATTAAAATTAATCAACACAAAATGTCTGTCATTTTTCCTAGTATTTATATGTGTATGTATGTATGTATGTATGTATGTATGTATGTATGTATGTGTATATTTATGAATATATATATATGCAATGTGTATGCATATATATATATATATATATATATACACACACACACACATGGATATACATCATATATATATATGTGTGTGTGTGTGCATGCATGTGTGTATTTAATATATGCAAATATGTACACATACATTAAAATTAAATACAAAATTATGTTAAATATATTTTAAAGTCATCTCTATGCATATACCTCCTCAGCTCAACATTGAAGAGATACCATTCTTCACTAAATAATTAGCCATTATCACACACACACACACATATATATATATATAGAAAACTCATTTTAGAGGGTAGCTGTATTTGAGTTGCTATCTCTGTTTTTTTTTAT
>OZ010576.1:79178838-79241338 GCA_963932145.1 Acanthosepion lycidas
TCATGTGTATTGGGATTTTCTGATCCCAGGGACAATCATAAGGTAATTCATGACCCTTACAAGAAGCATCTGTCTAGAATTATCAATGGTAACATGTGACAATGACTCAAATTTCATTTGCATTCGGTACAGAAAATAACAGACGTATATTCATCAGATCACTTTTGCATTCTTTTGCTTTTATGGACTATAGGATCAGAATATCTGCCAGGATGTTCTTGCTAACACCACAACAACAGACACAACATCTCACCTGGGTTCATGACATTGTTAATTAAACTTTGAAGGACTGGCAATAAATGGCATGGTCAGCTGAGTCAAAGTTCCAGTTGTCTTGGGGCTGATTAGGTTTGGATTTTGTAGTGCAGACCTCATGAAGTCATAGGCCATATACAGGCTGATACTCTTCTTGTCCCATAGACTCCACTGAGGAGTATGGGACCACACTAGGCAAGTAAGATTTTTAAGGGATGATGTTGCTTGCCTTATGCCTAACCAGTTTTCACTTACAGTATCTGGTGTACCAAAGAGGTCTCCTAAGTACTGACTTGGCTTGACACTGCTTAACTTCGGTGACCAAAAAAGAACCAGTGTTTTCAGTCTAATTGGACCATAAGACATGCTGCTGGGGGTTCCATAATGATGCTGGGTGTATACACATGGCAAGGGTTGGGTCTACTGATTTGCTTGAAAACATCATTGAAACAACATCGTACCTGGTTGGGTAATTCCAACAGGATAATGCAGAGCATCACTGGGTCCAAGTTGTCTAGAAATGGTTAGAAGAATATTCTGGAGAACTCCAGTAAACCATGTAGATACTGTGTTTACTTTCCCTAGTTGAACATTTATGAAACATGGAGTAGAGGTCTGTCCATAGACAAGATCCTGCACCAGAAAATATCAGAATTCTAAATGGCTGTTGAAATGTCATGGCTTGGCATCTCTCTAGAGATCTTCCAACCACTTCGGGAAAAGATGCAACATTGACTTACTGCACTTAACTGAAGAATGAACATAGAATGGTTGGCCTAGGGGTAGATTCACTCATCATTGCAAGCTGCTACAAAGCCAAAGGATTCTTAAATATCTTAAATATCTTAAATAGCCTTGTCAGATCAAGACTTTCATATGGATGTCATACATGATGCCAAACTCATTCGGAAATATCTCGACTATCAGCTGTATGTAACTGTTTTCTCAGATTGATGGTTAATGATGTCTTTGAGCAAATGAAGGCTGTAGGTCTTAGTGCAGACCATCCTTCTTTGGACCTCATTGACTGTCATGAGAGAATGACAGAACTGTACCAGGTATCAAAAACTACATCACTTGAGGATTATCAAAAGCAGCAACAGTTAAAATGGATAGTACATGTAACTATATGAGAGAAAATAATGACATAGTCAAGATGTTGACATTCCACACTCCTTCAAATAAGAGATTAAGAAGGAAACCCTTAGAAAGAGCAATAAAAGCTACTGGACTTTCCTAAAAACTGTTTTAGTAGAAATATTTTATGAATTTCAATTTGAAGTAGCACTGGCTAATTGGCTAGTGAATACTGATTGTTTTCTTATATGAACATAACTAATTCACACACACACACATATATATTTACACACACACACACATATATATATATATGCACATGCACACACACACACATATATATATATACACACACACACACACATATATATATATATATACACACACACACACACACACACACATATTAGGTTGGTGCAAAAATAATTTCGTTTTCTCACATAGTAACATATGTTAGAAAACGAAATTATTTTTGCACCAACCTAATATATATATATATATATATATATATATATATATATATACGCACACACACACACACATATATATATATATATATATATATATATATATATATGTATATATGTGTGTGTGTTATAATGGACTCTCCTATCAATTTCGATGCATGGGGATCCAACAACATTCAGTTGTCGTATGTGACACTTCAGTCCCACTAGTGACCTGCATACAAGTCCACATATTGGGTAGCAACAAGGAACTCTGGACATAGCCACAGGAATATTTGCTGATGCTTTTTGACATTGTGTTTTGTCTCTTAGCTGGCCAATATGACTGATTTCAAAATTTCTGATATCACTCTGGCACAACTGTATCTCTAGTTATTTCTATCCAGGGCAACTTGCTCAAAGTTGGTATAAGGCATATTGACAGCTGAGAGGTTACACTTTATACCTGAACCACAGCTGCCTAAAAGTCTACTGTCAAGCTTGCTATATATATATATATATATATATATATATATAATAAATTACATTTTTATTTATTTTCAGTGTATTTAATTGTTGTCCTCATCTTTGTATCCATGATATTTTGGCCAGTGTATGTTCCAACTTTCTTCAGGTGATTGGAATTTCAAGTTGAATCATTTATTTTGTCCACCAGTGTAGATTGTTCTAGTTCCACATGTTATGCCTCTTCCAGATATCAGTTATCTCCCTTTAACTCAACTCTCGAAGTTTTTGTTCACCTCAGCTGTAGCTAGGTATTGAACTTACAACTCTTTGAGTCAAGTCACTGGATTCAACCAATGCTTTTATCCACTAGACCATGTGCTACTATACCTCATTTCAGAAACATAGACAGATATTAATTTTTAATCTCTAGCCATTTTCCATTGTTTAGACAAATATGTTTCCCCTCCTTTTTCTTATTAGTTAAATCATTTATTAAACCCTGAATCAAATTTCATAATTTCCTCTTACAACAGACTAAATGGTTTGTCATTTTTCATTTAATTTCAATATGCAATATGCCCTTAATAATATTTGAAACATCGTAAACTTTGTCAAAAATTGTGTTGAAGCAAAAATGGTGAGGATATTCATCCGAATAATTCATGAAATAAAGAAATTTTATGTTGGCTTAAACATATACACTTTGACAGATTCTTTGTGCTGGTAGAAAACATGCAATGCTATGAATTGTTGCATTTTTTATTTATTATTTTCATGCATAAATATGTCAGATGATGTCACTTTGCTTTCTGTATATTGTTGCAATTGTTTTTAAGAATTCAAATGAGCCAACTATTTCTGATGTTTTTTATCTGAATAAAACAATCTCATTTTTTTTTTTTTTTTTTCAATGAAATATTTCTAGGATATTCAAGTGCAAATTAGTAATATAAACTTCAGATTATTTTTTCTATCATGCATATTTTGTGTGCTGTTTTATATCAGACATTTGAATAATTAAATACCTGAAAGAAAATGTATTTGTGTTCTTTCCATGGTTTATTTGAAAGTGGTTTACTATATTTGTAGGACTTAGAAATAACGATATTTATTATGTCATTTCAATGATTTATAAGTTTTACTCTTGCAGATAATTAATTTTTAATACACTTTAAATATTTAACAGATATATATGAACAAAAACTTGTCAAATACAATAATTGCATTTTGGCTGTCCATGTATGAATATTTGGAATGATATCATATTATTACCATTAACTATCAGCATATGTATTCTGTATTGCAAATTTAGTTTTTAGTGAAAATTATATTAATGATAAAACAATTATTTATCAGAATAACAAGATGAAGGTTATAATTAAAGGAAATTATCTTGTTCTAAATAGTTGCTAATAACCAAAAGTATTTTATCTCTTTGTTCAATCTGATATTGTCAGTTAATTAATAAAAAAACATTTTTCATTGCATTTATAATAGCTGTTCCCGTTCTAAATATATTCTTCATGCAAAAAACTAACAAATTCATTGAAAGTTTCAATTTGATCTTGACTCAAGAACTTTCTTATAAATGATTTTGATGTTTGAAAAAAGTTATTTACAGAGGAGAAATAAAGTGAATAATCAGAATTCATTTTACTCTCTATCTTCAAGAGATCAGCTTTAGTGACATCATTTTGTAACAAAATGACATCCTTTGTTCAATCTAGTAGATGGTTGGTTGATTTTTTAATGTATAATTTCAAATTGGTATATATATTAGGTGCAAAAATAATGTCGTTTTCTCACATATGTTACTATGTGAGAAAACGACATTAATTTTGCACCGACCTAATACCTATGTGTATTAAATACGTAGCCACTTTGAAGAAAGGTATACTATGTAAAACCACTCTTTTTTCAACAAATTCTCATGATTTTTAGTTGATTTTTCATCTCCTCCACCATATCCAGCTTTTGTACATATCTTTTTCATTGATTGTAAATTATAAAAAAAAAAACGAGTATACAAAATCCATTTTTCATTGCAATTACAATGCAAAAGCAGATCATTTTCTTAATCCAGAATATGATTAATGCAGGTTTGTGTTTTGTCCTTCCTTCAGTTCAAAAGGATTTTTGCGAATTGCAATTAATTCAATACACTGAAGCTGGCTACAAGATTTTTGTTGACATTTTCCAGTCATTTCTTCAGAAGCCTTCAAATCTTTGATTGGTTTGGCTAAACTCTCTCTTGGTTTCCCATTTGGAAATTATTCAAATAAAATTCTTACAGAATGGTTTGTAAATGTAACATTTATATTACTTGCAGCTTCAATTCTGTTATGGCACAAAATCAAAAGTTAAAAGGCTTTCCTTTGCCTGAAAAACATTTGTAAAAATAATAGAATGCAATAAAAATGTTATTAATTAATCCACAAATAGAATGAATTAATCATTATTTAAAAAGTAACCAGTGAAATTATTAAACTTAAAACTAAACTTGAATTTTCATTATTTACATGTGGAGTATAGATCTGATCTTTGTTGTTTTTCTCATGTTTTAGCCATGATGCTCTCCAGACTTTTATAAATAAACACATTATCTAATGTGTGGAGGGTAGATTGTTCTCCCTGACCATGCAAGGGATAACACCTTGAAAACTGGAGGGCACAATGGATGAAATGTGATAACAACAACAAATATAAGATCAATAGTTCACATATAAATAATGTAAATATTGATAACTTCTCAGAAATTCAGACAAAATGAAAGTCAACAAATTTTACAACTTACAGATTATGTAAATTTACTCAATAACAAATTTCAAAGAACAAGAAGTTATTGAATTATTAATAATTTAATGAAACTATAATTGTACAATAAAATTAATCAATCCTCTCCTTATCAGGACTATAATGCAATCTGTTATATGGACTGAATTATCCAAAAGATCATATATTTGATTATAATTAAATATGTTGATCATTTAATTTATTGAGCCACAAGGAGCTGGCAGTGATCATTTTCTCACTTGTATCATTGTTATGTCTTTTGCTTTTTTGTCACTTGTTATCATTTTCAATTATTAGGATTATTTAAATTATTATTTCTTTTTTTTTCATTTCTGGATGATAACAACTGAACTTTAACTAATTGTTCAGGCTTTTCTAAGAAAAACGTTAGCAGTTGCTTAAGAATATGCACAATCATTAAGTACCTGAAAAGGTTTCAAATTAATTTATATAATGTTCTGATTTACTGATCAAGATATCCTCTACCTTTACAGGCACCAGATCAAGCCTAAAACAGAGCTGTTATATATGAGCAGTAGCTTCTCACTCTTCACTTTCCTGTTTTGATAGTGTCCAAGAGTATCACCATGCCCTTGAGGCTAACAAATTATTTTCCACCTGACAACCACATTCTCAGAGACAAAATAGTGCAAGCTTCTCGTTGCTCTATCACTATTTCCACGGAAAGTGTTCAAACTACATTCCTTAGTTCCACCAGTTCTAACCTTCATGCCTAAAACCTGCCATATACATTGTGGCAAACCACCTTCATTCTGTTTGTATTCTATTGGTGCAGTATAAGTTCCATTTGAGCAGCTTCTTCCCATGAACTGCTGTTTAGAAGAACTGCCTCCCAAAAGAATGCTTCCATAATCACTACAATCTTAATCTGTTCAAATCTAGGGTCAACCATAATCTTTTGCACATATCTCCATAAACTGTGTCTCATATTCTTTAAACCTCTACCTCGATTGGGTCTTGGGCCTTGTACAGGGTGAACATCATTGTAGAGAAGATGATTATGCTGATACAAGCAATGATAGGCTCTACACTCACCCAATTCTAGACTGGTCTTAAGGCCTGTCAATCCAGGATTACCTCCATATATCGAAGTTTTCTGTTAGTATAACCAGCAAAATTTGATCTATCACTGATTTGCTAGGCAATCATAAAGCTTACAGTCCTGGGTATGATGATAAACTACATCTGGCAGCAACACCTCTGATCAAGAGATGGGCGGTTTAGAGGAACATAGAATTACCTATTAATTGCTGTTTTACCCAGGCTAACCCTGACCAGTATGGTAGCAACTGTTAGTGTCCCATCTATGGGTAAATAGACAAAAAACAAAGAAAAAACACTATAAAAGTATAAAAATACATTTTTATAGTAAAATGACCAGCAATGATTATAGTAGAATGACCAACAATACATTTTATCTGTAATTGAAGGCATTCAATTACATTCAAAATATTTAGATTTGGGAAATCAACACAAAAGAATTCTTTCATGACATTAATCCATATAATATCCTACAAATTCTTAAAGAAATCAAACTGTATTCCAAAATATGACTTCAACAAAACTACAATATAAAACACACATCACTGCTTCTAGTAATTAGATCTACACAAACATGTATCTGCACAAAAGCTGGGTATCATCTACCATGTATTCAGTTTTGAAAGTAGAATAACATATATCTTATTTGTATTAAAGCTCGCAAGATAATTAAACATTGACATTAGATGACACATAAGGAATTGATATGCTGTTAAATTAAACTAATTAATTGTAATGAACCAACAACAAATACAAAGTATTCTGCTGGTATTGTACAATAGACACTGTTACCAAAATTAATAATTTTTTCAAATTTTTTTTCATATCATTAAATTTTATAAAAGTTAATGGGGAAAATTCAGTTTGCTATGTAAATTCATTGTAAAGTCATCTCTACTAAAACCAAAGAACTATATGCTCATACAACATGATTTCTGAAAATGAGAAAAAAATAATCTCTTTTATTTTCTTATTAAATTTGTAATCTGGAGTGTTTCTTCTGCTCTTCTATGTGACTTGTCCCTTCAGAATATTGGTCATCAATTTCCTGTTCTTTGTATAATAATAATATTTGTCTTTTGTTATCTCTCACAAACACTGACTATCCATTTACTTAGGTTA
This sequence comes from Acanthosepion lycidas, assembly GCA_963932145.1. Lineage (NCBI taxonomy): Eukaryota > Metazoa > Mollusca > Cephalopoda > Sepiida > Sepiidae > Acanthosepion > Acanthosepion lycidas. The sequence continues at coordinate 79,186,062 of OZ010576.1, forward strand.
TAAGTTGTTTTCCTCTGACCCTCTTACTTTCAATCTGGGAGTATCAAATTTTACAGCCTCTCTTTCCTCATCATGTTCCCTAGAAATTTCAACTCTCTACCTCATGTTAAATATATGTTAAGTACATGTTAATCATAAGTATTATTTCTATTTTCTCTAAAACCTTGTCATTGCTCAAATGGTATTCTCAGCATCCTTGTGTAGAGCCACAATTCTTTTGCTTCAATTCTTTTGAAGAGATTGTCCAGCATAGACTGCCATGTAAGAGAATTAATATTGCATAACATTTTACTTTGTTTCTCACAAACGTTTTCTGTTTCTTAATACTTTGCTTAATTGATGTTTAAAAAAGAACTTCAGATTATAAATTTAAAATTTTAATTTTACATTTTAAGAAGTCCTGTCATATGAGCTTTGTTATAGCTTTCATAGGGGAGACTAATTTACACTGAGCTGAACTCCTTCTATTAACCTATCCCGGCAGCAAGGCCTTCTATTAACCTACATCTGGCAGCAAGGCCTATGATCAGGAGGTTCTGGGGAGTATAGAACCACCTCTTAATTGTTGTTGTTCCCAGGGTGGTAGCACCTGTTAGGATCCCAGCTATAGGCAAATATTGAATCCTGAAATGGGAGTCAAAACATGAAAATATAGAAATAAATTAGAACAAATTACTAGCAATATATTTTCATACTAAAATATTTAAAAAAAAAAAAAAAATTACCAAATCTCACAAGAAAATAAAATTTTAGCATTAAATGACCTATAAGTTCATATGCCATTAAACAAACAAAACCCCTTATTAACTTTTATAAAATTCTATGAAGAAAAACCTTTTTGATATTTATGATTTGCATTTGCATTGTGATATGAAATAGAATTTTGGAAAAGGTGATTGTTTTTGGATGCAGTGTCTATTGTACAACATCACCAATAGATTTAGGGTAAAAAAAATTAAAAATTAAGGAAAATAGGGAAATTGCTACAGTTCAAATGGTTATTTTACAGAAAAATATAGGTTTGTAAATGGCGATCACCATGTGACTATTTCATGTTTACTTATGTCTAGCCTTTAGTTCTCAAACAAGGAAATGGAATTAAACACATTCAGATGTTTTGTATTTTTATTAAAATTTAGGAGTATGAGGGTAAAACATAGGCAAATTGTATTCAATTTACTCAGTAACATTTCAACTTAAATCATCTCTCATACTTTTCTGTTATGTCTTTTAGCTGCATTTAAATGCTTTTATAAGAATGCCATTTGCAAAAAAATGTTAAGAGATTTAGAAGAGTGCCAATCTAAAGTAAAACTTTTGATGAGGAAAAAAACTTTAAGATATTTTTCTTTTCTTTGTTAGATTACACAGTCTTTTACTTATCATTTGTTTTTTTCTCTTCTACATTTGATTAAATATTTTAACTCTGGAATAAAAGCTAAAAGGTTGCAACAGAATTGATTAATTCAATTCTAAAATCATTGCTAAAATGAACATACAGGCTTCCAAAATTTGGAATGTTTCTCCCTCCCTTTCTCTGTTACTTTTTTTTCATTCAGTATTGAATTCATTAATATTGCTACATTGTAAAGTTGTCTCCAGCATTCAAATAACCCTTCTACAGCAAGGCTGAATTTAGTTGATGTATTGATCAAAATTTATTGGGTTTACAAAAAAATATTTAGACTATCATAAAAAAAAAAATACAAACCTAAAATGTCAGTTCTGTCATAAGAGGCAGTTTACTTTGAGATTAGATATCTGTATATATATATATATATATATATATATATATATATATTTCATAAAAATAGATTTTCATAAAATGTAGTCAGTCTGATGAGATGAATATGCTTATATTCATTGAAATAAATTTATTACTGAGTATGGATTTTTAAGGTTTTTTCCTAATTATTCATATATATATATATATATATATATATATATATATAACTAATTTTATTATCTTTTATCATTTTTAAAATACAATTTTCTTTCTGAATAATTAAAATAATAACTGTTTAAAGACAAACTATTTCATTTTTACTTACATAACATTGCTCTGTATATATATATATATATATATATATATATATATATTATATATATATTTATATTTATGTAATGTACGTCTTATAACTCAGAAAATTATAAATTATATTTATAAATTTTGATCCACTGATTTTAAAAATTATTTAAACCTATGTTTCAATGATATGCATATTTTATTATGACCATCTAATAAAATACACTACCAAGTTTTAAAAATTTTCCTTTTAGTTTTGGGAAGTTAATAAAAATACTACATGCCCCACATTAAATACTTTGAAGCTATTGACACCTTACAATTTAGTAATTTCAGTCCATTTCCAGGTTTTCCTCAGACATTTCGCATCTGATGGTCTTTAGATATAGCAGTTTTAAAGATCACTGGATATGACAAACATATGTAAACAACAAAAGAAGATAGGAGTCAAAAAATATCAGGTTAAAAACAACTAAGATAAAGATAATAATCTGACGATTGTATGGGATTATAAGTTTGAAAGTTAAATCATATGAAGAAAAGCAACATTCCTCAAATCAAATCAAGCAATGAGCAGCTAAAGTTAACATCATACAATTAAATTATTAAATCAGTTATTAGTTTAAATGAAATGTGTAAACATTTGAATTTCACTGTTGATTAGATAAATGTAAACAGTTATTAATATAAGAGAGCAGTAAATATCAGTGTGGAAAAAAAGGGGAAGTATAAAATTAAAAAAAGGTAAGACTTAGATAATTATTATTCAATGAAAAAGAAGAAAGGAAGAAAAAGGTGCTGGGAAACTTTATTTTTCAAGTTGAAGAAAAGGGAAAATTTAACATTGTTAGAGTCTCTGAGATGATGAACATATGGTCATATTTAAGTTTAATAGAGTGCCAATATGTAAAAATTGAATCTTGGTTTGAATTAAATGATACCATTCTCACTACAGCCACCATAATGCCTCAAAGTCTCTATGAAGTCCCAATTATTTCCCATATGTACAACTTGTCTTGTAGGAGAGGAATAAAAATAACAAGGAGAAGAACTCATTAGAACAATTGCCAAGAAGACATGTCATGGCAGTGGTAAAGTGAGTGAAGTCAAGATCCCAGGTTAGCACTGATAACATTACAGATCCATCTTTGGATTTTGTCAAGAATCTTTAGGGATATCGCAGGAGCACCAGATATAGCAGCAATTTTCAATCCATCACAAATGATACATTTATAAACATGCATGATAGATTTTGGTGAGAAAAATTGTTTGGCATGACACAGTGAACCAACTTTCCTAGCAGTAGACCTAGCAACTGAATATAATCACTCCACTTAATTTTAGTGGAATATCTGAGATTAAGAATGCACAATGAGTTGCTCCCTTGGAGGTTAGCATCAGCTATATCCTTATGGAAGATGAAAATTGTTCTCTATGATGATTAAAAGATAGCAGTTTTGTTTCGGAGGTGTTAAAATTGCCAGACATTTCTTGCCCCAGTTAACAATTGATTGGAGGTCAATTTTAAAAGCAGCTGCCAGTTTTACTTTGTCAGACTTATAGGACTTACTATTAAGACAGGAGTGAATAGTTGTATCATCAGCATAAATACGAATTTGGAAACTGATGACATTGGGAAGGTTGTTGATGAAGATATCAATATAAATCCAAGGAGTATTTACCTGCAAATAAAGCTGGAAGAAAAAAGAAAACAAAGACAGTGCTATGCCTGTATGTACGCTTCTCAAAACGAAAAGAGGTAAAAAATGGTGACCACTTGGTGCAAAGAATACACAACCCTATTGTGCATAGACTGGTTCTAGGAGTATCATTGTTGTGGCCTGTTAGGGGCCAGAAAGAAAGACATGGAAGAAGAAGGTAGGTTGAACAAGTGTATTGAAATAACCAGAATATATATACAAAATAAGAGTGTTATTAGTCAGCAGATAGAAGTGTCTGTTCGAACTGTCAGGTTACACTGTGTCTCGACTGCCTGATTCAGAAGTCTCGCAGGTTAGTATTTATAAAGGAGGAAGAGTTCATTCTAATGTAGATAGGTCACCATAACAATGATACAGTTAAAAAGGGAGGTCCAGATCCAAAGATCATGTCCAAGGTCATAATTCCAAAGGTCAGAAATCGATCTTGCAAGCCCAATGTCAGAAAATACTGGGGCTCTAAATCAAAAGGGTAAAAAGATTCACAACTACCTCTTCACACACAAAGAGTCAAGAGAGTCCTGTGCCCAAAAGTATTCTTTCATTAGGTAAGAAAGGTTGTGATTGATCAAGACTGGTGGGGAAGTACAAACATTTACCATATTTTGAGGCCTACTAAAATCACCCATGATCTTGATTCCTATTTTCTTTTTTTGACAGAACAAAGAACACAAATTCTTTTCTGAGGTAAGACATGTTTCTTTTTCTTTGTTGCCACAGTTAAATGACCTAACATTTGTCTTATTTTCCTTTTTTTCTTTATTTTTTATAATCTAAAAGACATAAAAATATAATTTTGTAGCTTTTGTATATAATTAAAGTAAATATAATCATTAAAACTGACTTTAAAAAACTATTTTTCATATTTTTCACTTGTTTGGCATGAGCATCATGCAACCTTTTTTCACTCTTCAATGTTTGAAAGTTATTATACTTAGGTTTTTGCAGGGATCACATTAATCTTTTTAATTCAAAGTATGTTGTCAATAAGTAGAAATTGTTTTATATAGTTATTAAGAGTATCAAAAATGATCAAAATTAGTTTTTAAATAAGTTGCGAAACAACAATTTTTTAATCCCTAAGTATAATTTACTTTTATTCATGCAACTTGCAACACTTGAATTTTTACAATGAAAATTAATTTCAAACTGAGCTTGTAAATAAAAAATGAAGAGAATTGATCTCAGTAAATATATAAATAGAATAGACTTTGCTTGAAGAGAATGTCAGTAAGTGCAAAATCCATTTTAACTTGACAAAAAGAATTTACATCATTCTGGTGTTTCTTATGAAAAAGATAATTTCAATTGAATGCATGATGAATTGTACATGAAAGATTGGATAATTATTTGAATATTTCTCATATTGAAAACACAACATATCTTTTTTTAATTCTTTCTACCAAAATCTCATAAGCGGAACAATTTGCTTAGTCTTTTATTTCTTGCTAAAATATCATTTTTGATTATATTTTATAGATGCATGTGTAAAAAGAACAAGGTAGTGTGTTTATATATATCTATCTATCTATCTATCTATCTATATATATATATATATATATATATATAAACATTGTTCTTTTTAGATTACCATAAAAATAATAAGATTGAATATCAAAAGAAAAAAGATAAAGATGAGCAATGATGAAATAGAGATAACAAAATTATATTTAAAAATTATTGTTGTTTCAGTATGTAATGTTATAGAAGATGTAAAAAGTCTCATGAAATTTGTATTTAAATAGCATTAAATAAAAATCAATCTAATGAGTATTGTAGAAATATTATGTAAAACAGGGTCTGTTTAAGAGAGATATGAACAATGCTCTTATATTCTAATATTTTCTATCTTTAGTTTTCTTACAGATTGCATAATGAATAATGCAAGATGAGCATTTATGATTAAATATAATAAAAATATATCTAAACATGACAAGCAAAATTAACTTGGTTTCTTCTTCATATCAGTCTTATTCAAAAATATAATAATGTGATTTTGGTCTGCAAGCTACCTTTTTTTTTATATTTGATTCCCAAGGAAAACCACAGAATTCAATAGAAATATTTTAAGTACCTCAGGAATGGGAGAGATTTATGAAGCAGGTTTTGGACTGAAGCTGATCTCCTGTATGTGCATTTATAATGCACTCAGGTCAGGATCAAGTAATGGCTTCAGCAACAGCAGTTGTATGGAGTTGTGTTTGCTTTATTATAGGCTTAACTTTCCCAAGATGAAGATGAATTTTTTCTTTTAATTATGAAAGCAATCATTCTGTTATACCAAAATGAACAATGCCTTCTGATAAATTAATTATTTTGTATGATCTTTTAGTGACTAAAAGATTTCTGTCTCTAAATTAAAAGTTATTTAATGCAAAATTAAAATGCCAGTTTTATTGTATCACTACAAAACCCTTATATAATTTATGGTTGTGTGTGTTGATGTAGTGTGTGTGTGTTCACATATAAACAATTAATGTCAAAGCAACAAAAAAATTTGGAAACTTCAACTTGCTCTTATTCTAAATATAAGTTTCCTTTTTGTTTCTATTTGAGGCTTTTTTGTTGCTTACATATTCCATTTATACTTTTTTCAGTCTCCTTCTTACGAATATGGAATTTCAAATTGTATATTAATGTATTATAGGTGTGTGTGTCAATGTATAAACAATTAAAGAAGCAACAAAAACTTGGGTTTCTACTACAAACTATTTATTCCTTTTTCATGGAAACTGTAGAGAAACACAGTTCTCAATGTCTCTTGGGTATGTCCATTTTCTTTTTCTGGTTCAGAAGTAAGTTAGGGTAAGTAAGGATAAGAATATGGTTAAAATGGTTGAGTTCAAGTCAGCTTTTGAATTGAAACAATGTAAATCATATTTGTAGTTACTTCATGGGTTCTGCAAAACATATATGAACATTAACAGTTTGAAAGTGGAAAGAGAGTTTCTTCCTGTTTGGTCCAGAAGTAAGTTTGGACAACTCCTGATAAGCATTGGTTAATAATGAGTGAGTCAGCCTTGCACTAAATTGGAATGACCAAAGTACAGGTTGTACTTCATTAGCTGAAATTCTGCAATGCACATATGAACACTATGCATTGGAAAGTGAAAACAGATTTTGGTTGTCAGTCAACTGGGGAAAAGAGATGTTTCTTAGTGTGTATGTCTTCATTTGTGCATTGATACATCTTAGAGGAAGGAATGTTTGTCTTTTTATAGAACTTAAATAGCACCACCTAATGGTTGTTTAGCAAAGCCAAGTGGGGTAATAAAATTTTTGTTTCCTTTATTAGTGGCATCATGGGAATGTTTGTTTTTCATTCATTATTATTTTATTTGTTGATTTTAATTTTCCTACAGACTTTAGTTTACATTTCAGGGAAATGTTTCAAAAAATTTTAGAAACTGAATTATATGATAAATACAGTTTAAATAATTTGCAGAAATAATTAACAGTTCTTTTTACTTTTCCATAGTTGTATATATATTTTAAATGTGAATATATTTTCAAAAATATTTGTGATAGAAAGAATATTAATCTAATTTTTTTTTTTTTAAATTTACCAATTCCTTGAATTAACTTTCATACTATAGATATTGGCAATTATGAAAAATCTTTAAGAATATACAAGCTTCCCATCTCTTCTAGGAATATCTATAATATTCCTAATCATGGATAGGAAATCTACTTCTATAGATAAAATGAAGGTCTGACAGCTGTGATAATAACCACTGAAAGTAAGATGAATGAAATAGTAGTTAAAAAATTAATAACAATTTTTAAATCTTGTTCTAAGAAATTAAAAGTATATAATATACTAGCTAACTTGCTTTCCCCATAATGTCTTTGTTGTTTGTTTGAGATGTACTTGCATGGAATGAGCAATGAGACATCTGTTGAGAGAGAGTAAAGAAAGAAAGATGAATCAAACTTATTGATAACCATAATGGCTGAAATGAAAACTTGTATCTTGCAGGCATTTATTTTGCTGATTATGATGCCTTGTGGACTAAGAAAATGAACAGTGGAAGGGTATTCATAACTAGCAATGAGAGCAAGAAAGTTTGGCTAATACAGATTAAAATGACCATCTAACCTTTATGATTATTGCTATTAAACATATTCCTTCCTGCCATCAAGCAAAAAAGAAAGAAAATGCCTTTGGGGAGAATGCTGGTTGCCCTGGTATTTGATTTCTTTGTCTTCAGATCTCAGCCAATTCTTTGCATATCTGGAATTGGATTGGACACTAACAAACAGGAAGAACTCTGACAAGAGAAGAAATGTTTATTTCTATATTATCATGTGGAAAATACAGATTCATCTAAGTCATGACTTATGCAAGCAATGTAAACAAAAGCTGATTGGAACGCAAAACTCACAGGAATTTAAATTTTGGTAAAAACTCATTAAAAAAGTTTTAAGTTATGCAGATATTTTTAAAGAAAAAATAATTCTTCTTCTATGTGCTGTGTCCATTCAGGACATTGGTGATCATGGCTGTCTACAATTACCTGTTCTTTGTAACTCTTAATAAATTTTGTCTTATAGCTCTCTCTCTCCCAAAATCTTCTCCACTGCCCATACACATGCTCATCAGGTAGGTTATGCATAGTTTTTCTTTTGTCCCTCTTGTTTTCAATCTGACCTATTAGTATCAAATTTTCCAAGTCCTCTTTCTTCATTATGTAATTAGAAAAGTAAAATTCTTAATGATGAAAAATAAACATTTTGTAAGTACTCCATAGTACTTACATAATAACTTATGGTCATATCTTGCCATTTTCAGTTGAAATGGCTAAGTGCTAAAAGTTTTTTTTCTCTCGCTTCTTTCCAGGCAATTTTGATTTTCAAAAATTTAAATGCAATGTCAATTATTATATTCTGTTTTAATTCTTATTCTTTGATTGTTCCCTCTCCTTAATAGTTTTTTGTTCTCATATTCTCTCACAGTCAGTAACCCCTTGTATCTTAGTGGCTTTAATGTCTTGCATGGGGTGAAATGATTAAGAAAAAAATTATAGTAAATATATCAAAATAATTTCTAAAAACAGTAATGGATTTTTATTTTATTGACTTGACATATTATTATTATTTTAAAATTTATTTTTAGGGGATGCCCACATTTGCATAGACACTTTTATTAATTTTTTAAACTGTATTTTATTTCATCTGCCAGTCTGAACATTCAAGAAATCTTATTAGAGAAAAAATGTGCCCTCAAGCAGGATTTGAACCTGCTTTCTTTAGAAATTGTTTTGTTTACATTTTGGAATGAAACTGAGCAGTTACGAACTTTTGAAGGAAAAGCATGCTTAAAAGGGAAAAATAGAATCTCACTTAATTACAACATTCTTTGCAGTTGAGATGATTAAAGCATGTCTGATCTAATGATGGTTTCTCCTGCAAAGGAGGACACAGGTTCAAATCAAGTTTTTCTCTAATCAGATTTCTTGAATGTTTAAGCTGGTAGATGAAATAAAATAGTTTAAAAATAAAATGAAGCATTTATTCAAATATGGATATCCATTAAAAATAACATTTTAAAGTAATAAAAATAGTTTTATAATTAATTGGTGTGACATTAAAAGGGTGTAAATACATATTTATAAAATGAGAAAAAATACACTAAAGATAAAAATTCATAGTAGGATTTTTTAAAATGGGCCCTAACTTAATAAAAATTCTTTTGTGTCTGAATATTTTCTGTGTTATCTTACAAAGATCAATTTGCTCATTTAAAAAACAGAAAACGTAAAAATGGTATATGTCAATTTATTCTCTTTCAGAATCACACTGACAAATTGTTGTTTAAAGCTGAATCCATAAGAAACAGATACATTAGTAAAAACAAAACAAAAATAAAGTTATTGATAGTGCTTTATTTTTATTGCTAATGAAAGCATAAGAAATATGTTTTAGTTTTGAAAAGAGCAGGAATTGAATTTATTTATTTGAATAAATTTTCACTTGTTATCACCTGCTTAAAGATCACGACGATAACAGCCATATTTTCACATCCACTGTCTGTAAGGAAACCGAGTTCACACACTTGGACCAGCAAAAGTTGAGTTAAGCATATTTGCTTGATACAGATCACTTCTCTTCCTCATGTGCCAATTTTGTTTTTTGATTTTTTAGTCTAACTTGATATAAAATTCGTCTATCTGATATAATATCATGTAAATGTAAATAAAAAATCTGTTTGCAGTATGATTGCAAATGTTTGTTAGTAACTCAGAAGACTAATAAAAATGCAAAAAATCTAGTTGTTTGTAAATATTACATGAACAGCTGGAAGGAATCAGTCCAGTTTAACATACCAAAAAGATCAAAGCAAATTAACCCACTAGATGTTAATTTTAGATCTTACCATTTGTATCATTTGGTACCAAAAACTGAAAAATATCTAAGAAACCTAACTTTTGTATAATAGTATTATGTCTTTGGGATTAAATGAGACATTTAAATAAACTAATAATACATTCACTTATGTTCAAATACTCAGGAGATCATGGTTCTCCACAATTTCCTGTCATTTGTAGCTGTTAGTAAATTTTATCTTTTTGCTATCTCCCCTAATCCCTGTTCAGTCGTCCATTTACACAAGCTTGTTAGGTAGGTTATGCACAGTTTTCCTTGGCTTCATTATATTCCTTTAGTGTTAAATTTTCTAAGACCTCATTGTGCCCTAGAAATTTCAACTGTCTCTTTCTGATGCTAAGTATAAGTGCCTTTTTGTTTTCAATTTCCCTAAAATTATTTCAGTTCCTGGTATTCTCAGCATCCTTCTGTAGAACCACATTTTTTTCTCACCTCAGGTCACTTCTTCATCTGTGAGAAGATTGTCCAGCATTCACTATAGGAGGACATATATTTCAAATTAGAACTCTTTTCTTTGTTTCTATGAACTTAGTAACAGAATAAAATAGTTTGCTTAAATTACATGAACCTGTACTCAGTTTCATGGAGGGGCACAACTATGTTTACTTAAAGATCATATTTGTATTTTCTTCTCTGATTTTCAGATATGTTTTAAGCAATTAATGGACTTTTCTTTAATATGCCATTATTTCTTATTACTATAAACTTTATATTTAGTATGTACATGGATTTGAGTAGATATCTCTGCTTTTTTAAACAGTGAAATTAATATCAGTTGGTTTTCCTATTTAAAAACAAAACAAAAAAACATATCTACTCAAATATGTGTGCCTACTAAATATAACTTTTATAGTAATAAGAAAAAAAAAAAATATATATATATATATATATATATATATAGAAAAAGTTGCAAATTAAAAAAATAATAATGTTTTTTATGAAAGTATTTAATTGTATATATATTTGATATTTCAGATTGGTCTCAATCTTTCTTCAGAAATAACTCAATATACATATTAATATACATATTAAGAAATAAATAAAATAACTTAATATACATATTAAGAAAGTATACGTGGCTTCTCATTATGCTATATATATATATATATATATAGATACACATACACACACAAACAAGTGGATATTTAAAAATTCTTGCCTTCGTTCCACTATATAAAACCTCACTAATCATTAAAATTTTTTAGGAATACCCTCTTAGTGAGGCTGAGAATGTTTCAGAACACTTCACACATACACACACACAGAGAAAAGAGATTCTTGAAAACTATTTTTCAGCCTCACTATATAAAATCTGATTAATCATTCTGTATTTTTTAGGCATCCTATCTTAGTGATGCTGTGAATGCTTTAAAACACTTCACACACACACACACACACACACAGGGTTGATAAAATTATTTTTCTGCCTCACTATATAAAATCTGATTCCCCATTCAGAATCTTTTATGAATCCTGTCTTAGTGAGGCTGAGAATGTTTCAGAATACTTAACAGGCCTACACACACACATACATACACACACACACATACAATATTGTTGGATGACTTTTGTATTACTCTGCTTTCAATTTCCTGAGATTTACAACTTTGTTATTGTTTCCATTTGTCTTGATACTTTGCTCTTTATTCTGTCCCTGATATGGCACATTGAATCTCAGCATTATTCACTCATCTACCACTGTTCTCTCCTCAAGAAATAATTCTTAAAATCCAGCCCTTCACATCATGGTAGGTCTACAAAAGTTCAAGAAAAACATCAACCATCTTGTTCTCATGTAAGATATATAATACTCTCCTCTGTCCCTCAGCAGAAGGCTGCAATCAGTTTATGGGTTATGCTCTTCTGAGGTTTCCACAAGAGAGGGGAAAAAAATGGATTTTTTATTTTTTAATTTTATTTTAGTCTGTTTTCTTCATTTGTTTAAGTACACCCACAAATGTATAGAATACACACATATGGGTTCCAGCTTTCTGCTTGAACACACTTTCCACTGTCTTTTCTATTAGGAGTGATGATGTATATACTAGCAGTTTCATTGCTTAAGAGGTAGCTAAGAGAACTTTTAACTTCAATGAACTTGAAGTCTCTGAGAATTAATTGCCTTTGAACTAAAGCCCAAAAAAGTCTGTTTCCAATCTCTAAGGCTTAGTAGATCAGGCTCATTAACTATAACTCACTAAAAGGAAAATTGTTAATTCATTACATTCAGAAAAAAAAAAAACATGTTGTCCTATTTTAATTTGCAGAAGAAATTTGTCTATTAAATTAGCTTAATATAATATAGAATATTCTAAGAATTTTTTGTTAATTTTTAGACTTTTTATAAAAAGAAAAACTAAGATTTGAAATTCTAATTTGAAAGATATTAATGTTTTCTAAAATGTTATATTCCTTCACTAGGTCACAAGAGCCAGTAAAAATATCTAAATTATTTATTAAATATTTTCTCGATGTTTACCAAATTTTTGCCCTTTTAATATTTATAAGAAACTATAGAGAAATTTTAGTGACACATATGAGGAAAGAAAGCTTGCAGAATTTAATACTCACTGGGAAAGAGAAGAAGAGAAACAAAATTGCTACCTTTTAATCAACATAGATAATCTATAAGGAGAGCAACTCGTTGTGTTGTCTCAGTTTTATATTTTCCAATGACATAAAGTGGAGTGATTATATTAAATCTATTGTGGGGTCTGCTGCTGCAAAAGTTGATTCACTGTGTTGTGCCAAACAATTTTTCTTGCCAGAATGCATCTTGCATGTTTATAAATCTACCATTCTTCCATACATTGAATATTGTTGCCATATTTGGTCTGGTGCTTCTGTTATATATCTTGAAATTCTCAACAAAATCCAAAATTGGTTTGTAATGTCATTGGCATCTTGATTTTTTTTTCTTAAGCATTCAACCCCAAGCAAGGCAGAACCACTAGCACACAAGGGGTTACAGAGAATTGGAGCAAGAGCAAAGAGGAGTGATAGAGGAAAGGATGAAGAGAAAGTTAGAGGATAGACAGGGAAATCTGGAGATGTTGATTGACATTACATTTGAATAGTTGGAGATTATAGCTATCAGGAAAACAAAAAATGGGGAAGGAGTTCCACAGTCGAGAAGTGTGAGACATGAAGCTATTGGAATAGAATAGATGGATACATTTAACAGTTTCAACAGTGAAAGGGTGAGAGCAAGATGCCAACCTAGTTGAACACTTAAATTCATGAAGTCTGGGAACCAGTGAAAGCAGCTCATTGGAGCAGTTACCATGAAAGTATTTGTAAAAAAGACATCATAGGGAGGCAATATCTGTGAGAGAGTAACTGTAGACAAGATGCCAGATCAGGGCCAATTATATTGCATATCCGTCTTTCATTCCCACTGTCAGTACATGGCTTCCCTCTTTTTTACTATAAATGTTTTCATGGAAATTGTTCTAATGAGCTCTCTTCCTTGGTCCTTTGACAGCATGAATTGAAGCATACTACTAGATTGACAACTACATGTTTCACCATATTACTATTGTAATAGCTACATTTAAGCATAAGTTCTATTCTGATAGTTTTTTTTCTTGCATTTCTGATGTTTTGTTTGCCATCTTCTTTCTTCCTGATTCCTATTCTTTCTCCTCAATAAATTCTTCTCATTCTCTTTCACTTTCAGTAACCCCATGTGTCATATTGGCTTTATCGCCTTGTCTAGAGTGAAATGATTTAAAAAATTTTCAGTGAGTAACCTACTTGATAATTTTGAATAAATCTATATTGGGACAAATACCACAAAACTAAGAGGTTGTCGTGGAACAAAAACAGTAAATCAATTACTCATGTCCAGAGGGGACATAGCACATGGAGAGACTTTAAACATTAAAATCCTTTGTCCATTAGACTTTCATTGAAATACTTACATTCTCAGAGCATGAATGATTCTTTTCCCTTTTGTAAACAGTATTTAGGACAAATTGATCTAAGTGATTAAGTATTCCTAATGGTTATCAATAAGCCCAGAACATATAATGAAGAATTTGATACACACAGGCCAGATTAAAAGCAAGAGAGGCAGAGTGATAGATTAAGTAACTTACCTAATGAGCTTGTTTAAATGAATATGAGAACAAGGAATTGGAATAGTATATAAATAAATATTACTGGGAAGTACTAAGGATAGAAAGTTGTAGAGAGTCATGATCACCAATATACTGAAGGAATATTGAACATTCATCCTTCATTAATTTTCTTCCCTTTTGAACTTCAACTGTCCATTAAGTTATAAACTATGTAAATTATAAAATGGAAGAATAAATTAAATCTGTTCTTCTTTCAATCCACAAGCTACATAGACTTTGACTGTTCTCAGCCAGGTTAAGTTATTCATTAATCATCTGTCATGACTTTAGGAGGATTTCTCATCCATTTTCCTTTGGGTTAATGACTTCCATATTAGATTAAGTAAGAAAATGCCAATTTTATCTACCCACTTTTTAATGAAAAGGCTCATTGTTAAATTTATATTTTTCACATTATCTGATACTAGACTGAATTAAAATAGTTGCAATTTTTAATGTTGGATAAGTTTATTATAGTCAAATAAAATCTAATATAGCATTTAATGAAGACAAATATAAAAGAATATGCATGTAAAATAAAGTAACAAGAGAAAAAATATTTCATCTGTAATTTTAAGTTGGTAATGTTTTTTAAAACATTTTTTTTCTCTTTAAAAATTTCATGTTTTAACTGACACCCAATAGCACCAAAAGTTAATTCAGCATAATTTTTTTAAAGGTTTTAATTTTTTTTTTTTTTTTGTCTTTGAAATTTGTTATGGAATAAATTTACATAAATTTTACAGCCATATCACATTGAAACAGTAGTTCTGTCCATTCATCAAAGTTAAATAATGTTGATCCTGATCTGTACTTTGGTGACTACTTGGAAATATTAGATACTGTAATCTTGGATGTATAGGTTGGATAAGAGATAATGGCTAGGAATTAAAATTGAAGAGCTAAGTTTAAATTCCAGTTGGGTTCATTATGTTCACTTACACACAACTGCTCTTGGATGATCATGAATGCAAAAGAGACATGATTGCCTAAGCATGTCACATCTGCCCCTTGCCAACATGCAATCAGCTAGTGCAGTAGAGTGATGGCCCATTTCTGTCCATGATCTGGGGAAGGCCTACCTCCAAAAAAAACCTCCACAGAATAAAAAGAAATTTACATAATCTGTAGATTGTAAAAATGGCTGACTTTCTTTCTGTCTGAGGAATTATAATTATTTACATATCTTTGTTATTGTATTCACCTTCATATTCTTTACAATCTGGGCTACCTTCAGGCAGTTTTGGAATGAATCCTTCATTTAATCTATGGGTGTAGATTGTTTTCATTCCTTTGTCTATATCTAGCGATATCTTGTCTATTTCTTATTTAGAACTGTCCATTTATTGCTGACTCTGTTTCCACTGAATGCAAGTAGACATTGCCAACACCATGGATTGAACTTACTATATCACCAAATTCATGAACCAATGCACTAGGTTATTAATGTCCCATGGATGAAGGCAAAAGAGCACATGCTGACAACAACAAAGATAAAGACAATAGTAAATAATGGTTGATTTTCATGATATAAAAATGAACTCAGAAATTAAAGGGAAGCAGGATGTACAGCTAACATAATCAATATTGAAATTAGAGTTGAAATGCCGAGTTCAAATTCCAGCCAACACTGTCATGTTCACTTCACATTAATATCATTGGAAAAAGCATGAGTCCATCTTTTCTTGTCTCAGCTATGGGTTAAATAGCAGGTATAGACTGGACTATTCTAGTTATGTCTAGAAGAAACACTACTTCTGCCATGTTCTGTGCCTTTTCATGATGTGGGTGGGGATGGCTCTCCAAAACTTCCTATCGTTTGTAACTCTTATCAATGTTTATTCCCTTACTATCCCTCCAAGTTCATGTTCTGCCGTCCATTTACACAAGCTACCTTACTTTGCTGTTTTCTTCTTGTCTTCAATATGCCCTCTGAATGTTAAATTATCCAAACCCTCTATCCTCATTAAGTGTCCTGGAAATTTCAACTGTCCCTTTCTGATTCTAAGTATAAGTATGCTTCTTGTTTCCATCTTCCTTAAAACTTCCTTGTTACACATCTCCATTACTGCACATCTTTTTATCTGTGAAGAAATTACCATTGTCATTGCTATACAAGAGGATTGATATTACATAGCATTTATAAAGATTTTCCGGTTGCATTTAAGTTTCACAAAGTCAAAGATGGATACACTTGAAGACAAGCAACACAATGACTGTAATATATTCAACAGGTTTAATGTATAGAAAAGGGAGTATGCACAATAGGCAAAAAGATGGTTTGCAAATATAATTTATATTTGTTAGAAGAGTGTCCAAGGAACAAGTGGGATTCATGACTTTGTGGCTTCTGGATTCCATTAATGTCAGAAAGGACAGCTCCAATAAATATGGAGTCACTATGGCTGTTAGTTGCAAAAGAGGAAGATTTCAGGATCAAATTTACCATGTGTCCCCAAGAACGAATCCTGATTGGACAGCAGATAGCCAATCAGAGTCCTGGACTAGTAAGGGTTTCATGTTCAAGGTTAATCTTTGAAAGGTAAAAGGTTAGCTCCCTTTCCTATTTCTTTCAAATTCTTATATAGTTCAGCATTTTCTAATGTTGCCTATACTAATGAGAAAATTAAAAGCAATCTGTCATGTTTTATTAGTTCAGCTCTGAATTACACAAAACCTTGTAATTTATTTAACGAATATAAAACAACAAAATATGTGGATAGATGACTGCATAATTCTGAGAACAAACAAATATTGCAAAGCTGTGCTTAAGAAAATTCAATAAAAAAAAAATTGTTTTGAATTTTACTTAAATCTTTTAATCAGAAAATTCTTGTTAGCAGATTTTTTAAGTTTATCATTATTTCTCTTCCACCATAACATAACCAAAATCATAAATATTTCTCTTAGACTAAATATTCTACTTCTCATTAAGGAAAAAAAAGTCTCATTATTTTACCTTAATTATAAAATTATTTTAATCAGAAAAGCAGTAATGCTACTAAAATACAATGTGTTACAGGGTGTGGAAGAATTAGGAATAGAAATATTAATGATGAGCAGAAAGAGAAGAGAGTAATCGGGTGGACAGTAGATAGTGATTGGTATTGCATTTAAATTTTATCAGATTAAAGTTGGCTGGCAAGCAAGAAGCCAAAAGGGAGTTCAACAAGTGAGAAGTGTGAGAAAAGAAACTGTTAGCATAGCATTTACGGCTATATCTAGCCAGCTTAACAGTAAATTGATGAGATCTTGACACCAGTCTAGTACTGCACTTAAATTAAAAAAATCTAGGTACTGTAGAACAATCACGCGGTCAAGATAAACACTCAGTTGTGGAGCAACTCAACCTTGAGAAAGAGAGCTATTTATGGTGCCATGGAGCATCTCATGGTGCTAAAGTAGGATAGTCCATTGCTTGGGCTGTGATTGGCTGCTGGTACATGAGTGGAGGTATTTCTGTATAAATATCAGCTTGATTCATCAGTTAGTTTGCAGGGTTTGTATTCAGTTACAACCTGCTTTATTTTTGTCTGCCAGCTGGATACTAGCTGGGACCCTTACGCTGGTAAGTGCTGTTTATTGTATTGTTATTCTACAGGTACTATAGCAAAGAGCTCATTCAAACAATTACCATGAAAGTATTTATAGAAAAGAAATAGAGAGGCAACCTTATGGTAATGGGAAAGTGACTGGAGCTGAGTTGTCAGATCAGGACTAATAATATTGCAGATTTTTCTTGGGATCTTACCAAGGAGCTCAAGGTAAATGGCAGGGGCAGCAATATTATAAAATTTTATCTTAATTATAAAATTACTCATTATTTTACTTTAATTAATAAATTACTCTATTTAGAATGGGTACCAAAATTAGCAGAGAATAATAATGGAAAAGTTTTTGCTTTAATTTGGTTTTAGAAAGAAAAGAATGTTTCTATTTGTCATACTATTTGAATGTTTTAGATGTCACTTTCTGAGTAATATTTTTAATATTAATTTAAATGCAATATCAATCCCTATCTACTTTATTATTATTAATAATTATCAGTTTTTAAGTAGTATTTTTGTCTTAATTTCCGCTGCTTTTTATTGCAATGTCAAAATCATCATTCTGTAATTGTTACGAAGTTATGTACATTGTATATAAAGAATAAACACTTGGCAATAGGACTTCAACTCATCATTTAGGCTTGTGAGCATCCCTTTCTGATTGGAATATGAAATACTTGGTACAGCAGATATTGGTAGTGAACTACAGGTACTTCCTACAGATAATAATAATAATAATAATAAAGGAAAGCAAGAAGAAAAGACTAAGCATTTATTGTAAGACAATGTGTGGTTGTCAGTAAAAAGAACAGCCCAAGATGTGAGAAAATTTAACATAATATATTGAAGGAAAGCATCAAATAACTTACCTAATAAGCTTGTGTAAATGGTTGGTACAACAAGGATTAAGAGAGACAAACATTGCTATGTGCAGCAAAGAACAATGGTCATCCATGTTTTCTTTTTCTTCTTTATGTACTGTGACCCCTCAGGAGATAGGCGATCATGGCTCTCCACAACTTCTTGTCCCTTGTGGTTCTTAATAAACTTTGTCTTTCTGTTATTTCTCCTAAGCCCTGTTCCCACATTTATTTACTGAAACTCATCAAGTATGTCATGCATTGTTTCCCTCTTGCCCTCTGTCCACATGAGTATCAGATTTTCCAAGCCCTCCTTCCTCATATGCCCTAGGAACCTCAAATGTCTATTACTGATATTAAATATAAGTTTCTTTTTTGTTTACATTTTCTCTAAAACTTTGTCGTTACATGTTCAGGATCCTTAGGTTGAACCATATACTTATTGAAGGAAAGCAGCATATAGAAGAAGAGTGGAAAAATTTTTGGCCTTGTATTAAATATAAATACTATTATCCACATATATTAAATGGCACACACACACACAGATATATAAATATATATATATATATATATATATATGTATATATATATAATCAAATAGATAAATATAGGTAAATGTATGAGCAAGTGTTCGTATGCAAATACATATATATATATATATATATATATATATATATATATATATATATATATATAATTATCCTGTAGTTCAAGAAAAACTGCTCAATGTCAAATAATAGAGCTATTTAATATATTAAAAATATAGATAATACCCTACATTGATAGCACAACTTGGAGTTTCATGAAAATTATAGACAACATGAAAGTTGTGCAATCAATGCATGATATTATGTGTATCTTTAACATATATATATATATATATATATATATATATATATATATAGTAGAATGGATCTTAGTTTATAACCCGTGGTTTCATCCTCAGACAAATTGATTTAATTTTTAAAATTTGAAACTATTTATGTCAGTTTTTGTTTGATTATGTTTGATGCTGGTGGAGAAATTCTCTCTGAGTTCATTTTGGGATGACACTCATATGTACACAGACATACACCCATACAGGTGCAGGCATTATGGTTTGCACAAACACATACATCTATAAACAATGCGGGACCAGGTGCAGACATGTATCCATATATTCAAGCACACACACGCACATCCCAATTCAATTGTAATCTTATTTTGATATTCAGAATGTATGTAGCAAATATTTTCCAACAAGGGGAGAGTTGGGAGTCTTCTTTCAGGTCAATCGACTATGTTATTAGACAGAATAAGACTCGTATCCATTCTACTAAATATGTTAGCTCTATCACTGATATTGAGCCCTTTCCAATAAGCACCATGCATATATAAATTATATATATATTTATTTATTTTTTCATATACAAAATGTAATTTTGAAGGAGTTAATGAATTTTTAATCTGACATTATTTCTCATTACTATAAATGACCACTTATATGTAGAAACCAACATAGCCCTGCATGCTTTCAGCATTACTTATTTATAATGACCATCATATCTGTGATATAAGTGACTTTCATTGTCCTTGGTATTGTGGGGTCACTGGTTGGTCTCATTCTCAACAATTCCCAAGGTAAACTAGTCCAGGCATTTCAAATCAATAGAGATCTGAAGCCATATTTTGAAGGTAACATGTTCTGCATGTGGGCAATTATGGCTCTTCACAACTACCTATCCTTTGTAGCTCTAAGCAAAGTTTGTCTTCCTACTACCCCTCCCAATTTCTGTTCTGTCATCCATTTACACATTTCATTAAGTATGTTACTTGCTGTTTTCTTCTGCCCCTCTTGCCTTCAGTGTCAAATTCTCCAAACCATTTGTACCCTGAAAATTTTGACTTTCTCGTATTCTAAGAATAAAATGTCTTTTTGTCTTTATTTTTCTTGAGACTTTTTGTGGCTCATATCTTCTATTTATGCTTTTGTCAGTCTCCTGTAGAATATGGAATTACAAATTGCACATTGGCGTATTATAAGTGTGTGCATGTCTACATGTAAACAATTAAAGATGAAGCAACAGAAAATTGGGTTTCTACTATAGGCCATTTATTCTTTTTTTTTATAGAAACTGTAGGGAAACAAAGTTCTTCATATCTCTTGGGTATGTCCATTTTCTTATTTCTAGTGCTGAAGTAAGTAATTAATGATAAGAATGGTTATAATGGTTGAGCTGAAGTCAGCTTTGTGCTGACTTGGAGTAACCAAAGTACATACTTCATCAGTAGTTCTACAAAACACATCTGAACATTATGCATTGGAAAGTGAGTGTGGGTTGGTCCTTTACAGAAGTGGGGTCATAAAAATTTTGCAGATTATCAAAACCTTTTCTGGTTCCTTTATTACTAGTTTGTTTTATTTTTTTATTCTTTATTATTTTATTTATTGATTTTATTTAATTTCTCAACAAGAACCATATGTGTTCTCATCATCTAGGAGAAAATTCCCATCATTCACTGTAAAATAGAAGAAGTGAAAATATGTAGCAGTTCAGTATTTTTTTCTTTGTTTTTAATAAAATTTTCTTGTTTCTTAATACTTTGTTTATTTCTTTACTACGTTGTCTCAAACCAAATAACAATAAATTGACTGTCGGCAGAATCTGAAGCAGCAATACCAATCTGTGCATAAATAAGCCCATTATTTCTACAGGTATAAAAATATAAATATAGATACTATTATATAAGTAATGTCGGCATTTTATATATTTTCTACAGCTTAGTACAGTAAATAGGTAGAAATTATGACATGCTACCATAAATTTATTTACTGATGAAAAAAAAAAGGCAAAAGAATTACATTTCAATAATGTGAGATGAGAGATTACAAAGAAATTACTTGAAAAGGACACCACTGTAAAATTGAGGCTGGCAAATTGTTTAACTTCAAAGTATTTTTGCCTGGAGAAAATGGAAAATTTGACTCATGTTTTTCCTTACTCTTTTGAAACGTTATCCTGAAAAATTCTCAAGGAAGTAAATCAAACTACAGATAGCTGATGAGTCAAGTAACTACATGAAAAAAAGATCTGTAAGCTTTAGACTTGAAATAGTTTAACTAGTCAAGTTTGGTTTCTTCAGCAAGCCAACAATAAAGCAGAAAGAGATGCCTTGAAGGGAAAACTTCTATCTGATATCTTTTGGAACAATTGTATAGAATTTTGACTACATAAAAATATAAAAAGAAATGTCATCAGAAATGGGGCTAAATTGACACTAAAGGAGGATTTAATTGAATGCCTCATGGTCACTAGACTTATACTATAGTCAAAAAGCAGAGAATCACAACCGACAGAATTTTGTTTTTTCAGTTTCATATAAAAATTACTATATTAAGTAAGATACCAACATGATGTGCGGTAATAATTTGTGAAATGGATAACTCTAAGAATAGAGAATTTTATCTGAATTTCTCAGATGAGCAATTGTCATTATTTACATAATTTACATTTGAACTAATATCCACATTTTTGTTGTTTTTATCATGTTTAATTTTGATTTAGCAATTACTAAAGGGCCAACATGATGTGGATTAATAAATTTGGGGAATGGAAAATTTGGAGTATTTGATAACAGTCAAAGGTCTGTATGAATTTCAAAGATGAGGAGTTACCATTATTTACATTTGGACTAATATCCTCTGGATTTGAACTGATATCAAATCCTCTGGATTTGAACTAATATCTACCATTGTTAAAGGGTTCAATCTGAAGTGTATATGAATATTTTTCCATATACAAAAAATATTAACACCACTTTAAGGGCACAATAAAAAAAAAAAAGAAAAGAACTCTTACTGAGGGTGAAATTGGCACATAAATAAATTGTTTATTTACAATAATTCCCACAAAAGGGAAAATGTGTGTAGTGGTTGCTTCAGGTATTCTTTTGAGCATCATAAGACATTAATCTAGAGAGAACAAATGTTCTTAAGTGGGGATTTACTATATTAGGTAAATTCCTTGATAGATAGTGTAATGAGTTGTTGAATTCTTGTCAAATATTGTTGAGCTGTTTTGATAGGTTAACATAGTGGGAGCTTCCATTTCAGGTTAAGTTTATTGTGATCAGGGAAATTTCCTGTTGGAAGTCAGATTCACGGGAAGACGCTGCTCAAGTGGAACTTACTTCTTAATGATGGAATACAGAAGAAATGTGGGTAGTTTGATATTATTAAGTAACATGGTCTGTTCTTGATGTGAAGGTTTGTCTCAGCAGGAACAGGGAATGTACTTTGTCCGAGCACTTTCTGTGGAAATAGTGGTAAAGGTCTGGTTTAGATTGGAGAATATGGTGTTCCACTCCTGAAAAGCTGGAACATAGACCCCTCATATGTGTGTAGGAGATCTATTTTCTATAAATAACTTAGTCATCCAGAGATACAGCCATAGCAGTACCCTTCATCATGTCATCAAGAGGTTCCACTGGAGACTAATGCATGGTCCAGAAACTATTTAACAAATGGCAGTACAGGAACCCTGATATTATACACCTGCTGATAGGATAGCCTCCTTTGGAGTTACTCAAAGGTTTGGATCCTTGACTATCAGGTGGATAATGCTAAAACCCAGAAAATCTCTACCTCCATCACTTCATCAGGAACAATCAACCTAGGAAAGAAAACACATATATGATGCTCTGAGTGGACATGTTGCAATTGCCCAGAAGTTAAGGCAACAGAACTTTTCTTTGGGTCAAAAACATTATACCAACCCAAGACATAAAGGCACCAAGACAAATTCACTCATGTATGTGAAGACAAAGAGACCCATTGGGAAAAGGGGGAGGGTAACGAGGGTTGCTCAGGGATGCATGTGCATCCCCAACCCACATTTGAATTAGTATAGTACATAATTACAAGGGCAGAGTCTGAAAAGGGAAAGCTATCTATTCAAGAGTAAAAAAAAAATTAGTCTTAGAAAGGAGAAGCATTATGGATCAGAGGGAGGGACAGTGAGTGTGAAATAGCTATATAAAGTTTTAAATTTTTAAATTAGTTTAAGTTCCAATATCCACATTTTTGGAAAGTGAATAGACTTCAATGTCAGTAACCTATGCTAAAAAAAAAAACTGACATTAAATACATAGGCCTTGAAAATTGATAAATTAACCTCTATGCACATATATATATATATATATATATATATATATTTTGAACAATAAAAAAAATGTAAAAATTTAAAATCTTTAAACACACTGGGTTGTAGATTAATATTCTTTCATTTTTTTTATTATTATTCCATTTAGATTCCTCAACTAGTCTCGGCCGAAATGGCCATCATCGGGAGGAGAAATATTTCTGCTTGCTGCTAGCACTAAACTACAGAAATGAATGTCTTGATGGAGAAAATATATATATATATATATATATATATATATATATATATATATATATTCATCAGACTTACAAAATCAAAAAGATCTTGTTAAATATAACTTCAGGTTTATAAAACACACACACTCACACATACTTACTGTGCTAAATATTAACAAAGTTTAAAACAAAGAAAGGGACAGAAAACAAAAAAAAAAAAAAATATTACTAGTAATTAAGTTAAAGGTGAATAATTAGATAAAAGAAAAACAAAAAACATTCAGAAACATGATTAGAATTACCAACATACATTTAGACAGGTGAAGTTTTCTTGTGGGTTCATCGGACAAATATTGAGGCAGGAGTGAAATTCTGGTTGCAATGGTTTTGGTGGGGGAGAAACAGAACTTAAATCTCTCAGGTCAAATTGGCTGGGTGGAGATTTTATTCTAAGATGGCCATGAAGAGAGTTTTTGTATGAGAAATAATCTAGAAAAGAAAGATTTCTTAATGGCTCTCCTTTCTACTTGACAGAAAAATGCTCAACTGAATTTTAATGTGTGTTATTTTAAGAGTATAAAATTTCTATTAACTTAATAACTATGCATGTTTAGAAGCTGAAGTTTTGCAGTTTAATAATTTGATACTTGTTTTAAATGCTGTATAATTTTTCTCTTTCTTCATGAATTATATGTACTGTATATGCACAGGTATAGTGAAAGTTTTCGTAATCAGTTTTTAATGCAGAAAATAGGAAGTCACACTATACACAGATTGTTGGTGACCAGTTGCACTATACACAAGTAAGGTTTTTTCTGAAAAAGTTAAAATTCATGCAAAAAATTCAAGAGTCACACTATACACGGGTAATTTTTACTGGAGGGATTAAAATCCATGCAGAAATATTCAGGGTTCGCACTATACATGAATAAGCTTAAACACAAGTAAATACAATAAATTAAATTTTAGGTTAGTATCCATTCAGTAGAAATATTGTATTTTATTAATACTTCTCGGTAAAAAGAGGTTTCATTTTGTTTGAAATTGGTTAATTAATAGACTGTGTACCAGTAAAATGACTGCTATAATTTGAAAGTAATTTGTTTATTTTACAAGATCTTAATTTATATAGATTTTTAAAGTTTTTCTTCACAAACGCTACAAGCAGATATTTTATTACACTTTCTACATTTCTAATACAAAACTTGCAGAGATTTAAAGAGATGTTCATCTTTATTTTTATAAAGAAAATTTTCAGTTAAAGAGCAACTTTCCAAAATGTGATGAGACTCAATACATTAAAATACTACAGGTGAAAACTGATTGATGTATTCTGTGAATAGATAAAATTCTTAATAAATTATAAATTATAAAGCAGTTCTCAAACAAAAACAGAACGAAGAATTATGTTTAATAGAAGCATGAAATTTTACACTTTGGATCATTGGATATTTGGCAATAACTATCCATACAGGCCAATGAGATATTGTCTAAATTTTTAACATTACTTCATGAATTACCTCCTCATAACTGACTTGTTTTGCTTGTTATTGTATAATAGACATTATTATTATATAACAAGACATTATTAAATATTTAAAATATTGTCAAGTGTGCCATGAAATTTATTAACTAATAAATCATGATATGATAAAATAAAATAGATGTTAAAAAATAACAAAAAACAAAATAGCTTTTTTTAATTTGAGTTATTAAAGGCAGTGTAACATCTTGTAATCCAGTAATAATATCCAAATTAAAACATATTGTAACTTACTTTTTTTCCAGGTTTCCTTTCCTATAAAATGTTATATTATGAGTCATTGAAGTACCAACATGAAGTGACAGTTTTAGGATTTTTAGCAGATTTGATTCTAAATGAAAAAACTTCTGGAAATGAATATAAAAAAGAGAAAACAATTTTCAAGTATAAAAAAATAACAATATGCCGTGGCATTTTTCATTTACATTCTAATCATAACTTTTATTAGAACAGGAACTGAGAAAAGAGTAAAGTAAAAAGAAAAAAGAAAAAATTCATCAAAGAAATTTGTCACAGTCAATAAATAAAATATAATGCATAAAGAAAGACAGATTAGATGAAAAGCAAAATACTTCTAAGTTTCTGTTTTTAACATTAATTTGTGATTACTCTTTTTTTTTTTTATCATTTCACTCCAAGCAACGTAATAAAGCCACTAAGACACAAGGGGATTACTGAGTATGAGAGAATATTTGTTAAAAAGAAAATAGCATTAAGAAGATAGAAAAATAAAAGAAGAGGAATTAAGAAAACAGAAGATAATGATTGCTGCTATACTAAATTTATATACTAGATTTTTATTACTACAAACTTATGTAAGAAGTGAAAATAGAATTAAAAATAAATCCATTAACTCTTTAGAAAATACCAGATTCAATAATTAGTTTGATTCTTCATAAACTAAGGGAATAACACTTTCACTACTGCTTTGTTATATCATTTTTTCCAGGCTGTGCTGACCCATTCTGGAAAAAGCAGGATATTACATTTACTAGAAATATATTATTTAAATACACTGATGGCGATTTTTTTCATGAGTATTAACACTTTGTTTTCATGTGGACTCTCTTTAGTACAAAGTAAACTAAATAACACTCAATACACAATATAATAAAAAACATCACCAAAGCCATTGTTTTGCACACTACAATATAGGAAAGCACTATAAAAAATTCTATATATCAAGAACGATTTTAGTCAAAATATTATGACAGTATATAAAGTTTTTGTCTGACATATTTTGTCTTTTAGAACTTCATCAAACTAAAGTGATGTTTATGTTGATGTGACTACACATGCACATGAAGGGGAGGGGATGCTGAGAATTTAAATTAAAATTTTTTTTTCAATATTGGTTTTGGGTATATAGTCTAGTCATTTAGTTGCTTTTTCTTTTTGTTTATGTTTCAGTCACTTTTATTAGTAAATATCCCACATTTTCATAATAGATTTGCCAAGAAAGGTGAAACATTTGAAGAACTTGGACACAAATTTACTGTGGATGAACTCATGATTAAAATACTTTCTAAACATTTTCATATTAATAAAATTGCTTCCTCTTTTAATTAGAGTAGCATTTTTTTTAAATCAAAATTATAGTCAAACTCAGTGTGGGGAGCAACTAATGCATTTCGTGTGTTGTTTTGTAAAAGATCCCTTTTGTGTTCATAGAATCTTTTAATTATATATATATATATATATATATATATATATATATATATATATATATATATTCCTGGAGAAAATTATTACAGGTAATAGAGTAAATTCCTCCTTCAAATTTTAGTTTATTATTTTGTTTTGTATTTTATTGTTTTAGAAGTAGTTGTAACTAATGTTTTGTTAGGTTTAGATAAATTCTTTTCAGTTGAAGTTGTGATAGTTGGTGGGTAGAACAATATATTTTGATTCATTTGGTTTTGTCCGTAAAGACGACTTTTTTGTTTTGAAATATTTTATGAGCCTTTTGTTTCACATTGAATATGAAACGATTTGGGTGCTTGAGGAGCTTAAAAGTATTTCAATCTATTTCACCTTTTCATGTAAATACTGAGAGCTGCAAATTCTGAATGCCTGCACTTGTTTGAAATTAGCACTAAGCAATAGTTTATAGCACAAATGCTGGAAACAATGTTTCATGTGTTTTGAAAATGTATATATGAGTTGACATTGGGCAATGTCAGTTTCATAAAAATGTATAGATATGCCAGCAGCAGTGGAAGTGTTAATATGCAAAAATTGAAAGAATTTATCTTAGAATTTTTAATCTCACATAACAAAAATTTATTGGAAAAAAAAACAAAAAACACATTTATTGAGAAAAAGTGTATACGGTAGAATTGTACATTACAGGATAATAGGTTTCACTTATCTGTATAGTTAAACTACTTTAACACTTAAACAAGTCATACTCATTACAACTTAACTCTTTCTGTGTATCTATAGTCAAAGTGAAAGAATACTAAGCCCAGTCAGTACCTGGATTCTTTTTATTCTTTTATAGTAATGTTCACCCCTGTACAAGGCTTGGGGGCCACTTGAGGTAGAGGGTTCCATTAAGAGGCAGTTTATATGGATAGGACGAAAGATAATGGTTAACCCTAGACTTGAACAGCTTAGGATTGTAGTGATTGGGGAAAAATGCTCTTGGGACTCTATTCCACAGAGCAGTGGTTTGAGGGAAGAAGATATTTGAGTGGAACTTACTTCTCACTGATGGAATAAGGAGGGAATCTGGGTAGTTTGCTACAATGTAAGTCATATGGTGGGTCGTAGCCATGAAGGTTAGAACTAACAGGGCCAAGGAATCTAGTTCATCTGAGCACTTTCCAGGGAAGTAGCAACAGAGCAGAGTGAGCCTTGCCACATCCCACCTTTTGAGAGATATGTTGTGGTGTGGAAAATAATTTGTCACCCACAAGGTCACTGAGAAAACTTTTAGCTCTATCAAGACTGGATAGTGAGGACTGGGCAGCACCTGCCCAAATATCACAACAGTACTCCATTCTTGACCTGGGCTGGCTCTTGTTAAGGTAGAGGATAACATGAGGAGTCAGGTACAGGGAGCTGACCAGTTTTCCTGCTTTTCTGCAGGAAAAGCTTGTACAATCTGAAATAGGGTTTAGCTTTAAATTAAGGGTTGA
Source organism: Acanthosepion lycidas (assembly GCA_963932145.1). Taxonomy (NCBI): domain Eukaryota; kingdom Metazoa; phylum Mollusca; class Cephalopoda; order Sepiida; family Sepiidae; genus Acanthosepion; species Acanthosepion lycidas. The sequence continues at coordinate 79,214,764 of OZ010576.1, forward strand.
TAAGCTGGAAAAAAATGAATTCTATATATTCATATACTTTATGAACTTATTTACTAAAATATTCAACATTCAACTAAGCTACCTTCCTCATGTGCACCAATTTGACTAGAGGCAAAAAACATTGGTGAAAAAAGTTTAAAAATTATACCTTTCACTTGAGATTGCAACAAGTAATGAATGATTAGAAAGGCAATCATGAATATTGAAAAATAATAAGAATATCAGGGTTGCTACCCTAAACTAATGAAGCAAAGTAAAGTATTAGCAAATGGATGTGTAACAATAGAATTATTTTGAGATTGCTAAAGCTGATGGGGGGAATGAATATACAATAGTGATCTACACAATGCAAATTAAGATTTTGTGAATTGTTTTATTGGCATTGTTTCTCCAAGATTTAATGCATGCAGAAAATTAATTTGATTAGAGTATTTTCGAGTTTTTTTTTTTTTTTTTTCTGTGAGAATTATCTCCTAACAATTGCAACCAAAGATCACTTTCTATTGTTTATAGCAAAAATCAATTTTTTTTTCTTACTGTAATTTCTCAAATGAATATTTCCCAATCTGAAAGATATAAATTCATGATTTCTGCTGCTTTTGTTTAGGAAGACTCATGATTTGGGACAGCAGGTGTCCTCAAATAGACAAAACTCTATTCATGACTCATTCATTGCATTGGTGATTAATTCATTATGATTGATTTTCATATGTAATGAACTCTCTCTCTCTCTCTCTCTCTATATATATATATATATATATATATATATATATATATATATATATATATATATATATACATGCACACACACACACACACAAACTGAAGATATTAATAATAACAACAAAAACAAATCTTAAAATCTAGTAATCAGAAGTTCTGAATATGATTACGACTTTCTTCATGTCTTAGCTTATATGGATTGATTTTTTTTTATTCATTATGTCACTTTTTAAAACAAAATATAATTTCAGGACAGGCAGTCATAACTCTCCATAGCTTCTTCCATTTAATATCTCTGAATAGACATTACTTGACTTCTTGGGAAAGATAATGGAGTGGCTTCATATTGCTTTTGCCACTTCACTATTTACCTTCTAGACTAGATGACACCCAAGGCTATTTAATCTATAGCTAGTTAAGGGAGCAGAGATGAATTGATACCTTTCTCAAGAAAGAGATCAGACATGAATTGATACCTTTTGCAGAAGTAAATATAATGACATGATGGCACTCCAGGAAACTACCAGAGTTACCTGTACCTTGAGCCAGGCCTATATATATATATATATATATATATATATATACATACATATAAGAACTAATGGATTTATTTTTACTATTTTAACTATAGCAAGTAATCAAAATATATACGTCATTTTTTTTTCCTTTGTAAATGAATGAAAATTCACCTTAAATATTCTCTATGTTTCTAAGATTATTTGGCAAGCCTACCTCTGCAGGATAAGTATTGGCACAATTTTTAAAAGGCAGTGAAAATCCTGTGGATTTATATGATCAGTTAATATCATTATCATTGATAGCATACTCTATAAAGTGTGTTGATATCATATAGACATGGCTCTGATATCATTTTACCTGAGACAAATTCATGTAAAAGTATTAAATATACAGCTGATCTAACCTTATTTCTCTTTAGTCATCAATACAGCTCTCCTATTTTATCCTTGTTTTAAACAGTTAAATACCAAGATACAAGTGCTTTTGAAAATATCTATCTATCTATCTATCTATCTATCTATCTATCTATCTATCTATCTATCTATTTATCTATCTATCTATCCAAAATATTATATATACATATATATGACCAAAATATTATATATACATATATATGACCAAAATATTATACATACATATATATGACCAAAATATTAGTTAGACCATAAAAATCAAAATCGGACAAAAAAATAAAATACTATGTTACTTAAAAATCGGAAACCAAAAAGAGAAAATATACAGTATAACAAATAAATAATAATAAATAAAATAAATTGACCTAAATTCATCGAAATAAATAAACTAACAAACTGATCCCAATAAACTAACTGTTAGAAAAAACAAATAAAGATAGTCAATCCAAGTAAATACATGAATAATAAACAAATTAAAAACTGTCCCCGCCAAAATAATAGTTAGAATAAACTACAACAATCAACCCCAAAATTGAATAAATAGCTTTAATTATCTTCCCAAACCAAAACAAAACTATTAAATAAGTGATATAAACAAATTTTTACTATGTTAATAAAAACATCAATTAAAATAAAAAATAAATAAATAAATAAATATATAAGATAAGAAATAAAAATAAATAAAAACAAGCAAAATAATTTAACCCAAATAAATAAATAAACGACTTCCGGTAAAATAACCGCTAAAATAGACTACCCACAATGCACCACTGACCCGTATATATATATATATATATATATATATATATATATATAAATACCTGAGAAAAATAACAGCACTCGTGGCCTGATGATTGCATCTAGCATGAAACAGACTTTTCATGTAAATACTGAGAGCTGCAAATGTTCACTTTTATATTTACACATGCTCTATCTCTGATATTGAGCACTTTATCCCATAAATATAGCACATCTTAAGACTATATTTCTTCATATATATATATATATATATATATATATACACACACACACACACACACAACTATACAAAGAAACCTGAAATAAGAGATCATAATAAAACTGAACACAGAAGATTAGAACCTTTGAAATCTGCCTTAAATCCTTCTTGGTTGCACAACCGCTGGATATAACATTGTGTACATCTCTAATAGGAAATAATGTGTATGCAGACAAATGTAGGTTCCAAAAGCCTAGTGATCACACCAGTGAAGACATTTATTTTGAACAGATCCCTCCCACAATATAATTTACACAGTTGCCTACTGGATTCAGTAATAAATAGAAACAACTAGGACACTACATCAGATAGTTTTGTCAATCTGCATGTAGAATTGGTAACAATGTCTTTAGAATATCTCTCTGAAATTTATATCTGTGTTTTTGTTGTATGTGCATATATGGCCACTTGACTCACACTGTACTATATTTTTGCAGAGAGCAATAAGCAATGATTATGTATATACAATTTTTAAAAAATAAAGAAAATCCTCTGGATTTATATGACCAGTTAGTATCGTTATTGTTGGTATGTTCTATAAACCTTGTTGCGATCATATAGACATGGAAATCTTTGCAAAAACCTATTAAATATACAGCTTTTTTTTTTTTCATAAAACACAAACTTACTTGAAATAAACTAAAACTTGAAAAGCTACAGCAATAATTTGAGAAAATTCAATTAACAAGTAATTATGTTAAATTATAAATCTGTGAATTATTATATTTTCAAGTTTTACGTTAGACTGTTTCAACATTAGAATTCTTTAGACCTCATTAATTTTTTCTTGTTAATAGTCATATTCTGTCTGATTTTATGGGATGAGTTGTTATCATTATTTTATCTACATTCAGACTATTTTTGTTATTTCGGCTGTTGTGCCTCCAACCTTTCTCAGGTGTATATCTGGGTTACCTACAGGGAATTCTGAACTAAACAGTTATGGGATAATGTGAGTTCAATATTTGGATTGGGCAATGTGTATGAGCAATACAAAATAAAAATAAAAACTAGACATTATCCCTAGATATGAGAAGTTGAACAAGAACAGTTTACCCACATAGATTAAATAAAGGGCTTTGTTCAGAATTCTCAGATTGTGATATATCCGAGGGAACCTGTTTATTATTTCCATTGTAAATTGTCAAAAATAAAAAAAAAAATGTATAAATTCACTTTCATCATATGTCTAGACTTTATTACAGTACTAATCATCACTTTTCAAATCAATAAATATTGCTGAAGCATGAAAGTAGTTAAAATAAAAGTAGTGACACACTGCTTTTTTGGGGTTTTTTTTGTGGGCATGAAGGTCCATGTTTCTTAAAATTTCAATTGATTCTAAGTTTGTTTCCATTTTCTTTAAAACTTAGTCGTTACTAACATATTCAGTTCATGGTATTCTGAGCATCTTTCTGAAGAACCATGTTTTTGTTGCCTCAAGTCTCTTATTTTGTGCTTCTTCAGAAGGATACTAAGGATATCATGGACCGAGCATGTGAGCAATGATGAGGTCGTAGAGAGGATGTAAACAAAGAGGAGGCTTATACTTAACATCAGCATGAGGAAGCTGAAGTTTCTGGGACATATAATGAGGAAGGAAGGCCAGGAGAATCTGATGCTCACAGGTCGACTAGAGGGAAAGAGAGACAAGGGAAAACAACACGTGACATACCTGGCAGCCTTAAGCAAATGGATGACAGAACATGGTCTGGGAGAGGAAGCAGAGGGACATAACTGCAAGGGATAGAGTGAGGTGGAGAGCCATGATCACCTATGTCTGGAAAAGACATGGCATATAAAATAAAAAAAAAAAAAGTCTCTTCTTTATTTGTGAGTCCAACATTTCTTTAATGCATGGAACAGAAGCGGCCATTAAGAAAAAAATTACATTGAATATTTCTATCTCATAATAATGTCTCCCTGTTTAAGAAATTGATGGATGGTTTAATTTCTAAACTGGTTTAAATGAAGCAAAAAAAAAAGCCACAACTGGTTTGATAAACTAAAAAAAAGTAAAAGAGTAAAAACATGCTGACTTGTGTTTCGTATCTTACTCATAAAACCTGTGACACTCAAATAGTATAAATGACTAATAATAAATACCGTATGAGAATTATGTCATTTATATTTCCATTCTAGAAATATTAGGTTGGTGCAAAAATAATGTCGTTTTCTCATGTATGTTACTATGTGAGAAAACGACATTATTTTTGCACCAACCTAATATATATCAGCTATAATAATTAGCACAAATGATACAGTGATAAAAAAATGTTTTTTTTTTTTTTTTTTAATGTCCTTTGTATCAGTTGTCATAAGTTGATCAGATTTCAGGAACATGAAGTGGCATTTTGAGAAATATATTTTCCCCTGTAAAATACTTCTTTAGACCAGGTTTACAGATGACTGAACAGAAACAATTATAGCACATTTCTTTGGCCTTTGCACAAAGGCTGAATCTGTCAACAAGTAAGAAAACAGGCTGTAATATAATGGATTTATGTATGGCTGCTTGCTTATTTCTGAGTATGCCTATCTGCTAAGGTAGTTTGCTGATCCCTGTTGCTGACACTACTCAGGCATATTTGGTCTTTTACAATACCCACAAAGTGAACCTCTGGTTTATGGTGTAATACTAAGCAGACTTTAGTTACAGTTTAGTTACAGTCTGGTGGGATCACCAGTTTGAAAAAGCCGAGTATACTTAAACACTTGTTCATAATGACGTGAGACTTCATACTAGCACAGCCACTGATGGCTACTAGACAGTTTTCTCTTGGCAGGTTCATTCACAAGGCGTTGGGGGAATTGTGGTGAGGTTTTCAGCTACTTTCCAATGGCACTACATGGTTGGAAAACTAAATTTCTAACAGTCCTGCCACATTCCACTATATATATATATATATATATATATAATTTTCTAATATCAAGAAAAAAAACGAGAACATTGATAAAATTTGATTGTATTTTTTTTTTCTAGGTTTTAAAATTACCTTAAACATTGGAATCAGGGATAGATTGTTGAAATTTCTAGTTCACATAGGGAGAAAAGAGGTCTTACAAAATGTGGCACCGACAGGACATGTTGAAGGATGGAAAAAAGCAGTGCATAACCAACCTAACAAGCTTGTGTAAATGATTAGCAGAACAAGTATTAAGAGAGTTACTGAAAAAACAAAATTTACTAAGGGCTACAAAGGGCAGGAAATTGTGGAGAGCTATGATCGTCTATGTTCTGAAGAAACATGCACATAGAAGAAAATTTCATCATGTCATTGTATTGCATTACTGATGATGATTTTTCTCTGTGAATGCATATTTTTCTTGCTCTTTGACAAATCTGTTGGTTTTTGCTTGCATGTACATATCACAAGGTTGTACCATGTGAAGATTGCCTATGTTACTATGTTATTTGGCTTGTTTTGAAATAATGCAAACATTTTTCAAATATTGTTAATTGCAATTTTCCTACCCAGTTATTAATTTGGTATATATCATATGAAATAACTCTTTTTGGTATGAACCTGCAATTAAACAAATTAACTCACTCCTTGAAAATATTTCGTGAAATAAAAAATATTTTAGCAAGAATTTTTGTTTCAATAGCATTTTTCTAATAAGTAATGTACTAGAAGTAATTACACAATTTTTCTTTTCTTGATTTATACATTTTCTTGAAGGCTCTTGTTTTACGCATTCCCCTAGGCTGTTGCATTATGCATTCCCTTGGAGGCTTTTGCGTTATGCATTCTCCTGGAGGCTCTTGCGTTATGCATTCTCCTGGAGGCTCTTGCGTTATGCATTCTCCTGGAGGCTCTTGCGTTATGCATTCTCCTGGAGGCTCTTGTGTAATGCATTCTCCTGGAGGCTCTTGTGTAATGCATTCTCCTGGAGGCTCTTGGTTTATGCATTTTCCTGGAGGCTCTTGGTTTATGCATTTTCCTGGAGGCTCTTGGTTTATGCATTTTCCTGGAGGCTCTTGGTTTATGCATTTTCCTGGAGGCTCTTGCGTTATGCATTCCCCTGGAGGCTCTTGGTTTGTGCATTCCCCTGGAGGCTCTTGTTTTATGCATACTCATTTGGTGGTCATTCTCATTAAAACATGCTGTCAGTTGAGATGACAGACATTTCATGAAGCTAAAAGTTTTTAATCCCAAACAATGCCAGGTGAATTTTCTGTTCACTCAATTATGAGATATGATAACAGTTTAAGTAAATGCAAATAATATTTCTATATTGAGGGAGTATTGTAATAATTACATGTCTCTTATTTGAAATGAAAACACTTGTTTCTGTGTATCAATTTATTAACTTTTCAATTCATTGATACTCCATAAGATTTAAGGTTTCATTTTTTGTTGTTTAATCTTGCCACAGTAAATATAAGAAAAATATGTTTTGAACAACATATTTAATCTTTCTGAATCTTAGACATTATTTAAGAAAGAATATGTATAAACCAATATTTTTTAAAAGTTTTACTGTCCACAAGTACAGAAAGACGTATTGCATATATCATTCTTGATAAAAAAACAGGTTCAAAGCAACGTCAAATGATTTTTTTAAAAAATGGAAATAAAAATCAGAAAATGTTAAATGTACATCAGACATGACAATAAAAATTAGATAAAAGCAAAGTCTTTACCCTTTTAAAATAAATTTTGAAAACATTTTCTACTTAAATATATTCATTCTGCAGATGCCAACGAGCTGAATGGTTGCGCTTTGCACATCGAGTCCCACTGTAGTCTCACCAATTGTGATTGAAAAGTCAGAGTACAACTGGTATTCCAAACAGCTGTACTTTTTTTTTCTATCACTCCATCAGTACTAGAAAGAGCAATAACAGTTGGTGGACTTAAGAAATCTATTTTCCAGAAAAACTGTTTGAAGAGAAAGGTTTTATAAATTTCAACTGATAGTAATTCTGAGTTTACAGGCAATGAATGATAAATGTTTCCATATAAGGAATTAATCTCACTATTACAATTAATAAAATGGCCGTATTATCTTTTTAAATCATTGTGAATAAATACAATATTGATTATGTGTTTTAGCTGAAGTAACTAAATGAAGAATATTTATTTAAAAAAAAGATTTGAAGTTTGCATTTTAAATTTTGCAAATAATTCATTAGCATTTGAATTTTTAATGTGACATAAACATCTATTCATTAAATATTAAACTATCATTGATATTGCAAACTTTAAAGACATCAAATATTTTAGAAAATTATTTATTGCATTTAATCATGTTTTTAATTAAAAAGTTGAAGTTACAAATATTGTATTCTTGAAAATAATGGCTGTCCAGGTCAAGAGATTAAAACTGAATTTTGCTGAAATTGTCATTAAAGCTGAATATGATTGTATTTTTTGTTACAGAAATTTGATTACTTTCCTGTTATTTACATTCAAAATATAATGCTGACCTGATTAGTTTATGATAATTACTCTGCAAAAGATATGTTGCAAGGAAATTTTAAAATTTCAACAAAGATATTTTAGATTCTTTCACGGTGTTATAATATTAAGCCAGAACTTGAATATTTATTTCCCCTAGATCTTCATCTCATCCTCCACCACTTAAAATCTAAATAAATATAGAAAATGAGAATATATACACATTCATATTTTATATATTTTTTGTTACCACAACAATTTACAATGTAGAATATTTCTGCTTATAAATGTAGAAATCTCTAGTTTATTAGAATGTAGAATACTCAGGTTTTTTTAAGGCTTATTCTCCCAATTTCTATTCCTATTAATTAATTTCTCATTACTTGGTTGGTTAAACAAAAATAATTGATTATATGAAATTTGTTTCATGAGATTTATTACAAATCTCTATAAAACAACAAATTAGTTTGAAAACTTCAATGAGTACATTGTTTTTAACACATTCAATGCTGAAATGTGTATACATGTCAGCATCAAATGTGTTAAAACCAATGTACTCATTGAAATTGAAGCATGGTTACCTGGCTTTTCTGGCTTGTTATGGTGGAGAATAAAGACAATGTTGTTGATTTCTCAAGACCATTGCCATTTTGATTGGATACTCTGCTGTACAGATTAAGTTAAACGGCACCCACTGCACACAATATAATGAGAATATTTCACAAGACAGGTTATAATGTATGGCACTATTTATCTACACATGTTTGGAAATAGCACTGAGTGCTAGTTAATTTATAATACAAATGTTAGAGACCATAATTTCAAGGTGTCTTGAAAATGTGTGTGTGATATATATATATATATATTGACAGCAGATAATATTTTGTAAAGATATATATAAGTTTATTATTCCCCCATGTTTAGAATATTGCATCACATATAGTGTCCATGTTATTTTCTTTGAGCTCCTTGATGAAAGTATCAGCAATATTATCAGTCTTGATCTGGTATGTTGGCTTCAGTTATTCTCATACCACTGTTAGTTTGCCTCCTTGTGTCTTTCCTATAAATATTTTCATAGTAATTATTTGGATGAGTTCTTCTCTGTGGTATCTAGAATTTTTCAATTTAAGTGCAGTACTAGACTAGTGTTGAGATTTCATCAATTTACAATTGAGCTGGTTAAATGTAGCCATAAATTCTATGCTCACAGTTTCTTTTGTTGCACTTCTTGTTTGTGGGACTCCCTTCTGGCTCCATACTTTCCAGCCAACTCTAATCTCCCCAAAATTTAAATATGTTTCTGCTTCTATTTCTTCCACACCCAATAATCCCTTGTGTCTTAGTGGCTTTACTGCCTTGCTTGGAGTAAAATCACTTAAAGAAAAAAATATAAACACATTTGTAAAAGTGTTAATAAAATTTGAGGAAAAATATTGTCATAGATTTGATAGCTATTGCATTTATCATCTTGATAAAGATATGAAATGTGGTTCTACAGAAGGGTGATGAGGATGCCATGGATTGATAGTTTTAGAGAAAATTAAAACAAAAAGGACACATACTTAACATCTGAAAGAAAGTTTTGAAATTTCCAGTGCACATAATGAGGAAAAAATGAGAAATTTGATACTCACAGGATATATTGAAAGCAAGTGGGACAGTGGGGAACAGCACATTAACCTTCCTAGTGAGATTGAGTAATAGATGATGGAACAGGGTTAAGGAGAAAAGAAATTTATTAAGAACTATTAAGGACAGAAAATTGTACACAGCCATGATCGCCAGTGTTCTGAATGGATACGGTATATGGAAGAGGCAGAATATTTAATTTATGAAACTGAAAGAAAATAAAGTCAAGGGTAAGGCATAAAAAAAATTACTGTTGGTTGAAAATAATTTCCAAACTTAGACAGCAACATAATCATTAATCTTCCATAATAAAGGATAGTTTATGCAATGATATTAATATCTACAATGATATGAAAGATACTTTTTATTAAACCAACAGTGCAATGAAATAAGAAGAGTTAACCTGTACATCCTTTAATTGAAAAATTATGAAGCAGATATCTTTTCATATAATCATGGTTTCTTTATTGGCTTTTCTTTTTTTCATTTTTTTTTTTTTTTTAAACCATTTCCTTTTTTTTATTATTATGAAGCAATAGCTTAAAAAGCTCTAGCCTATCTTGTTCCTTGTTACCTGAAGGAAATCATGATTCCTTCTTTTAAGTGTGCTGCGATTACTGGATAAGGGAATCTGATCATTGATCTTAAATATTCTTTCTCGCTCCCATCAAAAGGTGGCAAATTTCCCAACTTGTACAAAATGACTCCATCTTAATGCAACGTCCCTACAGTGACAGGTCACATCAAAGCCACATCCTGATCAGAAGCAGCAAGTAAGGCAATAATGTTTCCTGATCAATTGGATGGTGTATCAAAGCCGGAAAGACAACCATAGCTGCGAGTGAAGATGCTGGCAGGAAGTTAGATCATTAAAAGTGGGGACTAACCTTGTTAATGGCTTGCCAGGAGGACAATTCTTCTGCCTGCCATTTGTAAGCAGTAAACAGGCCATATACCATTACTTTGCCATGATGGTTAAATCATTTTACTAATATTTCATAATGTTGTATTGAAATTAGAAAATCAGATTTCTGTAGTGTTTTATATGTGATTTAACAGAGCTGATAGCATTTTTGATTGTTCTCATATTGAAAGAGATAAATACTTCTTCCTTTTATATTTTTTAAAAATCAGTTCATGTATTTTTTTTTATATATATACAATTAGAATTAAAATGTAAAATAACTCAGAACTTTTAAATGGGATTTAATCACATACTATCAGTTTTAATTTATTTTTAAATATTGGCATTGAAGAAAGTGATTATTGATTCATACAACAAGAACATTGTTCATGATATTCTCATTAACCTGAAATAATATAAGTTGTAATTTGACAAAAGTATTATACGAGTGTTCATAAAAATCAGAGTTAATGAATATTAACATAAAACAGTACCAAGAGGAATTGTCTCAGCTGGTGCAAAACCCCCATTGATGTATATAATAATGGTTTGCAATATTTGTTTTCTACCTACTATACAAGAAGGAATCTTGTAATTCACAGGGCACAAAATTGAAATAATGAAATAATCATTCAAGTACCAGAAAATAATCTGTTATTTTTTTTAATAGGATTTAGTGGAATATATCTTTTGTTATTTTAACAATTGACTTGTTCAGTATTTTATTCCAACAATATATATATATATATATATATATAGTTGGAATGAAATATATATACTGTTGGAGTAAAATATATATATATATATATATATATATATATATATATATATATATATATATATATATAGTTGGAGTAAAATATATATATATATATATATATATATATATATATATATATAGTTGGAGTAAAATATATATATATATATATATATATATATATATATATATATAGTTGGAGTAAAATATATATATATATATATATATATATATATATAGTTGGAGTAAAATATATATATATATATATATATAGTTGGAGTAAAATATATATATATATATATATATATATATATAGTTGGAGTAAAATATATATATATATATATATAGTTGGAGTAAAATATATATATATATATAGTTGGAGTAAAATATATATATATATATATATAGTTGGAGTAAAATATATATATATATATATATATATAGTTGGAGTAAAATATATATATATATATATATATATATATATAGTTGGAGTAAAATATATATATATATATATATATATATATATAGTTGGAGTAAAATATATATATATATATATATATATATATATAGTTGGAGTAAAATATATATATATATATATATATATATATATAGTTGGAGTAAAATATATATATATATATATATATATATAGTTGGAGTAAAATATATATATATATATATATATATATAGTTGGAGTAATATATATATATATATATAGTTGGAGTAATATATATATATATATATATATATAGTTGGAGTAATATATATATATATATATATATATATATAGTTGGAGTAATATATATATATATATATATATAGTTGGAGTAATATATATATATATATATATATATATATATATATATATATATATAGTTGGAGTAATATATATATATATATATATATATATATAGTTGGAGTAATATATATATATATATATATATATATATATAGTTGGAGTAATATATATATATATATATATATATATATAGTTGGAGTAAAATATATATATATATATATATTTGGAGTAAAATATATATATATATATATATATACATAGTTCGAGTAATATATGTGTATATATATATGTATATAGTTGGAGTAAAATATATATATATATATATATAGTTGGAGTAACATATGTAGTTGGTGTAAAATATATATATATATATATATATATATAGTTGGAGTAACATGTAGTTGGTGTAAAATATATATATATATAGTTGGAGTACCATATATATATATATATATATATACATATATATATATATATATATATAGTTGGAGTAAAATATATATATATATATAGTTGGAGTAAAATATATATATATATATATAGTTGGAGTAAAATATATATATATATATAGTTGGAGTAAAATATATATATATATATATATATATATATATAGTTGGAGTAAAATATATATATATATATATATATATATAGTTGGAGTAAAATATATATATATATATATATATATATATATATATTTAGTTGCAGTAAAATATATATATATATATATATATATACCCAATTATATGATTGGTGTATATGGAATGAATTCCAATAACCAACAATTACTATTCTTAAAAGAGTGCTCAGTACAAAGTAGAGCAGATATAATTATTTATTTAAAAAAAAAAAAATTTATAACATAAATATGTTATAAAATCCCTACAAAAATAGCCATTTTGTTTCAACACCCTCGGTGTCTTATCAAGTGATAACGTCGAATGTAAAATAAATGGTTTTAAAAGAAACAAATTCAGAGCTCTAAGTCCTAATATCCACAGATCCACTCTTCCATCTCATTGTCTTCCTCTCTCCTCTCGTTCAATGACATTGGCTTTATATACAATTCAAGATAGGTAATCCATAGTCAGCACATTTGGATTATCCCATCTACCCCATAAGTAGCACATCTGGGCTATTCTATAAATTGTTTTCTGTTATAAATAACAGAATGTGTCTGCCCTTGTTTTTCTTCATATCATGGATCCAATGGCATTGTCAAATACATGTCCTAAATACTCTTAAAAGAGATAAAATCTTGAAGAAAGACAGCAATAAGAATAAAAGAAAAAGACCTAAAGACAAATACCAACCAACTCAGTAAAATAAAGTTGTCAATGGCTAGATTACATAAACAGAGCAAAAATGCTTGATGACATTAATTCCTATGAGAGGATGGCTCTAGTCATGTAACTCGGGTTACAACTAGGGCCATCATTATGTATGAAATACAGTAAGGAATTAATTTCTGAACTGCAAACTATAGGCTGCAAATCTTATTATTGGAAGTATCTGATGTTCAGTTTCCAGAAATTGGCCATTTTATGTAAAAAGTTAGATTATCAGAATTTGTCAGTATGTGTATCCATGGAAATAAGACTTATACATAGTATGAAGTGTTATAGGCAGGTGCTTTTCTGTTGTGAAATTAATATTTTTCTCTTAAAATGTATAGTTATCTTAAAATGAAAAGAGTGGATCTAGTTAAAGAATATGAACAAGACTGAACAAAATGAAGGAGTTTAAAAGGTATAAACTAAACCATCAAAGCAGCTGATAAAATGTTATTGTATTGTTTCTCTTTTTTTCTTAATATTTTTTTTTCTTTTGTAGTTCCCTTTATTTTTCCTTTATTTTTTTATTTTCTTTCTATCTTGAGGATAGCATGGAAATTCAAATTTAATGAACTCACTTGAAACAAGAAATTATCCTTTCATAAAGAAATAGGTATTTCTCATGGAGAACTCTGGTGGAAAAAAAAAAAAAATTTAGAAAATATATAAATCAACTAAAAAAGAAAATAAAAAATGGTTTCAACCCCAACCAAATTGTAAATAATTTATACATACAGCTGGCAGAATCAGTGTATTATTTTTTTTATTTAATCTTTTTATTGAATAAGATTGAGAAAAGCAATATTTCTAATCTAAATTGAGCTTTTCAGCTTTGAGAGAACAGTGAAAAAAATAAAAATGTTAAGTACTTGTGTGTTGCATAGGTGGTAAGAATTCTTGAAGATTGAGCATGTCAACAAAAAGTCATTTGTAAATTATATAAATTATTGTTTATAAAGACTTTATGGGAAATAGAATCCAAAAGCTATATACCGCCAATCAGAAGGAGACAGATGAATTTTCTGGGACACATAATGAGAAGGAAAGGCTTGAAAAATTTAATACTCATAGGATATATGGAAAACAAGAACAACAAAGAAACAATAAATAACCCACTTAACAAGGTTATGCAAATGGTTGACAGACTAAGAATTAAGAGAGATAATAAGGAACAAATATTGCTTGGAGTTTTCCACCCTGCAGCCACTTTCCACTGGTGTGAAACATTTCAAGCATATTGCTAATTCCATGTCAAATGTTAGGATGAGCTTCATTCTTTTATTGCAGCAATATTGATCTTTAGAAGTAAGATCTGCCTTGTATGTCCACACAGTTGAATCACTCTCATTCCCTATATTCATAAGAAGGAATTCAATTCAGATAGATTTTTTTGCAAGAACAACTTCTTTGTGAAGCAGAATCCCATGTGGATGTTTCCCCAAACACCACAATTTTAATCTCTTCTAGTCTAGGGTCAGTTGTTATACTTAGGCTGTATGAATTTAAGCACAATACTAGACTGGCAGTAAGATCTCATCAATTTACAGTTGAGCTAGCTAGATGTAGCTGTAACTTCTATGCTAAGTTTCTTATCCCACACTTCTCGCTTGTGGAACTCCCTTCTGGCTCCATGCTTTCCAACCAACTTTATCTGCAAAAATTTAAATGTAATGTCAATCACTGTCTACTGTCCACCTGATTGCTCTTTTCTTTTGTTTTTGTTCCAAACTCCTCCACACTCTGTAATCCCTTGCATGCTAATGGCTGTACTGCTTTGTTTAGGGTGTTACCAATAATAAAAAAAATCCTCCATATCTTCATTTTCTACTTTCTCCTGTCACATTCATATCACACACTGCATTCAGTAAATCTTTACTTTGATTAGCTTTTGAGCTTTTCCAAATCCAAATTAAGGGCCTTCTCTTGTAGGAATTGCTCCCTCATTGACCACCATTTCCTATCACTGGCCATATCTAGACCATTTGGGGCTGAGGTATTGTCAGATCCTCATGCAATCTTGCCTTTGGCTGCCTCTTAGTTCTTTTTCACTGCCTTGGTGTCTACTCTGTTGCTCTAATAGTTCATCTGTTGTCTCTGAGATGAGAGACGTGGCCCAGCTTATCTATGTTTGTCCTTCAATCCAGTTTGCTGTTGAATCCAGGTGTTGTCTTTCCTGTTGTATAAGAACTTTTATTGGGTGAATATTAGTAAAATAAATATATTGTTTCATCAGTTTTAATCATGATGGATGATAGGTATCTGGGATTTAATATTTATTAAAAACATGGCCAGCAACATTCAAGTAACAGTACATACAAAATGTATGTTTAAAGGACCCCATTAAAAATTTATATAAACTTTGATGCTTCTTAACATGAAAGCTCTGCTTAAAGCAAATATTTTCATTTTTGTAAAACAGAAGCAAAGAGTATACATTTTGAGCTTCATTTCATATATTTAAAAGTAATAACTGTTGCACACATCAGAATTTTTGTGCATTTTTCCAAGAAAATGGGTGGTGACGACCATTTTAATCATTAAAGAAACTCTTTTTATTGTTAATTATGTTTGTTTCAGTTTTATACCAAGAGCATAATGATGAGTGATGAAACAAGAGGTTTAGCTTCTTCTGATGCAGATATAAATAAGTGAAATAGAGAGAATTCAAAATGAGATTTTCTAAATTATTCTGCTTAAGTGGCTTTTATACATGTATTATTTGCAATGGTTTAATGATCCTAGAATATCTGGATGGTGTCTAATTTTGTTGCATAGAGATAATAAACATTACTAGATCAAAAACTGTTAAATGTTAAAGCAGAAATGGAGAACTGATATTGGGTATTAACAAAAATGTGAACATGATCAGAAATAGGGGAATTATATATACTTTTTTTAAAGTAAAAATTATCTAAAATGTGCCATAAATATCTTGGTAAATATAGAATCCAGTATCAGAAAATAAAATTTAAAAATAAAAATTTTGCAATCCTACAGATTTGATAGTAATAAATGCATTCTATGCTACGATAAATTTACACAAAAAAGAACCAAAAATAAAGTGACAAAGAAAACTTCAAACTAAATGACAAACAATAAATTGAACAAAATAATGTAACATTTCACAATGAAATATGGCAATATTGTCGACAGTGTTGCTTTCTATGTTATCATAATAAGAAGCTGTTGCAAAGTTGAAGAATCACTCAGGCACCCAAATGTCATATTAAAACTCAAGGGATACTATAAAAGCAGTTGATAGATACGAGTGTAATTTCTAGATTTATGATGTTACTGACTCCTATAAGTCCCCTAAAATACCAGAGCAGCCACGTAAAAACACTCCACAACAGAATTGTGCACTTCAGTGACTCTCTATACTAAATGTTTTTGACACAGCAGTGGGCATTGTGCTTTGGGTATCTGAAGAATTTTGAATGATAGTGTCTTGACAAATGGTGTTATCATTTATATAAAGTAAGGCTTCATACATATTCTCTTGCAATCAAACTGCTCATAAAGAAACAGATCTACAAGACCAGATTAACTTTACAAATGAAGAAATTGTCTGAATGAGTGAAACATCATAAATATGAGATTGTGTGAATAAAAATCAATTAAATTCAAAGGTAATAGCATTTTGGAAATGGGGATGTATCTGGCACTGGAGTTTGACCCACTCATGCATTTACATATCAAAGTAAATGATGCATTGTATAAAAATATTAATAAACAGCAGTTGTTCCTTCCCTAAGAGCATTCCTGTCCATGGGACAATCTTTATCCAAGATAATGCTCCATCTAATATTGCAAAAATGGTAAAACAAATTTTTTGAATCTGAAATGTAAAAGTCCAAATTTCAGTCTAACTGAAAGTTTTGAAAGACCACTGGTAATAATGTTAAGGCAAGGAAACCAACAACAGTATCAGATTTGGTAGAAGCTGCAGCAACAGAAATGGAGCAAGATCACACTTGACTAGTGTGACAAACTGGTGAAGTCCTGTGGCTGTATGTGTGCAGGAGTGGTTAAAATCTATGACTTGTCTATATTTTATTAATATTGTCTATCAATATTAAGTCAATAATGTCAATTGAATTTGCTGTACATATATAGCTGTTAAAAGAATCTATTTTTTTATTAATGAAACTTCTACTTATGGGTCAACAAAAAAAAAAAGTTTTTATTGTAATTTTAGAGCTTTGGTCATTAGCTAAAAAAAAACAAAAAAAACACAAAGGTTTACTGGCAAGAAGACTTCAAAATAACTTCAGTTGGGAGTTACTGGGTTTTGTGGTATAATTTGCTGTTGACTATAGAAGCTTTTTTGGTTTTCTGTCATTTACTCTTAAATGCTTTTATATTATTTCCTTTGTTGCACATGTAACTAAATGGCAGCTTATCTGGGATCTGAACCCAGGACACTTGCATTTTTTTCTAATTTTGGATGCTACACATTTTTTTGCAATAAACAACTTTTGTTTTATAACTTTCTTTATCCTTGATTCTTTTTTATTCAAATTTATCATAACATGTATCAATGTTTAAAGTATATTTTCTGCAATTTTTATTACATCTATAGAATTGGAAAGTTTGCTTCTTTTTTGTAATTTTTCTTCCCTAATATTGGATGCTAATGTATCAATGTAATTGACCAGCATATCTTCTTCTCATGTTGCATATGAAGACACATTCTTTCAACTGTGTGCTTCATGAGAGTGATTCTAATGACTATCTGTTTGTAATGATTCATGTCTGATAATTTAAGATGAACTCTCTCTTTTCAGAGCACTTCAATTTTTTTAAGCACATTCATAAAAGATAGATATATAATGTTGTTCTAGTATTGACCAACTACTGAGAAAAAGGAAATAACTTGAAAATAATTAACACTCACTTGAAAGTAATCTCATTGTATAATGCTCCTCATTTCAATGACACTTCCATTGAGCTTCTCTACGGCATATGATTTCATTGAATTTACATTTAAGTTAATTTGGGGGTCATCAGGAGAGAATGTGCACCATTTCGGGGGCTTTCCTCTCAATGGTTTCACTTGCACACAGGCCTCGCCTCACTGATGCGAGACACAATTATACTGTTATACTAGTATATCTAGTGTATTATAGATATACTAGTTCAAATATCCAATGGCAAAATTAGATTTACAAAAAAATGGCACACCTTGCTCATGTTCTGAGAATACAACATGAATCTCATTACGCATTCATGATCAGGGTCATATCGTCATGTTTGTTGAAATGCTCTATGGAATATTTCATTTATTTTCCATTATTTACATCATTTGGACTATTGTCCTCATCTTTGTCACTATATTTATTACAACGTTTCAGCCATTGTATGCTCCAGCCTTCTTCAGGTGGTTGGAATGTCAAACTGAACCCTTTATTTCGCTCACTGGTGTAGACTGTTCTAGTTCCATGTGCCATGTTTAATGGATGTCAGTTATCAGTTATCTCCTGTTAATTTCCCTCTGAAAGTTCTCCACTGCCTTAACCAGGTATTGAACTCAAACTCTTTGGGTCCTGTCACTGGATCTAACTAACACCTTTATCTGTGCCATGTGTTCTTTTTTTTCCATATCTATATATTAGGTTGGTGCAAAATTAATGATGTAATAATGTCATTTTTTGACGTATTTTTTAACGTCAAAAAACGACATTATTACGTCATTATTTTCGCACCAACCTAATAGAACTATTTTCAGATAGCTCTATGAGGTATTTTATACTTTTGGCCCCATTACGCACTTTGATTCCAATTTGGCCTAGAAATTGGTACAGGGTGCCTGCAATGAAACCCTTTGCTCCAATTTCCACTGCTCTAATAATTACATTATACCCTTCATTTACCAGCTCTGTTTTTCGATTTTATATTTACTAGTTTTAGATTTGTGACTTTGTTCCATCTGGCTTTCATCTGGTATTGTTAATTCTACCAGCATGATTTTATAGTTCACTTTTGATAGAAGAACAATATGTGGTCTCAGACCCTTACTTGATATTATTTTGGGATAATCATTATGTCAACCAGGAAGGTCTGCATATCTCTCAAATGCCACCAGAACTTAGATATTTGCTTGTTTGCTTTGAGCTGACATATTTTTCCTTCCTCTGCAACAAATTTCTGGGTTGAATTAGATGACTCAGACTTCATATAGTTTTTTATAATTCTAACCAGCTCATCCAAAACACTATTGTGTCTCCAGGTATATCTTCTTCTGACAAGAGCTCTTTTACAGTTTTACAGGCACTAAGTACATGTTCTAATGTTTGTGGATTTTCCTTACCCAGAGGACAGGTTGGATCACTTTCTTTCTTCTATTTAACAAGATTGTTCTTAGATGATAGCAGGTCAAATGTGGAATGTATTTAAAATTTCAACCTGAGTGGAGCCATCTCTCAAATATTCTTCCAAGTAATAGATTTTTGCAGAGCCTCCTCCCAGTTTGTCCAATGGCCTTGTTGGAATTGTTGTACTCCTTTTACAAGTCTTTTATCATCATCTTTATTCCTTATATTTTGAATGATCATGTCTTGGCTATCTTTACCAGATGTTTTCGACCACCACTGCCTTTCATTTAGTCCTAACCCTTGTTTCCCTGTTTGGGTGTATCTAATGTCTTCATTGAAAGCTAGATTGTCTTTAGCACTTGTTATAGTCTCTCAGACATTCCACTTTCTCCCCGTTTTTAGTGTAGGATTTAATGCTTTTACTACTTTATCCTTGGAGTCATCCAATATCATCCAAAGTCTGATTTTCCCAGATTTGTATTCCTCCACAATTGATTTAAATGGCAACTTTAGATTTGCTTGTCTGCAATACAATGCAATATCAGATAAACCTGGAGGTAAACTCAATCATTTTTGGGTATATTTATTTATCTTTCTTTCTATTGTCTAAAACTGTATTCCAAATTCATATACAAGTAGTGGCCATAATAGCATTGGTATGAATACATGTTGCAAGCACCATACCTTGTATTTTCCTTTTAGGGGACAAAGATCTATCTTATGGAGACCTTCTTGTAATGATCTGGATGTTTCTTTCACTTTTAAGGATTGATCATACCACTGTCCTAAACTTTTCACTGATTTTTCTGATACTGTAGGGATTCTTTAACCAGCTACTTCAAAATTTATATTTAAAACTTATCCTGTTTTTTTTAATTCCTCTTTAATGTAAACACCTATGCCTTACAGATATAATCATATATCAAGACAATAGTCTTGATATATGATTATATTTTTTACCCCTTCTGATAGAAGTTTTTCAATTACCTTTTGAAAAATATGGCTTGAAGTCTTAACTCTAAATGGAAGACAAAGTCCATCTTAGTAAGCCTATTGGGGTATTAATTGAAGTGACTTCTTTTAATTTTTATCAATTTCTATTTGGTTATATGTTGATTTCAGGTCAATTTTGACAAAGCATTTCATTCCTGATAATTCATGACTTGCCATTTCTATGTTAGGTAAGGTGAATGAATCAGAGCATATCTGATGTTTCACATATACTTTGTAATCCCCACATATCCTAAAATTGCCATCGAGCTTTTGTCTCACAACAGTTGGTGAAGACCAACTCTTGTCACCTTGGTTAACTTTCTCCAGTATGCCTTTTTGTACCATTTTCTTTAGTTTTGCAACTGCCATGGATAGAACCTGAATAGGTATTTTTTGAGATTCAAAATAGATGGGGTGAATATTTTCTTTTAAATGAATACTCACTTTATATCCTTTCATTAGTCCTATGCCATGTTCTTCTGACTTTATACAGTTTATTAATTTTGATGTATCCACTTTTAAAATGTCTATTCCCAGGAGTCTTTTTGTGCATTCTACAGTAGTGATGGGAATAATCTCAAGATAATCTGAGAGTTCCTTCAAAAGAGTCTAGAGTTTTGATGACAGATCCATCAAATTGTTTTAAATTAAGATTACTTTTTCTTAATTTGGATTTACCTATTGTTTTCCAGAAATTCCTTGGGATCAAGGTAACAGGCTCCCTATGACAGCCTGCATGGGAAAGGTTATGCCATTCAATCTTACTGTCTCTCTACTTTTTGCAGGTGTTCTTATTGAATATATTTCTGTATTTTCAGTATAAGAATTTATACTTTCTACCCTTTCTATTCTCTTTTTGTATCTGCACACACATTGGAAACAGTCTTTGCTTTTACAGTTTAAACATAATTTCCCTAGGGCTGGACATTTGCTTTTGTTTCTTTCATGTTCTTTGTTGCAATATTTTCACTTAATTAGGATTTCTGTTGTGTTGTATGCTTCCACATTGTTTTTAGGATTATTGAATTCATTAATTAATTCTAATTGCTGCAAGAATTCTACACTTGCTTCTGAATTCATATCATTTGCTTGTAGCCATTCTAGGATCTTATGTTTGTATGTAATATCTTATGTGCCATCAATTAGACAGATCAATTCGTCTTCTATAGACACTTCTCTTGAACGCAATTTTTCAAATTTTCAATCTGTGTCACTTGGGTTCTGTCTATTTGTTTTGCTCTTTTTGCAATAACCAGCTTTTTTTTTGGTCACATGTTTCTTTTTATAATGGTTGAAATTTCCTCATATGTTTAATCTTTTTTGGGGTACACCATAATGGATATATTTTTATGGCTTCACATCCTACTGAGGCGCGTCCTGGGTATGACGATAAAATACATCTGCGTCCTGGGTATGACGATAAACTATGTCCAACAACAAGGCCTCAGATAATGTTTTCGGAAAAATAATGTTGCCAGCTATAAATTTAAAAAAAAAATAATGTTGCCAGCTATACGTTTTTGAAACAATAATGTTGCCAGGTATGCGTTTTTGAAACAATGTTGCCAGCTATACGTTTTTTGGAAAAAATAATGTTATCAGCTATACGTTTTAAAACAACAATGTTGCTAGCTATGCGTTTTTGAAACAACAATGTTGCCAGCTATGTGTTTTTGAAAAAATAATGTTGCCAGCTATAAGTTTTGCGTTCTGGGTATGATGATAAACTACATCTGCATCCTGGGTATGACGATAAACTACGTCCAGCAACAAGGCTTCAGATAATGTTTTCGGAAAAATAATGTTGCCAGCTATACGTTTTGGAAACAATAATGTTGCCGGCTATACGTTTTTTGGAAAAAAATAATATTGCCACCTATACGTTTTTGAAACAATAATGTTGCCAGCTATACGTTTTTTGGAAAAAATAATGTTGCCAGGTATGCGTTTTTGAAACAATAATGTTGCCAGCTATATGTTTTTGAAAAAATAATGTTGCCAGCTATGTGTTTTTTGGAAAAAATAATGTTGCCAGCTATGTTTTTTGGAAAAAATAATGTTGCCAGCTATGTGTTTTTGAAACAATAATGTTGCCAGCTATGCGTTTTTGAAAAGATAATGTTGCCAGCTATATGTTTAATAGTACTGTATACTTAATATATGTGTAGGTATATGTGTATGTATGTATATGTCTATGTATATATTTATATATATATATATATATATACCTTAATTTGGCATTAAATGACCCACAGTGGTTGATATGCCATAAAACCCAACCAACCAACCAACCTACTGAGGCCAAAAAATAACCAGTAATTTCATTCACCTCCTTGGAGGCTTTCTTGCCTTTTAGTTTCTTTATCGCAACCAATGCAGTGAAACATCTAATCCCCATTTCTACAGGCTCCAGTTCATCTTCAAAAAGAGTAAGCTGTTATCTATCCTCTAAATTCGCATAGTCTTTATTGCTTATATCCTCTTTTTTATTCAAATTACATACCTCATTTAGTAACCCTCCACCACAACTGGCTCTTTGGCCTTGTATTGTGTGAACATTAGTATAAACTGTAATTTATGAAGTTTTTATCTTTTGACTTTGAGAACATTGTTAGTTTTTTTCTCCCTATGACTTATAGGCATATTCATTGTTTTGATTTTTAATTCCAAGCAAGGCATTAAGACCATTATGATGCAAGAGTTTCTTTTCTTTTATCTTGCCGTGTCTCTTCGGGACATAGGCGATCATGATCCTCCACATCTTCCTGTCCCTTAAGTTTTGTCTTTTTGTTACTTCTCCCAAATCTTGTTCCATCATCCATTTACTCATGCTCATCAAATATGTTGCATACTGATTTCCTCTCTCTTTCCCTCAATCTGTCTTGTGAGTATCAGGTTTTCCAAGCCCTCCTTCCTCATTACATTCCTTAGAAATTTTAACTGTCTCTTCCTAATGTTAATTATAAGTTAGTTTTTTGTTTCCATTTTCTCTAAAACCTTGTTGTTCCTCACATGTTCGGTCCATCACATCCTCAGCATCTACAAAAAAAAAAAAAAAAAAACGTTATTAAGGAGAGAAAATAATAAAAGAACAGGAATTTAAGAGACAGATAAAAAATTTGCAATATGGATTTACTGTTATTTTTTTTTTTTGCAGAATCTCAAAAATCATGTTGTCAAGGAATAAAGTAACAGTTCTCACCTACCTGGCATCACTGATTGTAACACAAGATGGTTTCTTTTCAGCCTGATACCTTTTGAAAGAAGCTTACTTGCCAAGATATGATGTTTATAACAACAGGACTTATTTTATAATACTCATAATGTGATCAATAATGTTTACTTTATATGAGTATATAATACTCAGTCCTCTAAATCAATCTGAACACAATCTACAGCACTTGTCTTGCTGCTAATATTCAGAAGGCATTAAATAATGGTCTGCAAATCTTTGTAGACTTGTCACAGTATATTTGGGTGTGGAAGATAGCCTTCAAAACACATACACATATGTATGCATAACTCTGTATGAATGTGTGATACTGATGCTGACAATAGCTAAATGGAACTACTTAAATACACTTGTCCATCATAAAAAAAATAGGGAACATTTTGCAGGAAATAATTATTATAGTTTAGCATTCTTTAGGTATTCCTTAGGCTGTGGCATTAGTCAAAATTGAAAAATATTGATTAGTTACCAATTTAGAAGGAATCCTGTTTATAATATCAACACAGTGCCAAATCCATCACTGACTTTTAGTTATTTGCCCTAGGTATTTTGACTTATAGAAGTATTCATTGTTAATAGCCAGAAATAATAATTGTAGGTTAGCATTCTTTAGGCCTTAAAAATTGAAAAATATTGATTTGTTATCAATTTTGAATGGGGTCCTGTTTATAATATCAATATAGAGTCAAAGCAATCCCAGACTTTTACAGAGTTATTTGCCCTAATTGTTTTGTGTGCAAAAACAAACTGTTTTTTAGAGGGGGAGTAGATACAAAAAGTTTCTTTTAAATAGTAGACAAATGGATATATACATTTTAATTAAAAGACAACAATTATGTAAGTTAATAAAAGTATATATTTGTTTATTCTTCATATACGATAAATAATTATGAACCTCAAATTTTGCTGATGAATTAATTTCCGCTCTCTAGCCCCTTTTCAACAGATAAAATATAGCAAGCTCATCCCTGCTGCATTGCTATTTCCATGGCAAATATTCAGACAAAAACAAACTGTTTTTTAGAGGGGGAGTAGATACAAAAAGTTTCTTTTAAATAGTAGACAAATGGATATATACATTTTAATTAAAAGACATCAATTATGTAAGTTAATAAAAGTATATATTTGTTTATTCTTCATATACGATAAATAATTATGAACCTCAAATGTTGCTGATGAATTAATTTCCGCTCTCTAGCCCCTTTTCAACAGATAAAATATAGCAAGCTCATCCCTGCTGCATTGCTATTTCCATGGCAAATATTCAGACAATATAAATTCCTTTGTTTCACCAATCCAGATTAAATTGGCAAGAAAGAAATTCCACTCACACAGCTTCTTCCCAAGAATGGCTACTTTCTGGAATAGACTCCAAAGAGTATGCCTCTCCAATCAATCCAAGCCATTATTTGTTCTACATATTAACACTTCTTTCTCTCATGACCATATAACAACCATATTTATTAACCCTATATCTTGCATGTCTATTGGGCCTAGTATTGGGAAAACATTTAGTGAAAAAATATCCTTTGATATAAAAGAAAAAGTAGCAAAAATATTATTTAATGTAAATTAAATTTTTTTTTGTTTGATAATCTGGATTCATTTTTATTAGGGAATTAATATTAGTCTTTTTTATTCACTCCAAGAAAGTAATAATACCAGTATGATTCAATAGGTTACTGGGAGTGAAGGAGAATGAGCAGACTTTAGTGAGGAGAAAGAACAATAAAAGAACAGGGTTCAGAAAGACAGAAGATGGTGCATTGCATTTACATTTTTGAAGATTGTAGGTTGCAGGGAAACTAGAAATTAGAAGAGCATTCCAGAGATGAGAAGTGCTAGAAAAGAACTTACGGTTTCATCTAGCTAGTTTAGCAGTAAAACTGTGAGATCTAATTGCTAATCTAGTAGTTTGCTTAAATTCATGTTGTCAAGGCACCAACGAGGAAAGCTCATTAGAATTTTGTTTTACTTTATTTCTCTCATAAGCTTCCTGTAAAATAATTTGAATGTTTTATTTTAAATTATTCACTCCTTAGGAAAATTGTAAATTAAGTTAACAATCAAAATTATAAATTAAATTTTGAATGATAGAAATCAAAAGATTAATCTCATAAATTCTTTATAAAAAAACAGCAGTAATTCTAAAGAAATTGCCTTGCTGATTCTTGTTTTCTAGTCTTTTGGAAGTCCTCCTCTGTTGTCCCTTTTTTTAAGAATGCTGGAGGCACTTCTGACCCCTCTAACTACTTCCCTATCAGTCTCTGAGGCTCTAATCAATGTCAAAGTGGTTAAGTACTTTACCTCCCATAATCTTTTCTCTGACAAGCAATATCTTTTCCATTTTGCCCAGTCTATTGCTGATGTGCTTATGACCATAACTGAATATATATACCAAGCTCTTGATAATAACATTGAAGCTTGAGCTCTAGCTCTAGATATCTCTAAGGTGTTTGACAGGTTTTTCGCATGTTGGCCTTCTACATAAGCTTGATAGCTACAGTATTACAGGATGATTATTTGACTTAATCCAA
>OZ010576.1:79256074-79298574 GCA_963932145.1 Acanthosepion lycidas
ATTTCACAAACATCAACCAGAGTAATTTTTTTTTTATGAAAATTTATTTTCGCTATATAATTTAACCTGCTTTAGCTGAATATGACCATTTCTTACTTGAAGTTTTTATTTTAGAAAAGATTAAATGTTAAAGTGGAAGTGAGTCAATTGGTTCTAAAATGGTGGTTCTATTTATAATGTAAGTATAATGCCAGGTTGGACCCTCATTATAAGTTTACAAAATAGCTGATTGATTGATTGATTCATTTTCTATGACTTATCAACCCTTTGTCTGTTATTTAAAGCCAGGAAATATTTTTAAATTGTAAGAATTTTTATATATAATAATTATTTAATGATACAACTTGTACTAATTAACCCATATCTGGGAGGAGCTAGGAAAGTGGGATTTCATACTTTTCCCTGGAGTTTTTGCAGATAAATGAATATAATGAATCCAAATGGAATTTGCTAGATGATGCTTAACTTTGGGGAGGATCATACAGGAACTGGTGTTTCATAATGTGGCTGTAAATGTTACAAAATGGGGGAAATCTTGTTTTTTCTATAACCTATGATATTAACAAGATCACATCGTATATATTTATCATGCTGCATCATTTATAAATATTACTTCCACTTTTACTGTATATGGAATCCCCTCAAAATATAGTGTTTTATATATTAGGTCTATATATTTAAAATTGCAGTAGTCTGGCTCTCAATTTCAGTCAAGATTGTTTTAGGTGTTGCCATAGGAGGATACAACTACACAGCCAAGAAATTCGCATTCAACTTGCATTGGCAAGATTAATATTTTGCTTGGTGAAAATAGTCACATACAGAATGTTAAAATTCAATTATAGAATTACAAAGATTGGGACATTTCAAAATTTCTGGAACATGTAGAAGAAAAAAAACAGCAAGTAACCTTTAAGTGTACATTACATTTTAACATTCATTAAAATTATGTATGATAGCATAGAGTAGGATCAATACCCCGGATTGGCTTGCATTATATATTGAAATTTAATCCATGAAAGTTACAGGACAGGAATATAGTTTTATAATTATTTTTTGAGATAATTGGAAAAAAATCTTTTTGAAAATATCAGTAAGTCACCAAATATTTTTATCTGCTCAACAAAATTACCATTTAATAAGTCTGTTTAGAGAACAGAATGCAACTGTCAATGTTTTGAAAACTTTCTATTCATTAATTTTTGCCATGTTGATGTAACAATTGCAGGCTGATGTGGGTTAAAGATCAAGCAGACATATCCCTCACGTGAGGACTGATTAACTCAAATACTTTTTTTTTTTTTACTGTATTTTTTCCCCACTTTATTTTAGTTTGAGAGTGAAATTGCCACTGCAGTCTGGCTGAATGTCAGGGAACAGATTATTTGATGAATATATTGCAATCAAGGCATTTTAAAGCGGAATTAGGTGCTCTTCAGTGTGGCCCTAGTGAATTAGTACTTTGAAATTCAGGCCTTGCAACAAGGTCAACCCAAACAAGAATTTTCATACCTTTGACAGGTGGACAAATGATTGATAACACATCAAATTTAATTGAGAACATAGCATTAGCTGCTATTGTTTCTCAGTGCTGTGCTTTTTGTTCAGTCAAAATGACCATGCAGAAAAACAAATTTAATTCAGTTTGATACAATGCCATCTTGGAACAATGAAACGGCTTTATATCATTTTTTTTTTTTTTTTTAATATACATCTGTGGATTTTTCCCTCCTCTTGCTTTCTCTGACTGGTCATATTTTTGTTGTCAGCATATGCATTAATAATAACTCTCCAAGTAATAAATTATGGATGCATATTACCAAATTCAGAAAATCTGTCAGACGATAATATTGAAAAAACAAAAGTGCATGGAGATAATAATTAAAAAAAAGAATACTTTTATTAAAATTACCATAAAATTGATGTTTTCAAAATACATTCAAGCTGGGAAAAATATTTAATGATTGTTAGACAGGAGTATCATCCAGTTATTATTATTCTTATCCCATGTCCCCTCAGGATGTAGGCAATCATGCCTCTCCACAATTTTCTGTCCTTTGTAGCTAGTCATAATTTTGTTATTTCTCCTAAACCCTGTTCTGCCATCCATTTACTCAAAGCTCATAAAGTATGTTATGCATTGTTTTCCTCTTGACCTCAATACATCCTGTGAGTATCAGATTTTCCAAGCCCTCCTTCATCATTATGTGCCCCAGAAATTTCTACCATCAAATTTCAATCCAGATGTTAACTATCAGTTTTTTTTTTGGTTCCATTTTCTATAAACCTTGTCATTGCTTACATATTCAGTCATCATCCTTCTGTAGAACAACATTTCTGTTTCAAGTCTCTTATTCCTCTTTGAACCCAACCAACTAGGTCAGAAATTGAACTTGGCTCAGTAATATCTTTACTTTTATGCTACACATTCTGAAACTTATTCTGCAGAAAATATAATGAGTGCTGAAAATATTCTCAGCTTAAATCAGCAGGGATTTTAAAATAAATCAGATATTTGGTCATATTTTGAGAAGTGGGTTTGTTTAATAACTTACAGCATTGACTTTCTGTTGTCTGTATTTATTTTCTGTTGTTATTTTAAGCAATTTGGTAATGATAATAATAATATTAGCCAATTCCCTGTAAGGAAACATTTGACATTTATTGACTGTTTTGGGATTAAATTTATAAAATCTTTCTCTTAAAACAGTTTATGTGCAATCTGTTTTAGTTGTTGCTGCTGTTGGTAGTTCTTAATTGATGTGATTTCTATTATTTGATACAGTTCTTTGTTTGTCATTCTGTTCACAATGTTCAAAGAAGGTTGACCTTTGCCAAAACCCTCATGTTTCACTTGCTCAAAGCTTTTCCATTGATCTTAGTAAGTGGTTGCATACAGCTAACAGTTTAGATATTTCTGAACAAGTTTGGTACCATGCATGACATTCGTATGAATGTCACAATGCAACGTGGCTATTTAAGAACATGACCGTACTTGTTATAATATTTCTATGACAGTTTTAAAAGTGTTGTACCTTGAAAAATGTAAAGAAATATTTCATTGAGACATGCTATTTGAAAATTTATAATATTTTTTAAAGAATAAAATTTTACTGACACCAGCGAAACTGATTCATATTGTGCTGAAAAAACACGCAGCAATTATAGGGCATTTATTATCCATTAATTGAAAATAATAAAATACAAGTTTATTTGTTCTCATTCATCCATCATGAATACTTGTAACATTTTTCTACATAACAATACTTAAAGAATGAATGGGCTTTATTTATAATCCAACATTATTTCTAATTACTTTATTTTGTGGATACATGTTTGTATATAAAGTGTACGATGTATAAATTGTTGTCTAAATTACACAAAAATGAAAATAACTCTGACATCTCATTTTAACAGATATATTTACCAAAATTTCACAAAAATATCTTGAAATACTAAAGAGTAAATTTATTCAATAAAATTGCCATGAGCTTCAATCATGGCCTCCAGACGACTTTCAAATCGTCTGCATCTCTTCTGGACGGTATCCTTGTTCAAGTTGGTGAATGCTGCCATAATCCTTGCTTTCAGTTCATTTTCAATGTTAGAAGGAGATTTTTTGGTTTTTTGCTCAACTGTGCTCCACACATAACAATCAAAGGGGTTGCAGTCTGGGGAGTTAGGTGACCAGATGTAAGGAAGATGTAAATTGTCTGACAGCTATGACTATGTTTTCCTGCTTATGTAGCATGGTGCAGAATCCTGTTGGCAGAGATAGGCTATTCTAGCAACCACCCTCTTGACCCATGATGGCACTACCTAAATCATGGCACTTGATGTTATGTTGTTTCTGAGGCCCTCAACAACAAATGCAGGAGTTTGTTTCTTATATGAATGAACAGAGTAAGTTTTATGAGCTGCTGTACCTTCATAATCACCCTTAGACTCATCCAGCTCTTTCCAAATCATCTGCACTGTCCTCAGATTTACACCTAAACACTCTGAAATGTTTGTACTAGAGCTTCTGGTGTAAATGCCAAGCAGTACAGCATGCCGTTTCAAAATTTCTAGCATAGTGAATTGTGTCATGGTTCTTTCTTTTTTTCACAGACAGTGCCCAAAACTGTCAGAGTTCTTGCTGCTTTTCTCTGCTTCTCTTGTTTTCAATGTAACTTGTGTGTGTTCAATTCCTTAGGCCTTCTTTTCTCATTATGTCCACAAATTTTCAAATGTAACTTCTTGATCATTAAAAACTGTTTCTTTATTGTTCCTATTTTCCTTATGACTTCTTTATTTGCTGCATCATGAAGTGTCTATAGAACGGCATAAGCATTTTTCAAAATGATTTCTTTTCTTATTTTTCAAATGCCATGTCTCTTTGGATGCAGGTGATCATGACTCTCCCTATTTCTTTTCTTTATTGTATGTGAATTGCCACAACTTCTTGGAAAGATAGTAGAATGGTTCTTAGTTGTCTTCTCTATTTTTTTTTAAATTCTAAGTTGTCCTTCTCCTAGACTTGCTGACATTTATCTAGAGAAAAACGAGATGGATCCATGCCATTCCTAAGGCCATTAGTTCAGATGTAGTTGCAACAAACTAGAACAGAATTTGAACTTTCTCCTATAATATCCACTAATATTTTTTTAATCAATTCACCCAAGCAAGGGGCTACTAGGAGCAAAATAGAATGAGACAACTTTAGAAGGAACTAGAAACCCAATCCTAAACAGGAAATGAATGGTAAATTCTACTCATATTCAAAAGATAAGGGAGGAGGGTAAACCGGATGATAAGTGAACCTATCTACTCCTGTTAAAAGAAAATAGTAAATAAAATGCTAGATTTTATCAAAGATGTTAGAAGTCTTTAGAAGGAACCAAAAACCCAATCTTAAACAGGGAACAAATGATAAACTATTCTTGTTCAAAAATCCAAGGAGGAGAGTGAACCCAATGGTAGGTGAACCAATTTACTCCGGTTGAAGGAAAAAATAAATAGTAAATAAAATTTCAGATTTTGGTCAAAGACGTTAGAAATATAAAGTTGAAGTAGACTTTAGAAGGAACTGTAAACCCAATCCTAAACAGAAAACAAGGGATAAATCTCTACTTGTGTTCAAAAGACTAGGGTGGAGTGTGAACTGGGTGGTAGGCCAACATATCTCCTCCTGTTGAAAGAAAAAAAATAGTAAATAGAATTTCAGATTTTAGTCATAGAAGCATAGATTAGATTTTAGAAGGTACCATAAACCCAATTCTAAACGGGGAAACAAACCTCTATTCCTGTTCATAAGACCATGGAATACTGTGACCCAAATGATAGGTTAACCTATCTGCTTCTATTGAGTAAAAAAGTCAGTAGTAAATAAAATTTCAGAGTTTAGGCTGAGATAATATTATAAATTCATCAGAACATTTGAGTGTACTAACAGCTATGACATATGACAATCTCTATTAACAAGCCTCGTCTGACTGTTGACTAAATTATCTACTTTACTATCAGATGACATGTCTTAGAGATTCAAAATATAGTGAAATAAATAAGATACAATAATCTTCATATTTTATGTATAGTGTCCCTTTAAGACATATGGGATTTGACGCTCCACAACTTCCTTTCCTTGTAAGTCTTTGTAACATTTTTTGTTCTATTCTTCCTACTCCCTGTTCTACCATCTGTTTTATACAGCTTATTAAGTATGTTAATCAGTCTTTCCTTCTGACTTTCCTGCCTCCAGCATGTCCTGATAGTGTCAGATTCACCAAACCTTTTTTTCTCATTGTGTGATCTAGATATTTAAACTGTTTTATTTTGAAAATAAGTGAAAACATTTATTTATTTATTTTTTGGGGATTTAACTTAAAACTTCCTCACATATTCTGTCCAGTGTATTTGCAGCATCCTTTCTCTAGAACTGCATATCTCTTGCTTTAGGTCTCTTCTTCATCTGTAATTAAATTGTTCAGTATTCACTGCTATTTTAGGAGGATTGATGTTACATTGACTTCAACATACTTTTCTTTGTTTCAAATGAATATTTCCTGTTTTTTTTGTTTTTTTTAACATATTTTATACAAGAGACACTGTGGCTAGATTGAGAGACTTTGATTATTTATAAAGGAAAAACACTTGATTATGAATTGAAAATGATTTAAAAATTCCAAAATTTCTTCTGGCATCTACAATGTAAGTTGAGATTTTATATATATATATATATATATATATATATATATATATATATATATATATATATATATATATTCTTGCAACAAATTAAAAGGTTGTGAAAAAGTCAACATATTTAACATTTGAATTGATTTAGAGTTTTTTGGGGTTTTTTTACATTCTCACTTTGAGCTGCAATAAATCATAGATGTGATGAATTTTAAAAATTGTCACTATTTTCATTGGCAGGTCATGTTTGAAACTGTGTTTAAATTTTTTATTTATTTGTTTCTATTTAGCGTCCATAAAAAATTGGGAAAACAACTCCCTCATAAATATTGGGAAAAATTATGATTCTGAATTGGTGTCATCTGATGCTAACACCCTTAATATATTTCTGTTTGTTTACATATGATGATTAGATTGATGCCAGAATCAAAATCTACAAAAAAAAAAAAAAAGAGTAAAAATTCAATAATAATCATAAGTTTTTATAATTTTTTTATATTCCTATTTCCCTAACTCTGCCAATTAAGATGGAGTAAGGTATCACTCTGGGGACACTTTGAGTTATAAAAAATATCTTTAAAAGTACAAAAAAAAAAAACACTCTAAAGATTATTAGTTCAAAATCATTTTTGCACTCAAAGTCCCCCATAAATTGCTGATTAAAGCTTTCTTTGATGCTATGAATCATATCTAACCTTCCTAATAAGATGCAAACATTTAATTTTCAACTTTGTAAATATAAAAAAAATGGACTTTCTTATATACAATAAATCCCTAATTAGATAAATATAAGGTATAATAATGAAAAAGAGCACTAAGCTGATACATATCTGTCCTCCTGTTTGGCAGTGAGTGCTGGACAATCTCTTCAAAGATGAAGAAGAGACTTAAAGCAACAAAAAAGTAGTTCTACAGAAGGATGCTGAGAATACCATGGACTGAACCACTAAGTTTTAAAGAAGATGGAAACAAAAAGTAAACTTATGCTTAATATCTGGAATAGAGGGTTGAGATTTCTAGGTCACATAATGAGGAAGGAGAGCTTGGAAAATCTGATACTCAGAGGACAGATTAAATAAGCTATGTTTCTCTTTCTCTCTTGACAGAGGAAAGCAGCTAATAACATACTTACCGAGCTTGAGTAAATAGATGGCATAATAAACTTTTGGAAAAATAACAAAGAGACAATTTATTAAGAACTAAAAGGGATAGAAAGTTATGGAGAGTGATGATCACCTGTGTCCTGAAGGGTCAGTGCACAAGAACAAGGGTAATGGTGATATTAACTGTTTCCATGCAGGAAACATTCAGCATTTTTTGATCAAACAGTTAGCATTTATATCATAAAACAGTTTTTCTAGAAAATAAGTTTCTCAAGTCCACTGTTATTGCACTTCTTCATATTGATGGAAGTTTCCTTTCTAACCTTTTTTTAAGGTAGTGTGGAAAGTCGAAATCTTGATTATATCATTATTGTCCTTTTTTTAACCTCAGGAAGGGTATGAATGCATCTCTTCCACACCATGTGTTAAATAGCAGAGCAGACTACCTTAATTGGCAACCAGTCTAGGAGAAGGAACAACTCTGAATTTAAAACCAGTTAGGTATGAGGTTAGTAGCTCCCCTCGCCCCCTCTAAAATAATCTACTTGTTTTAGAAATCACGACAGCACACCTAGTGTGATGAGGCCTTATCCTCCACAAGGAAATAGGAATAAGGAAGAGGGAAGTGGATATATCCTGTTATAGCATATAAATCTGCTATTAAAATTTTTATATAAAATATCTTTTATTTCATGGTATGTTATTAAATGTAACTAAACCCAACTAGGTGCTTCAAAAGATATCATGTGTATACCCATTACTGATCTGGTAAGTCATTCCCAGGTATATCCATGAAAATGGAATGCTATAAAACACACTGGTGCCAGTTTTCTGTGTAATAAAATATGTAGGTTGAAATTTGGCATTTTCTTTAAAAATGGCTGGCCGGATGGGGGCAGCACTGGGCAAATGATTAGCAGTGAATGTGTTAAAAGTGAATTCAAGATAATGTAATATGTAAGTCTAAGGGAGTACCATACTTTTTTTTTTACTTTTGCCTAATTGGTACAGAAATGACAGTTGACTTAAAACATGGACCTCAATCTTTTTGTTCCTAAATTATGTGACTCAACAAACATTTGTTTGACCCTTTTGTGATGCCAACGGATACTCATTGTCACCTTTGTAATGCTTATTGTAGTAGAGACTTTGTAATCACCGATACAAATATAGTAACACCATTCAACAATACCGGTGTCAGACACCTTCGAATAGCATGTGCACTAATAGTACTTGCTTGATAATACTCACTTGAATAGTAATGCATATAGTGATCCAAATAGAGAAATAGTATATAGAATAGATTAGAGAATGGCAGTCCATATAGTATAGAGGATAGACTAGGAATAGCGATCTGAATTGTAATAGGGGATAGAACAGAAGTAATGATCCATTAAACACATGCTACCTCCCATATATGTGTTTCCTCTATGGTCACGTCATCTGCTTAATTCAGTAATAGGATCACATGTGTTTGCTCACTGGTGATCTATATTCATACTCAAGTGTCGTCAGTGAAAATTTATTCCTATATAACACTAATTTTTTAAAAAATCCTATGGAAGCAGTATTACTTTCTTTAAGAGTAATTGTTATATTTTAAATTCAGAATTAATGGTCTTAAATATTCTTTTTAGATCAAGACATTCATATGGATATAATGTCTCATGTCAGCTGTATGCAGTTGTATTCTCAGATCAGATGATTAAAAGTGGATTGAAGCAAATGTAGTGTGTCTAAGAGTGGACCATCTTTTTTTGAACATTGTGGACTAGCATTACAGAATTACAAAAAACTGTACCACATAAGAGAAGCTATGTCATTTGAGTAACAATAACTAAAATGGAAATCACATATAACACAGAAAGAAAATAATGAAATAATCAAAATATTGACACTCTACACTACTTCAAACAAAAGGCTGGGAAGGCAGCCCCCATCCCTATCAATACTTGAAAGAGCCATGACAGTTACTATAATTTCTTTAATAAACACCCTATTTCCTCATTATGTGCCCTATAAATTTCAACTCTTTCTTTTTGCTGTATTTTTTGTTTTCATTTTCTCTAAAACTTTCTCATTGCTCACATGTTTGGTCCATGGTATTCCCAGCATCTTTCTGTAGGATATCATTTCTCTTGTTTTCTGTAACGTGAATGAAAAAAGAGGGTGGTAGGAAGTGAAATATTATGAGAATAAGGAGCATAAATAACAGTTGACCCTTAACTTGAAGAGGTTAAGATTACAGTATTCAGGAAAATATGCACAAAGTAGCCATGGAAAAAAGTCATCCAAGTGGAACTTTCTTTTTTCATTTGGTATTCAGAGGAAATGAAAATGATTCAACTCCGTGATAGTGGTATGGTATGTCTTTGTTATACACTTATGTTGGTCCAGTACAAAAAGCAAGTTACTTTGATTCCCTTATTCAGGGGAAAAACACACAGCTGCCTAGTAACTTGATACCTTTAATATGTTTGCCCACTAAGACATTGTAATATGAATTGGGTAGTAGAATTTTGGTGCCTGAAGTGTAATGTCCGTTCTTTTCTCATGAAAGCTTTTTATATGATGTTTATTTCTATTCTTGGTTTACTGGGTTATTGTACCACCTCATTATCCAAGGGAACAAAAGCCTAATAGATAAGTGTTGTGTATTTAGTTACCTGATAGTGATGCGTTCCGTCACTGTGTTAGGCATTATAATATATGTTATGAGACAATGATATATATTTTTATATAGCAAGAACAATATCGGGAAAAAATGTATAACAAAGTGGAAAAAAAATTTTCTTATGATGCATTCTTTAGGACTTCATTGGATTAAATTTGTTTCATTGGTGCAACTACACATGTGCATGAATGAGGAATGCTGGGAATTTTAATCAAAAACATTTTTTTAATCTAGCTGGTTTCATTTAGATTGTATTTCTTTTTCTTTCCAACACTAATTAATTAGTGATTAATTAATTAATCACTAATTAATTAATTAGTGATTAATTAACCACTTAATTAAACGATTAATTAATTAAGTAATTAATATATCTCACACTGTGATAATAAAAGCAACCCTCATTCGTGTATGTGTGTAGTTGCAGCAAAAGTGATGGAAAGAAAACTAATCTAAATGAAAAGGCTAGATTTAAAAAAAAAAATAATCGTTAAATTTAAAATACCCAGCATCCCTCATTCATGCACATGTCTAGTCACACCAACAACAAATTTAGTCCAATGAAGTCCTAAAAGATGAAATACATCACAAGAAAACTTTTTCCACTTTGTCATACATTTTCCCCAGTATGTATGTTAATTATTTCCCTTCAGATAAGGCAAGAAAACCAGACATGCAGGGAGTTATGTGCATGTTAACATGCATGTAACATGCAGGGAGTTATGTGCATGTTAACATGCATGTAACATGCAGGATGCGATAGACCTGGGCAGCCATATCAGGAGGGCATACAATCAAAGTGAAATAAAAAATTTGAAATTTGAAATTAACTTTGTTGTACAACTGCCCTACACTCCCACAAGCTGGTGTGAATGTGGATTTGTGTTTTGATAAGCAAGACTGGAGTAGACACCAAAACTTGAGTCTGAGGGTAATGCAGTCAAAGAATTGGCACCAGACATCACCAAACTTCTGCATGTCACTGTAGAGAGGAAAGTTTATCAGAACAATTAACATGAAAGTATTTATAGAAAACGCACAGTGAGGCTACATTAAGGCAATGGAAAGGTGATTGAAGCCAAGATGCCAGGTTAGGACCAAAGATATTGCAGATTCTTCATTGGATTTTATCAAGGATTTCTAAATATATAGCAAGAATTCCATACTATATGTAGCAGCAATATTCTCACTATGTATGCAAGGTAGAATGAATCAAAACATAAAGTTAAATTTAAAACCTTAAAAAAATTATCTACAGTTGTAATGTTAAATATAAAGATTTAGGTTTTTAAATGTTTTTGTTTATAAACACAGATATAAAATTATAACTTCCTTACTTTGGTAATGATTGGATATTTTTTTGTTAGCACTCGATTCATTCTTTGCATTATAATCTTATGATTAGCAAAAAAAAAAATTAGGAATGAGGTTAAATTAAGATTTTTCTGGCATATGAAATCATTTGAGCATTGACATTTTTTTCTCGTAATGTTTCTGCTATTTTAATAATGTAATTCTCTGCATACATTTTTCAGAGAGAAAAAAAATTATCTTTCATGTTAATCATCATGGATATATTTAATTTTCAATTTTGGATTGGCTTTTTTTAAATGTAGATCTTTTTACTTAATAAGGAATATTCTTTTGAAGAACTGGAACACACTTAACAAAATTTTAGATTCTTTCAAAGTGCAAATAGCTCAGAATAGAAATATCAAATAAAATAAAACCGATTACAGAGGCAAAAAAGAAGTTTGAGCTGTAATTAATCTATTTACATTGATCAGAAATTTTAATGCTTTTTTTTTATGTATTTGACTTCAATATATTTATCTCCGTTGCACATTTTTGTAACATTATTTGGGTTGAAATAATTCAGAAAAATCAAGCAGATAAAGAGCTGTCATTTTTTTATGTACTATGTCCCTTCAGTATATGAGCGATCATGTCCCTCCACAACTTCCTATCCTTTGTATCTTTTAGCAATGTTTGTCTTTTTATCATACCTCCCACACAATGTTGTTAAGTAGGTTACTGACTGTTTCTCTTTCTCTTTCTCTTTTTTATGTCAAATTCTCCAAGTCCAAACCTCATAAGAGCTGTTCTTCCTAGGTCCACCCTGACCTGGGGTGGTAGCACCTGTTAGGATACCAGCTATGGGCAAATAGTGAACCCCTAAACTGTGGTTAAAACAATGTGAAAACATAAAATACAAAAAATACATTTCCATGGGGAAAAAAATTAGCAGCAATACATTTAAAAAACAAAATTACTAAAGTTCCCAAGAAAATTAAATTTCAGCATAAAATGACCCATAACAACTTGCTCGGTCATTAAACAAACCAAACACCATGCCTGAATTTTGTGTCCCGGAAATTTAAACTCTTTTTGATTCTAAGTACAGATGTCCTTTTATTTTCATTTACCTTTAAAACTTTCTTGTTTCTTCCATGTTCTGTATATGGTATTTTCAGACTCCATTTCTAGAACCAGACACCTGTTTCTTTGTCTCCTCTTCAACTTTGAGAAAACTGTCTAGTATTCAATGCTATATTAGAGGAGTGATATCATATAGCAGTTCATCACTCTTTGCTTTGTTCCTAACAAGATTTTTTCTGTTTCTTAATACTTTGCTATGCTTTTAGAAAGCATTTTTCACTATTCCAATGTGCCTTTTGATTTCAGTGTCAAATTTTTATTTATTATTTAAAGGTTAGAATTCGTGCAGTTTTTGTGCCTCCGTATGTCATAGCACAAATTGCAAAGTATTCAGATATTTTCTGCTATGCACAGTTCTCTACCCCACCTTATGTATCAAACTCATCACCATTGTCATCCCTCTGTCTATTTTTCTTTTTCTCACAGGGTCACTATGTGTACATATATATGTGAGTTTATATCTATATACATTGGGTAGATGGTCTCATAAACTCAGAAAGGTAAATTGTCTAAGTGAAAACTGATTGAAAGACCTTGGCTGCCTTGCAGTTATACCCACTCATAGAAAAGACTTCAACAGCAAGGGAAAATCCACGGTTCCTAAGGTTTTGTTTTGAAATGACTTGACAACTTGACAGAATTCAAAGGTGCTTACGCAGCTTTGTGGGTGATAAATTATTCTCCACCTTGCAACTCTCATCCCACAAACGAAATATTGCCAGCTATTCCTTACTATATCGCTATTACTTCAGTAGATATTCAGCCAAGTCACAATCTTTAGTACCACCAGCTAAGACCTACTATACCATATTCACATTTTCTTGTGTTTCTTTGATAAAAAGAAAGTTCCACTTAGACTGCTGCTTACCGAAAACTATCACTTTGTGGAACAAACTCTCAAGAGAATACTTGCTGACAACTACAATCTTGATCTCTTTAGGTCCAAAGTCAACTGATATCTATAATACTCATCCTCATAATACTCTCTTACTTCCTCCTTTCTTACAACAGTTTCACTTGATAACATTTTACCTTGAGGGGCTCTTGGGCATTGTATTGAGATGCTTCTTCGATCACTACAGTCATCACCTGTTCAAGTCTAAGGTTAACTGCTATCTTCCTAACATCTCCCCATAAATTGTGCATCTTACTTTACAATCCTCTAACTAGAGTGGTTCTTGGGTTTTTTACAGTGTAAATATTATGGTAAAAAAAGAAATAGAAAAATAACCTCTTTCCTTTTTCTAGAGAATCAATACAAATGACCAAAGTTTTATAATTTTATATATAGTAAGGTAATGAAGGTTTTTGTAATCTGGGTGGATAATTCCAAAGAGGATGTAATCCAGAGAACTCAATGTAAAACCGAAGCAAATATTAATTAAATAATTAAGAAAGAGACAACCTTAAGGTTCCATGACTATAATTTATCTCCCCAGGAAATATATTTTTCCTGGTTCAGCAGGTCACAAATCTAGTTACAAAAGAATTCAGTGTAGTCAGTTGAATCAGTAAGCCAAGTATAAATCCATGCCTGGTTTGTTTTGTTAATTTTCAAGCAGAGGCCCTTGGAAACTGTATGAATCCATTTTTTTCTCTCCCAAATATAGCAAAAAGCACTCTCTCTAGTTTGGATTGTAACCAGTCTAAGAGAAGGAAAATTTTGAATAATAAATTGTGGAGGAGGCAGTGGAGAAGTGATTCCATTTTCTCAAGAATTAATTGCAATAATAAAGAAAGAAAATAATAAAGAAAAGGAATCTGTGGAGAGACATAATTGCCTATATACTGAAAGAATAAAAATAAAAAATACATCCTATCATCTTTTTTTGTTTTGTTTTTACAAAAGTTCACCTAATACATGGCCTAAGAGTCACTCTGGGTAGAGGTTTATTAAATGAGAATTGCAATATAAATGTAATAGGAAGTGAAGATTATGAGGATAATAGATATTGATTGACCCTAAACTTGGAGATTATGATTGTAGAGTTCTGGGAAGCATCCCAGCAGGAGTCTGTCCCACAAAATATTGGTCCTTGGAAAAAAGCTTTCAGAGTGGAGCACTCTTCTTACCAAAGGATCTCTTGGCTGTAAAGGTCTGAGGTGGTGGCACTCTTTAATAAGATTTCTGTCCTTTGTATTTTACAAGCATTAAATTGACTATATAGTCCAAGAGATTTTTTTAAAAATGAGCAAGGTAGTAGCACTGATTTAACTCCCAAAATAGATCTAACAACTTTATGAACTGAAGATTTATGCTTCACCACTGAGCTATGCTTACATATATTTAGAAATCTCTTTTATTTCAGCAGATCTAAATTGCTTTTCTTTTTTTTCCCCCTATTAACAATAATTCTAAATCTTCATAAGATGACTGAAATCAATCAAGTCTTAGAAATAAGCTTCCTTTCTCTACTGAAATGTTTCTCAGAAATAGAGAACTGATGCAATCCTTATGTTGGGTTATAGACAAATGTGGAGTGAGAAAGTGGAAGAATGCCTCTGGCTAAATTTTTGTTACAATAACAGCCCTGATAATATTGTTTTTTGCTGCTAATTCTGAAAATAATGAGGCTATGTGATAAACAACTTAAAATCTATGGGTGAATAACCAATGAAATTTTCTGTAAGGAACAATTTCTTCAAGTGGGTTTTTGTTAGAAAAAAAAAAAGCATAATTATAAAAATAGTTACTTTTTTCCTCCTTCAAAAAAACAAAAACGTGCATATTTAGAAATTTTGTTTTACTGTCTTTTGGCCATTCTCAATACATAAGAATTTAAAACTATGTA
This sequence comes from Acanthosepion lycidas, assembly GCA_963932145.1. Lineage (NCBI taxonomy): Eukaryota > Metazoa > Mollusca > Cephalopoda > Sepiida > Sepiidae > Acanthosepion > Acanthosepion lycidas. The sequence continues at coordinate 79,271,257 of OZ010576.1, forward strand.
AAGAGGTAATAATATTCTGAAGAATTTTGAGATGGAATTATAGAAATCCTAAATAGGATAAAATATTGAAAGAAAAAAATTATTCCAAAATAAGTGTATTTCAACTTAGTTTCATTACACATACAAATATACTAACACAGATAAATTTCTTAGGGTTTATTAAATTCTGAATTTAATATTTGTAACCCTTATGTTTTTATTTGACTATGTAGCTTGTATAAAAGAAGGCAGCTTTCTCTCTGTAGCATCTCAAAAAGAGGATCTCCTGAACCCCTTCATAATCTATTCTCAAAATAAAAAGAAATCATGCTATATGCAACATATAGATATACAGATAGATTGAGATAGTGTAGTTGTAAGAAAAGAAAAAGAAGAAAAAAACTGTCAACTTATAGTAGCAACAAATGTCTGCAATAAATTTCTTCTGTCTCTCGACCACAGCACTTCTGGTTCAAACGGTAGTCCATTGTAACAGGCAATGTAGAAATCGTGTCACACCTCCAACCTTCACTTCCTGAGCACTCACTGCACGTGTCACTTGCTGAAGTATCTGAACCTACATAGGGATGCAAGTCTTTTACATGTCTTGGCATTCCATCAACCAGCACAGTGCATGAGTTACTGATTCCAGTGACATGCTCCACCTGGTACTGAGTTGTACACCAGCTATGTGGGGCTTTTACCCACACGCGATTGTCCAGTTCATACGGTGCTCGTTCTTTTATGTGTTCAGTTGAATGCGTCACGTCAGTGCCTCTTAGCCAGACTTTGTATTGGTAAATCATGTTGGCTGGCATAGTTGAGAGTGATACATTGTCTTTAGGGGTAACATTGTGCCAATACATCGCTTCCATTATGGAACACGGATTCCTAGCAGCAATTCTCTTGACGCTCTGATGGCATTGCTCGAATATGCCATTTCCTAATGGGACATATGCACAGCGAAATCTGAGGTGGACTCCCAATGAATCCAAAAGATCTTTAAAAAGTCCACTGTGCAATGCAGTGTCATTGTCAGTGAGGAGTTCCGTTGGAGGTCCATGTTCAAAGAATAACGCCCGCAAGTGGTCAGTCATGCTTTAATAATAAATCCTTTGGCCATGTGATGTAGTAACACACATAATAGTGCACTATCTATATCTGTACTCTAGATGATGATGCAGGTTGTGATAAATTTAATTGTGGTGAAAGAGTTCAATATATACATATATCACAGAATTGCACACGTGCTTCTTTTTTTCAAATAGAACCATTTGAGAGCATTTGCATTTTGGGCCTTTAAATGGCAGAAGCATACTTTTGAAGGTTTTTTTTATACATATTGCATATGCTTTGATGTTGGTTAGCAGTGATCATGGAAAACTTCTTTCACCAGTAGACCAGGTTCTGGGTAGCCATATAAGAAAAACAATATCAGATTGCATAGTGTCCACAGAACAAAACAAAGCAAAATGTTGTTCCTTATGTGTCAACACAGCAAAGCTAGAGACAATTATGCTTTGTGATAACATTATGTATATCAAAAGGGGATCACTTGAGTGATTATTTGTGTGTTCCTCATCCATGCAAGTGATGTTTGTTTGTGTGTATGTCTTGGGCTTGGAAAATGATGTATTCCAACAATGTATTCACCTATGACGCATAAGTTCACCCTTGACATTATAGAGGTGCCATAAATAACCTCACTTGATTTTGCTGTTTTTGGAGGGAATATTGAACAGTAAAATGTATGTCCAGAACATTATTCTATTCATTCTGCTACCATTCCTGCATCAGGAAGCAAGTTTACTTTTCCAGGAGGATAATGCCTGTCCATACCCATACTATACAGTATGCTCTGCAAGATATTTTACAAATTCCGTGGCTTGTATGATTGCTGCACCTGTCCCCATTGAAATGTAGCCCAACTACAACACTTGCTGAAATCAATGGATGACACATGCTGAATAATTCACCATCTGTACAACTGTAAGCATGCAAGTGTACAAACCTGTGTTTAAGTCCAGTGAAGATATACAATGGATTAATATAAGGTGTAAGTACCGTTGATTGTTACTTTATTTTGGTACCTGTGCACATATTGAACTGTATGTGTGATCCTTCACTGTAAATCAGTTACTATATTACATCTACATTTAATTTTCAAGTAAAGTAAAACATATATCCCAAGTGCTGCAATTCTTTTCTATCAGTGTGTGTGTATATATATATATATATATATATATATATATATATATATATATATATATATATATATTAGTGTATTGGGGTAGCAGATCATTATTTAAACATATTAAATATAACAGACATTGAATGTTTATTATGTCTGATCATGAGCCATTCTAATGTTCAAATATTAACTTTAATTTCTCGTGAAAATAAAGACAAAAATTGCCCAACATTTGGATATATTTTTATTAAGTTGGTCCTAAGCTTTCAACTCACATGAGCCATCCTCAAAGGCGTTATACAGACATAAAACAAAGATATCCACTATCAAAGATGATATTTTTTTTATTTTGACATAGATGATTGCTGGGCAATGTTAATGGTCGTGGAATAGCAGACACAGATCATAAGTTCAAGATTTGGTTCTATGACATCATACCACATGATAGACCAAAGTTTTACAACAGAACCAATGTCTAGATGCAATGCAATGTAATGTGTTGTGACTAGTTTGAAATGTAATTTTGTTGAGTGTAGGGTGCTTTGTTTTTATGTAGATGGCCTCCAATATCTGAAGGTTCTTTTTACTGTGTGCATGTGTGAGTATTATTCTGTTATCAACTAATATCTGTCTAATATTATGTATATGGCTAGAAAAACATAGCCATGAACATAATATTAGACATGTGTGTTTAAATATATATATATATATATATATATATATATATATATATATATATATATATATATATATATATATATTTATATAATTCAAACTAAAGATGGTCTTATAATATGTAAATTTAATAGGCCAGTTAATGAAATTTAAGATATAAAAAAACAAAATAACACTATTGGCAATAAGATTGATGATATTTATTATATATTAGTAGGCCTTTTGACTAAATTGAAGCATGAAGAGAAAGATTTAAAAAACTACAATACATGATGACAAACCCACCCCACCCCACACACCCCCAAAAAATAATGCTGACAACATTCTCTGGAAGAGTGAGTCCCACTTTTTCGTTTATTTCTCATCTTGTTGAAAAAGGACACTACTAATATATAATAAATATCATCCATCTTATTGCCAATAATGTTATAAATTTTTTGTCTTTTTATTCCTCAAATTTCATTAACTGGCCTTTTAAATCCACACACACACACATACACATATATATATATATACATATATGTATATAAGATGAGAAAGAATAGAGTGCACTTCCAACATTTGTAACATTTAATATAAAAGAAGGCTCAATACATTGTAAAGCAATATCATTTATTTTAGGATATTACAACAAAAACATGTAAGAATCGCTACACAACTGCAGTTGTGTTTCAATATATAATGATGTGTCTCCTCAAGTGATTGTTAATTACTGGTGAGCGAACACATAATTTGTTTTCAAAAGGAAAATACATTATCGTTTTTTTTTTGTTTTTTTTAATAAATAAAAAAATTATAAAATAAAAAAAATAAAGGCTTGAGGGCTATACCCTGATCAACTAATTGGATATGGTCTACATTAAATTCAAACTGAGCGAAAAAAGAAAAAAAATTAGAAATTATTATCATACAAATGTGTCAAGGCAAAGATTTGAATCTAGCAGCAGCCATATATATATATATATATATATATATTTTCTTTTCTGTGTTATCAATCCACCATAGGGAGATGGTCAGATTGTTACCTAAAATCTGGCCAAATGACCCAACAATTGAACCTGTATCCTATACAGAACTATCATTATTTAAAATGCATTAATTCAAGCTTTGCTAAACCAGAAGTTCTCTGTGGCTGAATGCTCATAGCATGTCAGGCTTAATGACGGTTCTGGTGTTTATACAATTATATATATATATATATATATATATATGTCTGGGTGCTTATATATTATAATCTGATTGCGTTTGTTTTACGCGTGAGTTTAGGACCCCAGTCACACACTCTTAGGATTATGTATACATTGTCAAAGGACCGGATATAAAATTAGCTAAAGTAACTTTAATGAAGAAATAAATTGAATAACATATATATTTCTTCTTTTCTCCTCAGTAATTTTATAGTTGTAAACTTAATAGCGATTAAATTTTGATTTTGAAATTAGCAGTTTTTAATTTTAATATTAAATTTTATCATATAATTTAGTAATTATTGGTTAGAATAAATTCTTTTTTAATATTACCCATATTTTAAACATCTGAATAGATATTATAACATGACTTTGTTATCAAGCTTTTTGAATTTTCCTATACTTGTATTTTGATTGGTCAATCTAGCTTTTGTAACAACGTTTTCCCCTTGCGTAGGATTGTTAATTAATTTGAAACCTTTAAAACCATTTATTTTACATTCAACATCATCAATTGATAAGACACCGAGGGTATTGAAACAAAATGGCTATTTTTGTAGTGATTTTATAACATATTTATGTTATAAATTTTTTTTAAATAAATAATTATGTATATATATATATATATATATATATATATATATATACACACATATACCTACAACAGTAGTGCAACTTAAAGTTTCATGCTTTCCCAAGTCATCAAGCTTGCTTGCTGGCTTATTAATATATACTTCATAGCTCTGTTTAACTACATTGAGCACTGTTTTGTTTGCACCTTAAATAAATATTTGCTTATCTGTGTATGCGCACTATTGCCTGCATATACTGTTGCTAATACCTCAATATTTTGTTTATATTCACACTGATATGACGAGTTAGTTTCATTTTCCATGCACAACCATCTGCTAGTTAATTCCTCTTGTGACGATAACTGTTCATATACATTTGTTTGTCCAACAGCTACAGCTTAATGGAATGCAGCATCAAATCCCTAAATTGTTGGTTGACCCCTATAGTGGTATTGCTCCATACCATTTTAAAAGCTGTCATTAGTTGCCTAGTATTTATTACTATCAAATCTTGTGTGTGAATAGACCTCTCCACCATGTTTCATAAATGTTCAATTACCCACATGTCAAGTGTAAATAGTGGCCATGTTATTCATCAGAAGTTTTCAAAATGCTCTGAGAAACTTGATTGGTTATCTTAATCAGAACTACCATTCGATGATGTAGTCAATAGATTCGTCATTGGTTATTAATGATCACAAAGCAGTGCATTGCAGTGGTTGCCAGTAAGTGGTATGTTTAGGTTAAGGTGTTTTTAGTGGTCCTAAACTATACTTTCATGAGCATACCTGATATCATTATAATACTGCTTTTGTAACATTTTGATGACCAAGATCCCTAGCCACACCAAAAACTATGCCATCATACCAAATAACTGAAAGCATCTGACCATACTACATTTTGTCAGTCTTCTAGAGTTTAATTTCTGACATCACAAGCACAGGTGAATTACAGTATCCAGTGCCATGGTGTTAACAGGAGCACCCTGGTGGGTCTTCTGTTCCTATGGAAGCTAAAGAATGTCAAAATGACATGATGGATTTATGTTTGGTATATCCTGTGTTAAATGTGGTTATGATTTGAGCCAGTGTTGGTTGCCTGTTGCCACAGATACTTCTTGATGTCTATCAACTATCCCTGCTATAGACTTGTCACTGTGGTTCAAAGGATGTCCAATTTCAAAAATAGAATACCCAATCTGTCTGGCACCCATGATTATACTATTTTTGAACTTCCATAATTTACATTAGTTTACCTTGCTGGTGTTTACACTGAATACACCTGATATTGGGGCATAACTAATATTTGGATAATTCTATAATGTAAAGGTATGGCAACACCACCTACCATTACCTTTAAATACTTAAATCCTATGATTTTGGCATGTTAGTGATATATATATTATTTTTATAATACAATTGTTCTATCTTTAAAGGGAATTAACTCAAATTGAGATGTTTAACAAAAGGTATGGCATAAACAATTTACCCGCGTGTACTAAATAAAGGGTTCAGTTTGAAATTCCAGCATATATCACCTGAAGAAGCCCTGAGCGTACAATGTCCGAAACATCATGAATATGGCAATGAAGATGAGAACAGCCTTCCAAATGATGTAATTAGCGTAAATAGTTACAATACCTTATCTCAGAAATATAGACAGATTTTCCATATTTATATCCAAATTATTAGATAATAAATTTGAAAAGCCAAATTAAAGTTAAAATTGAATTTTGAAGTTTATAGCTGCTCTATATATCCAATCTTTAAAGGAAATGTTTTATATTTAATGAGTGTAAAAGACCCAAGTTCCTTTGAAAAGGTTATGTTTTATTATTGCTTCAAGTTCTGGTCATTGCCATTCAAATAGATCTGTTTAATTCCTCTACTGACTTACATGAGTCAAAGACTTGTAGCTGAATTTTATCTTGTTGCTCTGTATTTTGTTTTATTGGATAAGATTTATGAGTTTTGTTGAATATATCATCACAGATTTACATTTAATAATGTTTTATATAATGGTTTTTAATCATACGAAAAGGAATAATTTACTATCAGTCAATGAATCATTTATAGCAATTTCGGTTTGCTGATGGACTTATCCCCACAAAATTTTAAGAGAAGTCTTATGCCAGTAATTCAGATTTTCTCTCATAAAAAATCAAGTGGTTCATTTATTTAATTCATTAACTGAAGCAGAAATTTCTATCAGTGATAGAGTAACAGAACTGCAGTGACATAAATTCCTGTCATTCAAAATCAATGGGCTAATCTGCACCTCAAAGCAACACACTGAGTTGGGTTTAATGTCTACATTCAAACTAATCTCCACATCTTTGTTAATATTTCAAATGTGTTCTCTAACCTTCTTGAGGTGTCTCAGACCATGAAAACTTTCAGGTAATTTCAAACTGAACACTATTATATCTACAGGACAATAGGCTAGTGGAGTCAAATATTCGTTTGTGAATTTATTGACATAATAATTGTGAGTTCAACCCCTGGGCTGAGACTTAGGCTCTGTTTGTTCTGGGTATGATAATAAACTACATTCAACAGCAAGGCCTCTGATCAGGAGATTGGAGGTTTTGAGAAGTGTGGAACCACAAATGCTGTTGTTCCCAGGTTCCAGGATGATAGCACCTGTTAGGTTCTCTGCTATGGTCAAATACTGAAAACCCAAACAAAAACAAAATACCATGAAAGTATAAAAATACATTTTATAGTAAAAATACTAGAATTACATTTTTATATAAAAAAAAATACCAACAATACATTTTAGATGTATTTGAAGGCATAAAATTGCATTCAAAATATATTTAGTTGAAACCATAAAACTGTTGCATATATTTAGATTTTAACATTAAATACTTGAAATTGAAAAGCCACTGGAAAAGTCAGCAAATTAAATAGAAAGAACTCTTTCATGACTGTATAATATCAGAGAATTTCTTAAAAAAATCAAACTTTAATCCAAAATATAACTTCAACAAAACTACAATATAAAATACACACATCACCACCTTTAGTAATTATATTCACACAAACATGTATGCTCATAAAAGCTGAGTATCATCTACCATGTATTCAATTGTGGAAGCAGAATAACATATACTTTTATTAATTAAATCTCCTAAGAAAATTAAATTTTGGCTTTAAAGGACCCATTAGATGTTGATATGCCATTAAACAAACAAATCAATCAAACCTTAGGCACAGTAAAACTGAGCAAGAATTAACTTAGCAGAACTAAATAAGAAACTAGATGAGATACCCTCAGACATTGTGGAATTAAAATTATTTACTTCCTGTAGATTATATAAAAGGTTCAGTTCAAAATTACCTGAAGGTTATTCAGATCAATAGACACCTGAAGAAGGCTGGAGTGCACATCAGTCAAAATATTGTGAAAATAACATGTGGACATTAGTTCAAATGTAAATAGTATGAATAATGAATCCTCATACCAGAAATTCAGACATCAATTAGGTTTAATGTTATTTTATAGATGAAGCATTGTCAAATGTAAATTTTTAACTAGTATACCTTTTGTCTTATGTGTGATAAAAAGTTAAAGGAATAAAAGTGGGTAAATGGTGACAAAATGTTACATGCTTTGTCCTTTGAAATGACTTCTTCAGACTAATAATGGTTTTATCAATAGTGGGGGGGGTGGCTTGCATATACGAGAGGGAGGAGGAATAAATACAACAAACAACTGTTACAGTTTTACATTGAGAAATGCTGAATATACAGGGATATTTAACTTTCAATTTAAATCTTTAAGATTTTGTCATCTAAAGAATTTGACCTAAGGAATTCAGTTTTAATAAAAAAAAAAAAAAAAAAAAAAAAAAAATTAAATTTATTAAGGCAAAAATGTACTGAAAATGAACTAATTTTGAAATTTTTTCAGGTAAGTTCGTATCCAGGATAATACAACATATTATAGTGTTAGAGAAATAAATAAATGAAATGAATAACAGGAAGACCAAAAATTCACCATCCTTAAAAACAGACAGATAATAAAAATCACCAGGCAAATAAAACCATAGTTCAACCGACTAATCAGAAAGATTTCACAACTAGGGTGTAAAAAAGAAATAAACAAATAACAAAGAGACTAAAATTCCCCATCTCTAAAAATAGTTTGACCAATCAATTAGAAAGCTTTCACAATGAAGATATAAGCCGCTTTAGAAGCAAGCAGCTTTTCAAAGCAGATCTATAGATGTGTATATAAATAAATGGAAAATGAACCGAAACCAGATTTATTAAATTAATTTTTGTTCATTCTTCAATACAGTGGTCATCATAATATACCCAGAGATAAAATATGATATTTACTTGACTAGCTGGAAACCTTACACAGCTAAACCATTGCTTGCTACATTGAAAACAAACATACTTTCTATCACCATGTAAGTCAAGTGACAGATACATGTGGATAAAAAACATCCATAACCTCTTATACATATATTATTACATTCCTTCCTTCATTCTCTCCGCAAAATGTAACTCCTATGATATATTCTTTCCTAACAAAAATAATTCTATCACAATATGAGCTAGTTAAAAATAATATTAAAAATAAAAACTAAAATTGATGGCAAGTTGAATGAGGTCAGTTTGGCTTGGTATCTGCATAGAGCAGATGCTGAAAATTTAAAGGTTTAAATTTAAAAATAAGCTTCTCTTCATCTTATTTTCTTGGTGTAAAACTTTAACTGATTTTTGTTGCGTTTCTCCCTGACCATATATATATATATATATATATATATATATATATAGTTGGCTACTCGTATTTGAGAATACCCGTCTACTAGGGAAGCTAGCCAATCACTATTGCAGTTGCTTGCTCAGGCGCATTTGTGTTTATTCAACACCCACAGAGCCCACCTGTGGTTTATACTGCAACTATGGTAAGCAGACCTTCGTTACAGTTTCTGGGAAAGAGCGTGTTATCTAGCGTGATCAACAATTTGAACAAAGCCAGCATGCTCAAGCCCTCAGCCATGATGAATTGTGACTTCATACTAGACAGCTATCGATGGCCCCCAAGGGTTCTGTCTACCCAATTTCACTCACAAGGCTTGGGTCAACCCATGGTATGATTTTCAGGCACTTTCCAAAGGTCCCACACGCTGGGATCGACCCCTCCAGTTCGATAACATCAGGAGGTCTCCTTGCTGAAAAATTGACCATTCTGTAATTCAAACACAGGTCTCATGCTAACATTGTAACCACTCAGCCACATGTCCATTACATACACAAACACATATAACAATTAGTCTGAAGAATTTCTTTCAAAGGACAAAATGCATAATATAGGAGTTTATTAGATTTTTCAATCACTTACCCAATGCTAGTCTGACATACAAATGTGGATGTGCAGGTTATGTTATGGTTAATGTCTTTGAAAAAGAAATTCACAGGTCAAGTTAGAATTACAGTCAAATACATTACACTCATTTTCACACAAATAACTTTGGCAAACGTACAAATCTATCTCTTCTTCTCCCACATAGGCGTTAAATTGCTATGCAGACTGAGCTCCCTAGCTGTGTTTGGTAAGCAGTCTGGGAGAAAGACAACACTGAATTTCAAACCCAACCACCTGAAACTGGACAAGATGGTTCAATACTATGTCTGTAAAATAAAAAGATGATAGATTTCTGCAATTATAGATTATCCTACTGGAGTATGATTATCCAGAATGTTGCTGACATCAGCATGCATTATTTCTATGGATAGATGGATAAATTTGCATATTATATCTTCCAGTAAAGAAATGCAAGTCAAGAATTAAGTTTGTAATTTAATTAATTTTTTGGGGCCTTTCAGGTGTTGGAACTCATGCTGTGTATGGAATGCTCTCATTAGCAATCACAGCCTCTGCACAAGAACCAAAATCATGGTTGTCTGAGCCATGGTTCTCTCCACCCTTTCTTATTCTTGTGAGACATGGACCTTGTATCTTCCAGATATAAAATGTCTGGAACAACAAAGGAAGCTCTGAAGAAACCTTACATCAGTTAGGAGGACTACAACACCAATAAGAATATCCTCTCTTGGATGTTTCTTTCCAGCATTGAGGCTACCATCTTTGACTGTTGCCTCTACTGAGTAGACCATGCGTCTAGAATGCATCCCACTTGATTCCTTTGTATCATCATGTTTGCAGAGGCCACCAGTGGCAGGCGGCTGTGCGGAGACCCAAAACAATGCTTCATGGATCAGTTGAAGACATCCCTCACACAAGCCAATATTGACTCGGAGACCTGTGAAACCATTGTTGCCATTTTCTTGACATAGGATAGGGGGTGAGAGAGACTTTCTAGTCCAACCATTGACATGAAGAGGATCTGTGATGTGCTGTAAGGAGGGCCCAATTTGCCCAACTGTGTCTATCATACACACTCCTCAGTGACTCCTGCTCATGACTCTTCAGGAGTAGGCTGGGTCTTCACAGCCATCTACACCATCACCACCAGGGGTGTGGGAAAGAAAAGAAAGGGAGAGGGGATGATGATTCCAATACTTGAATGTGAGAAGATGCTGATAATTTTTTTTTACTTAACAGAAAAAAAATATTGCCTAAAAATTATGTTGAAATGCTACCCTCTCTTTACTTAGGATCAACTTTTGAGTTTACCATCAAATCTTGTAATGAAAAATAGAACCTGTTAGGTTTGTATGCAGGTCAGTCAGTCAGCTTTGTGCCGTGCATGATGCACGCTTAGACGATCATGTATCTTTCAATAAATGACTGACGAGGCAATTTTTGGTCTGTCCTGCTATTTTACCCATAGCTGGGGAGAAGAGGTTTTATACCTTTCCCAAGAGTATTAGCATGCAAGTGACTGTAATGGATTCAACTGGAATTCAAACTCAGCTCTGCAATTCCTCAATTCGAGCTGCTATCCCTTATTCCACAATGCCTCCATATGCAGGTCACAAAACAAATTAAGATTATTTTCATATCTTACTTTTTAGATGTTTTGATATGGCAATGAAAGGGTAAAACTAGTAGCAATTAAATGAGACATGATTTCGTTACTGCTTTCCAACGAAAGTTGTTTCTTAATACAAAGTGTTTATCATCCAATTGTAATACTGCCTTCATTGAAATCAGTTTCTTTGTCCTTGGGCTGAAATTGTAAGGCCTGAAAACCTATAAACAAATGAGTGAAATAATTTCTTTTTTTAAATTGTTTTCTTTGCAACACGGGATCTGTAAATAAAATAAAATCACTTCTTCAACATTGTTGTATTGTAAGATAACATTATATTAAACCATTTTGTATTCTTTGTTTCTTTCTTCAGTATAGTGTCTCCTCCATGATCTGTTTTGAAGCAGTGTAAATATGTTTTACTATACAATACATACATCATTTTCTTGACTGTCATCTTATGACATAATAAACTTGATATTAAAATATCATAAACTTTAAACAAAGAATACCTGTTTAAACAATATTGCACACTTATTTTAATGTCTGCATTCACTACTGGGTTTGGGAAATTATCAAAAATGTTGTGCAAAATAAACAAAGCAGTTCTGACTTATATACAATCTAGAGATTATTGACACACAAAAGTGCTTGAATTAAATAGTTTTAAAAAATTACTTCCATTTCCTGTATCTATTCTTTAAATCAAGCAGCAAAGAAAATATTAATAAGTTGTTTGCTCATGAAACCATGAAGCAGCAGCAGATAGAAAAGTTTCATGTTACATGAGTTTGATGTTGTACTTTCTTTTTTTTTTTTTTAATTTCATGTCTGCTTGAGCACGGTATTGATGAGAATTGTGAAGTACTTCACCATTTTCATTGCGTATCATTTTTCTGTTAGCTTATTGGATATTTGAATTATAAAGAAAATAAGTCTCTTCATGCAATGTGTTATTTCTTTGTCGTTTTACTTATTCATCCCTAGGAATTAGGAAACTCGTCATTAAAATCCTTTCAAAAACCTCCACATTAGATATTTATCTTATTTACAATTAGATATACACATATGAATACATCAAGGCTTCTTTTTTCCCTATAGATGTATATACATAATCATTAATGCAGTTATGCACTTATAAGCTGTCTAATCTACTTACTTATGCATCTGTTCCTATGTACAGAGTCATCTGAGACTTATAAAGAAGCATCTAGATAAGAATGCACCCACACACGCACATTATATATAATATATATGTATATGTTTGTGATTAATGCACATAGATTGTGATCATTCTTTGACTTCCCGTGCGGGTATATACTGACTCTCTCTTTCACACACAAACTATTCTATCTTCTGAAATGTTTCCAGATGACTGCATGAATATAATGACTTTGATTTGGAAGAGTCTAATTTTTACCATTCCCCTTCCTCATACACATACAAAGATACGTATATACACACGCGCACACGCAAAGAAAAATATAACCAAAAAACAATCATGTTAATATATTCCAATCTATTTTATCTATATTCAGTTTGGATCATCCTTGCTAAAGTGAATCAATACCTGATTCAAATGTTAATGATTCCCCCAATATCACTGTCTGTATCACATGATTAATTTTCACTAGGTCTTTGTGTGAAATTTCACAAGAACATATAAAATGTTAAGAAAAAAAAAGCAAAGACAAAAGACTTAAATAAGGAAAATCACTCTATTTGGGATCTTCATAGTTAACTGTCTGTTCGGGCAATTAACATAATAGATAAATAGTAAATAATCATATCTAGTTGTTATGAAGATTTCAACTAAAGCAGAAAATATCTATTCAATATTAAAAAAATAATTTTAATGGAAGAGATTTTTATTATAATTTTTGGTATATTATTAAAAATAACTACAAAATTATTCTTATTATAGTCATAGTATTTCTTAGTGGCATTGACATTTTTTCATTTGATGCTCATCTGATAACTTTTTAGGTTTACAACCTAAAAAACTGCACTTGAAAATGTAGAAGCAGAGGCTTCTCTCCTTTTGAAATGGAGACGGGATATGAAATTTTCTTAAAATAAAATTAATATTTGATATTTTATGTCTCAAGTGTTTATTTGTTAAGAAAATCATTTATAATTTATATTAAAAATAGCAGCCTCCTATTGGATGATTTTACTAATTTACCCCTTAAAACTTAGCTAGATTTATCAAATAGTTTAAAATGCAAATTAAGCTGGATCAATAATTTTCATGGTATGGGACTAAAAATATTATAATATTTGGTAGATTTTCTGTTATCACAATGTGGGGTATTTAATAACAACGATGATGGAAATAAAAAGAATATAGATGAATTTGGCTAGATTGCAAAAAAATTATTTTAAAAATTTTGAAACTACCAGCAACTCTCCTTCATTGCATTTGCAGTCACAAAAATGTCAACAAACCCAATTCAATGAAGTCTGAATGTATGAGACTCATCACAAAAACTTTTCTAAATTTGTAATACATCATTTCTTTCAGAACTGTTCTTGGTATATAAAAAACTATTTATGTTTGTCCAATATTTGGCATATAATCTGATGAATTATTTAAGATAAGACTGGATTTTAAAATTACTATTTTATTATTTGTTGAGGGAGAAAAAAGAGAAAATTGCCTTTTAAAAGTAAATACCGAATAAATATTGTTTTTAATCGTTTGGGACATAGAAATTTTCAAAAGAGTAAAAATGTTTTATTTTAAGAAGACAAGATTGTATTTAAAGTTGTCTCTGCACAATTTAACCCCCATTTTCTTCAACCCTCTTTTCCATTTTTCAGGGATTCAAATTCATGCATTTAAGATCATGTGAATTTCATGCTGAGGCAGAAAAATATTTTTTTCCCAGTATTTCAAAATGACAAAACCCGCTTCATATAGTCAACATTTTTGACAAACAATTGTTGGAAGAGATTAGAATATTCAATAAAACACTTTGTAATTTAGAATTCATATATTTTCTTCTTTTTGACTGGTTGATATTCAGATCTATATAATTTTGTCTATCCTGCTATTTAACCCGTATATGGAAGGATAATAGATGGTTTCATGCCTTTTCCAAAAGGATTTGTGTGAAAGTGAATGAAACTGACTAACCCAGAATTTGAACAGATCACCAGATTAAGTTTTAATGCCAATACACATTACCCCACACACTCCCTAGTATGACTTTTCAAAATAGTTTAACAAAATATTTTATTGTATTTTTAACAGAACAAGAAAAATAAAGTCTTCTTGTCCAGTAATTCATTTTTGTAATCATTTTAATAATTTCATCTAAGCAAGGTGATAATGCCACTAAGATGCAATGGGTTACTGAAAGAGAATGTAAAGACTTCGGTGAGAAGAAAGCACAATAAAAGAACAGGATTCAAATAAGACAGAAGCTGGTGATTGGCATTACATTTAAATTTTTGAAAATGTTATTAAAATTACACACATATAAACAATAAATAAAATACATCAGATTAATAAATGAAAAATCCATTCTTAAAAATATATAGCCATATTTTTTTGTTGAGGCTGAACTGGAATTAATCTAACAAAAAGCAAGGGTGGGGTCCTGGCTGACAAAGGATTTGTCATAAGGATTTGTAGCAAAGTCTTATAAGGTTAGGTGATCTTTCTGATACCCAACTCAGACACGAAGACTGTTTTTATTGAGACGCCATCTCTAGGAAGGTTGCCATTCAAAGTTTGCATCC
This sequence comes from Acanthosepion lycidas, assembly GCA_963932145.1. NCBI lineage: Eukaryota > Metazoa > Mollusca > Cephalopoda > Sepiida > Sepiidae > Acanthosepion > Acanthosepion lycidas. The sequence continues at coordinate 79,286,560 of OZ010576.1, forward strand.
CCAGCATGTTGGCTGTTCTCCTTTAAAGAAGCTCTTTTGCCCTTTGACAGGTCTTGTTTTTCATCCTGTGAGTTGACATGCCGCCATCATCACCAGCAGTAAAGCTAGTTGGGGAGCTGGTTTAGATAACAAACCACCTGTCTATGAAGCAGGTTGTAGTGGGTTACATGTTACTAGTAGCAGGTCTAAGCATAACCTGATCAAAAAATTAAAAAAGAAATTCATCCTGATTAATTATTAATGATTAATGTCTATTGTTCTACGAGTGGAACATATTTTAAGGTATATAAGTTTTGATACCAGATGAGCATTAATTGTATTTTAACATTATATGCAAATAATATTATATTTTAGTCTTTTCCATGTATATTATCGATAAAATAATAAAAAAAAAAATAATGTTCATCAGGTATTAAAAAGATTTATCTTAAAACATATTCCACTAGTGGAACAGTGGACCATAAATGTTAAGACCCTAAATATTTTTGATGTCTTGACCTTTGGTAAAATGTATTAATTTCTTTCCTCATGGAACAAAGACAGGAGATGCCATCATATTTTCACATTTAAAATATAAGAAATCTGCTATCAAAGATGGAATAATGTCCTTTTTTAAAAAAAATAAAAAATCTATCAATAAATAGATAATACATTTTGTATGGACATGGTGACTTTTCTAGTTATTTCACTTTTTTGTTATTTTTTGGTGGGGATTGATATTTCTTTGTTCAAACTTAAGTTCAATGAAACTAGTAAAAATGTTACCAGCAAACAGGAATTAAAACGTTGCAAACTTTAAGGTGTAATCTGCAACACTTGAACATCTTGAGGATGTAACTTGTCTCTTCTACAAACAATTATAAAGATATGAGAAAGGTCAGTGTAAGATATTTCTGTTGGTAAATCTGTAAACAGCTTGTATTTCATGTCTGAAGGACTTTTCAGTCATTTCTCGTGTATAAAATGTGAAATGTGTCAACTCTTAGTTGTGTCAGAGGACTTTGAATCAATTATTGAACTAAAGGTCATTCAAGTTATTGCCTGGAACTAATGTGTTTGGCAGACATTGCCTTTCAACTTCCCTCCCAAATAACATCAAAACTATTCTTTTTACTTTAATCTTAAGAGTGAACAACTCAAATATTTCTTGAGTTTTAAAGGAAACTCAAACTGGCATACTTGAATGTTAATTTCAAAAAGGCCAAAAAAGTATCTTTATTTTTATTTTTTATTTTTACTTCCAGGTGGGACATTGCTGATAGCTTCATGGTTGAATACTAAGCAGGCGAATGCATCTTCTCTACATGGAGATATTCTTCTCTACACTAGGAAATTCTTATTTTCATAGGATCTGGGCGATCGTGGCTCTCCACAATTTCCTAACCCTTGTTGTTGTTCTTAGCAATGTTTTGTTTTGTTTTTTTTTTTTACTATTCCACCCACTCTCTTTTCTGTCATCCATTTTCACAAGCTTGTTAAATAGGTTACTGTTTGTCTCTGTCCTTTTTGCCTTCAATATGTCCTGTGAGTGTCAAATTCTCCAAACCCTCTTTCCTCATTATGTGTTCCAGGAATTCCATCTGTTTCTTTTTGATGTTTTTTTTCAATGGTATTGACCCTGTGCAAGGTCCAAGAGCCACTCGAGGTAGAGGGTTACAGAGTAAGAGATACAGTTTATGTGGTGAAGATAATGGTTGACCATAGATTTGAATAGCTTTAGATTGGGGAAGCATCATCTTGGGAGTCAGTTCCACCAATCAGCTGTTCATGGAAAGAAGCTGCTCAAGTAGAACTTAGATCTCACCAATGGAATACAAAGGGAATGACAGTTGTTTGCTACAATGTGTATGCCTGAATTGATTGAACTAAGGGCATTTAGTTCATATTAATACTTTCCATTGACAGAGCAATAGAGAGGTGTGAGGTTTACAACATTTTGTATGTTTGAAAGGGATTGTCAGCTAGAAAATAATGTTACCAACAAGGACATGGAAACGCTTTTGAACTCTATCATGACTGGAAAGTGAAGACTGAGCAGATGCTTCCCATATAGCATTCCATTTTCAGACTGATCTGGCTCTTGTAAACATAGAAAATAGCAGGAGGTGTCAGTTACTTACTGGAGTGGTGCAGAGAACTAACCATTTTTCCAGCATCTTTAGCAATGGATCATACAAGTTCCACTTGAAGTTTGGGATGAGATTAAGTCCCAATAGGTGTTTAAGACAAGGAACCACCCTGAGGGAACACCCATTCATTATAATAAGTGAAAGCTTTGGGTTTACTCAGCAAGGATGGAACATTACTAATTTGATTTCAGAGGCATTGAATTTGACCAGCTCATTTTTTCACAAACTGAGCTGTTAGGGCTAGATCAGAGGAGAGATCAGCTGCCAATCTGGTCATCTAGAGTTTTGGAACTGCACCCATATACTGTTGTAGCATCAGCATAGATATTCACCACTGATCAGAACCTGCTCTTCATCAGATCATTTGTGTAAAGTAGAAAGAGGGTTAGACCAACATTTTAAGTATATGTGTCTATTTTGTTCCCACTATCATTAAAAATTTGTAATTGTTTACATGTTTCATCTATGGTATTCTCAGCATTCTTCTATCAAATCCCCTCTCTGTTTCCTCAAGTATCCTTTTCTTTCTGTAAGAAAATTGTCAAGCATTCCTTGTTGTAGAGTAGGATTGATATTAAATAGTTCAACACTCTTTTATTTGTTTTTTATCAAATTTTCCTGTTTCATAATACTTTGCTTAGGTTTTGGAAGACATCTTTTGCTATTCCAATGTCTCTTCAGATTTTAATATCACTTTTTTCTGCCATCTGCTATATAACTCTTTTTAGATATTTAAACTTCAGTACTTGTTTGGTTTTGACATCATAAATTTGTAGCTCACATCTTAGGTTGTCCTTCTTGCTGACAACTGTACATTCTGTCTTCTTGCAATTGATGGTTAGTCCTTTCTTCCTGTTTTCCTTTACAATCTTTTATAGGAGTTCCTACAGTTTTCTTTCATCAATGCAGTGTCATCTGCATATCTAGCATTAAGATTGTGCCTACCCATTGTGGTAACTTCTGATAGCATTTGTAATTCTTGTAAGATTGCCTTGCTTTAAAGGTTAAATAAATCTGGTGAAAAAAATACTTTCTTATATGCCTATTTTTGTGTACTTAATTCATTTTCTATTTGTATGCAGGTGGTTTGTTCCCAGTAAATGTTCTGCATTATATGAATATCTTTCACAATGAGGAGAAGAAAAAACTTGTTCATTTATACAAGTTTATTCAAAAGAAACAATTTGAAGGCATTGCTTATTGGCAAAGAATAGGATTGTTGATCACAAAAGTTTTTATGTTAACCATGGTGACATGATAACTGAAGTTAATTTAAAAAAAACTGTGAAGAAATTTCAAAGCTGCGTAGAAACTTGAAATGTTTGGCAATTTCTTCCAGAGTTTAGAATTTACAAATTAATAACTCTGATTATGCCAATGAAAATGTTTGGATAGAATAAAAAAATTAGCTGATGCAAATTAAAAATTTTCTTTGTTTTGTCAAGACTAAAAAAATCTAAACATTTATTTTCCAAAATTTAAATATTTTAGCAAATAATAAATTCCTAAATTTACTAATAAACAAGAGTAAATACATTATAATTTATTAATTTCTTTGTTTAATTTTAAAAAATAAACATCGGGACCTTGGCGATTATAGCTCTCCAAAATTCTCCTCTGGATCTTTTCTGACATTCTGCTAATGTAAACCATATTGGTTTCCTGACTATAACTTCTTATATAACTGCTCTAGCAATGACATAACTGCAAACATAACATCAGTTTCTACGATCATCATCTTCTATGTCCTGTATCTCTTCAGCACATAACCATCATGGCTCTCCACAATTTCCTCTTCTTTGTAGCTTTTGATAAATTTAGTCTTTTTATTATCTCACCTAAACCTTGTAATGCCATTCATTTACACTTACTAATTAGGTAGGTTATATGCTGTTTTCCTCTGTCCCTTTTGCTCTCAATATGTTCTGTGAGTGTCAAATCTTCTAAGCCCTCATTCCTCATCTCAAATTTACTAATACTTAAAAAACAATAAGTAAATCATGTATGGTTTTGTTTAATTCTGAAAAATATTGAAAAAAAGACAAAGATTTTCAAATTTACTAATACTTAACAATTACTAAGTTGTAAAAATATTTTCCTGGTTTTGTTTAAAACCTAAAATATTGAAAGAAATTAAAATTTCTCAAATTGACTTATACTTAATAATTACTAAGTTATAATAATTAATAGATTTGTTTAATTCTGAAAATATAAAAACAAAAAACATTCTCAAATTTACTAATACTTAACAAATAGTAGGTACTGTCAATCTAGTCATTCTTAAATGAACATAATCCCACAGTCCATCTAGTTTCACTCTTGATATATGGCTATTGCTGAATTATAATCTGTTTATCAGTTTGCTTCATTCTGGAAATATTAAAACCTCAAAAATCAAAGGAAGATCAAGACGTGGCTAATTTGGATTTTGTATAAGTCTCACAGTCTATGTTGCATAATGGTTACTCTTTTTTATGTACCATGTCTCTTTAAGCCTAGGCGATTATAGCTTTCCACAGCTTCCTATCTGTTGTAGCTCTATGCAAAGTTTATCTTTTCATCCCTCCTATTACGCCATCCATTTGCACAAACTTGTTAAATTGTTTACTTGCCATTTCTCCTTGCCCTTCTTACCTTGAATACAGCCAATCATTGTCAAATTCCCCAAATCCTCTTCTTTCATTATGTGTCCCAGAAATTTCCTCTGTCTGTCTCTTAGGTTTTTTTTTATTATTCAAATTAAAAATTATTTAATTTTTTTACATTAATTGAATTGAGTTAAAACAGAATTATGTCCCTTTGAAATAGAATTATTTTATGTCCAGGCTTAAAAATGGCATCCTTATTTCCTGACTTGTTGCTTGGGATTGTAACATAATCTTCTCTTAATGAAAGCACTGAGGTAAGTGAACGAAAGACAAAACCCTAAAAGAAGATTGCTCTCAGGTCTACCAAGGACAAGCAAGCCATCTTGCAAAAGGAGATAAAGATAATTTTTATTTGCAACCTTTTGGTAAGCAGATCCAAAGTCAGGAATTATGTATGTCGGCAAAACCCAGTAAAGATGCAGCTACTTCCAGCCCCATGACTGGATTATCAATGAGTTGATCTTAATAAAGTGGCTTCTATCTGACTGAAAAATGCTGCTTGACTGTGTACTGATCAAATACACAAGGAGGATAGATGTGCTCATGGGATATGAAAATAGTGAATGTTTGTTTCTCTGCAGAAATCCGTGGCAGAACATCTTAAGCTGATGTGGATAAAGAGCTCAGCAGTCAGCAACTGATGGCTGCCAAAAAATCAGCCTCTAATTTGAATGAATGTCTGACAGCAGATCACAGATGAGTAAAAATATATGCACGAGAACAACACCTAATCAAAAATGGGGCTTATGGCCATGTTATGTTGAAACATTGGTTCCTGTACAATTACTGAAGTTAAGCAATGTCAAGCATGGCTAGTACCTATATGGGTGACTGCTTGGGAATACTAAATGCTGTTAATTTCGATGTGCAGCTGATGCAATGAATAATAGCTCAGAAATGTTTATTGGAGAGCCAAGTTCCAATTCCAGTCAGATTCATTATATTCACTTACACACAAATACCTTTGGGAAAGATATGAATCCATCTCTTCTCCCCTCAGCTATAGGTTAATTAGTAAGACTTGTATCACTAAAAAACAATATCTCAAAAAAAAAAAAAAACTAGATTTATGTACAAAATATTCAGATTTCAGCATTAAATAAACCATAGAAGTTGATATGCCACTAAACTAAAACAACCAAACAACTAATCAAGAATGTGTCTTTATCTCTGAGATGAGGTATTATGATTACTTACATACTTTACATTATTTGGACTGTTATCCTCATCTGCCATATTCACAATGTTTTGGACATTTTACAGTGGGCCATGTATCCACAAGCACACACATCCCAGTGGATAAGGATGTTGGTTAGATCCAGTGACTAGACCCAAAGAGTTGTGAGTTCAATACCAGGTTACAGCAGTGGTAAACCAAAAGCTTGGAGAGTTGAGTTAAAGGGAAATAACTGAGACATGCAGAAGAGGCATGGCACGTGGAATTAGAACAATCTACCTCGAACAATCTAAAGGGTTTCGTTTGAAATTCATATCAGCTGAAGAAGGCTGGAGCATACAACGGCCATAACATTGAGAATATGGCAATGAAGATGAGGATAAAAATCCTAATAATGTAAATACTGCAACTAATCAAAAATGGAAAAGCAGGAATAAGAGCTCTTTAAATGGTCATTATTTTTTTCATATTTATGATTAATTACGCTACATAAACTTATTAGCTTATCTTTGATTCATTCATGCTAAAATGTTAACAAAGACTAGATTAAAAAACTAAAAGATGCAAAGAAAAAACGTCACAGCCTGAGTTGAAATTTTTAAAAAGGATTAGCATATATACTTGCCTATCATGCAGCTTTTGAATACCTAATTGTAAAGAGGTTGCATCATTCACAAGATATAAAATTAGCATATGTACTGCTGGCCCCGGCTTTTCCATTGACCAAACTATTAGGTTGGTTCAAAAATAATGACATAATAATGTCATTTTTGACGTATTTTTTAACATCAAAAAACGACATTATTATGTCATTATTTTTGCACCAAACTAATATATATTCATTTAGTATAGTCAAATTATCTTCAAAATTAGGTCTTCAAAGGAAATAGGAAATTTTAATTAGAAACGAGTGTGTTTTACCATTGAGCTACAGGAAGCAGCAAAACAAGGTACAATTACCTTACTTAAGAAATGTACATCTCTCATTGGACATTTCAAAATCTATATTTGCTAACTTTATTTTCATACCAAAAATAGAATAATCATTTTTAAGCATTAATTGATTATTTTATCAAACATATTAGATATTCCTAATAAATATATATAGTAATAAGCAATGTTGTATGACCCAAAAATTAATACTTTTCTTTTTTAATTGTATATTTCATCACAATATCTAATCATAAAATGTATTAGTGGAAAAAGAGAGTAATATATAAGTAATGATAACTCTGAAATAAATCAAACATTTTATAATATAGATTTAGTAAATAGTTGGAAAAGCAAATATACTGAATTAAAGGATTTTTTTTAATTCAACATTGTTTTTTATTACTATAAATGCATATACAGATTAAATATAACATTTATAGCAATAAGAAATACTGAATGACCTAAAAATGATATAATTCTATATGTATATTTTAATTTTTTCACAATACATTTTCCACTGACATGAAGTGGGAAGCTCATATTGAATTAATTGCTTGGTCTGCTGCTAAGAAAGCTCTTTATCACTAGAATCTATCTATAAGTCTACCGTTTGCCATTGCTTTGAATATTGCTGTCACATCTGGTCTGTTGATCCTGTTACATATTTAGAGATTCTTAATAAAATCCAAAGAATCTGTTATGTTATTAGTCCTTACCTGACATCTTGGCTTTAGTCACTTTTCCACCCCTGTAATGTAGATTCCCTGTGCATTTTCTTTAAATCGTAATTGTTCTGATGAACCTATGATACCTAAAGTTTATGAATTTAAGCACAATACTAGATCAGTGGTATGGTTTCATCATTTTACAGTTGAAATGGCTAGATGTAACTAAGTTCTATGCTAATAGTTTCTTTTATTGCACTTCATGCTTGTTGAACTCTTTTCTAGCTTTTTGTTTCCCAAGCAACTTTGATCTTTAATATCTTAAATGCAATGTCAATTGTTATCTTCTGTCATCTTAATATTTGTTCTTTTATTGTTTTCTTTCCTCAATCGCGTTTTATTTTCTCATTCTTTAACACTCAGTAACTCCTTGTGTTGTAGTGGCTTTATGGCTTTGGTTGGGGTGAAATGATTTTAAAAAATGAAGAAGTTAAAGAAAAGAGTAATATATATTTAATAAATCTATTAAAACAAACAAAAACTCATAAATTTATCTATATTTCATATAATAGTATGAGGCAAACATTCAGAAATTCAATTTTGAGAATAAATTAACTTTTTTTTCTTTATTGCAGCATATTGGAATTAACAAAGTAATTATCTTCAAAATAAAGGTAAGTGTTTTTTTTAAATATTACTTTTTAATACTTCTTAATGAAATCTGTACTGCAGGTAGTCTTACCCAACAGTGCAAATTGCTATAAAAACAAAACATCAACCTGAAAACTCAAGTTATGTTCTTAAATAGCTTCATCAGATTAGAGACTTTTATATGAATGTCATGCAAGATGCCAAACCCATTCAGAAATATCTAAATTGTCAGCTTCATCCAAACTGCATTCTCGAATCAATAGTTAAAAAAGTTTTTGAGCAAGTAAAGCCTGAGGGTCTTGGCAATAATCATCTATCTTTGCACACTGTGGATTGGCGCTACAGAATCACAAATAAAGAACTGTACCAAATAACAGAAACCACATTACTTGAGGACTACAAACAACAGCAACAATTAAAGCAGAATCATTTGAAGAGGGGCACAAGACTGCGCTTGAGGTCCAACACTTTTATAATGCCTTTATAATGTAAGGACTTTGTGCTAAATTTAACAGATTGTAATAGATAAAAAATGTTGGTTTTGTTGTTATGTAGATGGAAATTCTTTGTTGTGTAAGTTCTAGTCTTCCTAATCAGCTTCCTATCATCTATAACAAATTAAGTATAAGAGAAAAAGAAATTGAATTATGCCTGAGGTAGTTTTCACTCAACACTGCAAATTGCTATAAAACCAAAATATCAACCTGAAAACTCAAGTCCTGTTCTGAAATAGCTTTGTCAGATTAAAACTATTATATGGATACCATGCATAATGTCCAACTTGAACAGAAATGTCTAAATTGTCAAGTGTATACAACTGCAATGATTAAAAATGGGTTTGAGTGTGTGAAGCCTGTAGGTCTTGATGAAGACCATCCTTCTTTGAACCTTGTGAGCTGGCACTAGAGTATTCAGAAACAAAGAACTATACCAAATAACAGCTACTACATTTCTTCAGGACTACCAACAAGAACAACAACTAAAATGGATTGCACATATAACTCAAAAAGAAACTAATGATATAATCAAGATGTTGACATCCCACACTACTTCAAATAAAAGGTTAGGAAGGAAACCTCCATCAATACTGGAAAGAGCAATAACAGCTACTGGACTTGAGAAACCTATTTTCCTGAAAAGTCATTCTAAAATAAATAAATTTCAACTGAAAGCAGTACTGGCTAGTTGGTCAATTAATGCCAAATGTTGCCTTGTAGGGAATTGGCTAATATTACTATTACCATTAACAAATTGAATGCTTGAAAAAAATAAGTCATCAATATAAAATGCCAGGGGACTTGTGTAAAACTGAAATTGAATCTTTGGCTTTGCTTCTTGGACACTAGAACCAAATAGTTGCTCATCAGAGCCCATTATCAATTTCCTTTCAGAAGAGAATGAAACCATTAGAATGTAGCCATTTAATATTTAGCTAAAGATAGTTTGACATTTATCTCTCTAGCAATTCTTAATCTTCTTCCCTGAAAGGTCTTACATTGAGTAAATATTGAAGTTGAAACATAACAGCTGAACGTTATTAGATTGAAGTAGTTATAGAGACCAAAGAGAAAAAAACTGTTTCACTTAGTTACTTTCACTTTCACTTTTCACCCTGCCTCCCAAATTCATGTTTTAGAATATCTGGTTATTCATAGATTCCCTCATATCTCTTAATGGAAGATGTATTTTCTGGAGAAAAAAAAAATGATTGTTTTTAGTAATTCTGATAAGCTGGTTAAGTTTTCTGAAGGAAGATATTCCTATCAGTGAGAGGTGAGTTGGTTCAGTAATATCTTTTTTTCCCTTTTACTTGACCCAAAAGATTTAGGCCAATCCTTCTTGGCCTGCATTTTGTGTAAAGGCCCAGTGTTTTATAAAGTAATAATTTCATAGCAGACAATTTGATGTCAGATTTAAGAAGCAATAAGTGGAAAAATGTATTAAGTAAAAGAATCAACTCAACAGTTTGACATAAAGTTACCTTCTAAAAGTTGAATTTTGGAAATCTATAAAGTTCTTTTGAGCTTACTCTATCCAAAGTAAAAAAAAAATTCAATAAATATCACATATATTTAGAACATTAATCTAAAGCTGAATACACTGATGGAAAATAAACTTACAATACCCTGAATATATTTCAATTTACCTAAGATTAAATATGCAGGAAATCTAGCTGGATTACAGCAAATCTTCACATAGATCACTATGCACACAACTTCCAAAATAAGGACTGTATTAACTGTACTAAGACCCCATATTAATATACTATATATCTTCTTTGGGTGTTAACATAGATCTATACTTGGGTATACATGCATTCATACTGATAGTGAATCATCATCATCATCAGTATTATAACCAGTTTCCTCCACATGTCTGGATTGAAAGCTGGAGAGCTATACCCTCATGAGTACCATGTCTTGGAGAAAATACCCTCTCCAGATCAAGCCAAAGCAGGTGTCCTCCAGCTCGAAAGCTCATCATGGTCATAAACATTGACTCTATCATAGGAACCCTCCACCCTCAGTCTCGAAAGCCTAAACCAGCCTGTGATGTTGTATAATTACTGCAATGACTATATACATAGCTATGAAGTCCAGCTTACCCTAGTATGCTCGATGACCATTGACCCTACTATAACGTTCATACTATCAAGTTGGCAGTTCTGCTAATCATACTAGCCACGTAGGTTGTCTAAGGCCTTGCAGAACATGGTGGGTAGCACTGGCATCATTCTACTAGAAAAGTACATTGCCTTCCTGTTGCCGGAATAGCAGCAAAATAGATTGAAAAATAAACTGGACATACCTAGCATTGTTCAGTGTTTGCTTTATAAACACTAGAGGGAAGAGACAGTTGTTACTTATGGCACTCTACACTATAATGTTGAGAAATGGATCTGTGTGCAGATATACTCTGGAAGATGTCACTTATAAAGTCAATGTTGCATATAAAAACAATTGGATGAAGGTAAAACCTCTTCTAACTGAACACCACAGAAAACCATTCACCTTGTCAAATTACTCTCTCACAACACAACTGCCAATATACATGATATGGTTTTAGCATAATTGGTCATCAGGCTTGAAGTACACCTACCCATATCTCTGATGCAAATAAGTGATTCCTGTTGATATGGATTGATCTTCTTGAAGCCATATTTACTTAGATTTGTACTGTGGATGCCTATGAAACTGACACGGCAGCTCTTAAAATGCAATGATCTTCACAAGCATTGATACTATTTATCTGTTTAGAAACAGATCCCTGGATTTAGGAACTTTTATCTGACCACTTTTGTCAAAATCAAAGTATGTCCAGTAAGCACAACAATTTTTTTAAATGTCTATCCATAATCCAAGCCTCCTCAAATGTCTTTAAATGAATAAAAAGTGTGTGCATATCCATAGCAGAGCACCTGCTTTCATCGGACTCTTTCAACATACCAAAACTTATTTAAGTTTGTATGAATGCCTAAAGCTTAGGTACACATGGTACAATAATATGAGTGTTACTATTTACACTATTTATATTGTTCAGACAGTTGTCCTCATCTTTATTTTCATCATTGAGAAGTCTCCTGATATACTAGCTCCCTGCAAGACCAATCTTAATTTGTCAGTCCCCTCCTCTGACATCTCAATTCCATGTTACCTTCCCAGCCATCTTTTAAATCTATAAATCAACCATCCATCCTTACATGGAATATTGCAGTCATATATGTGTCTGGTGCCCCCACTGTAAGTCTCAAGGTTCTCGACGAAATTCCAAGACAGATATGAAATTGGATAGGTCCTGATCTGGCATCTAGT
>OZ010576.1:79311074-79508574 GCA_963932145.1 Acanthosepion lycidas
CCATATCCGGTCTGGTGTTCCTACTATGTATATCAAGGTTCTTGACAAACTTCAAATAAGTGTTTGTAATCGATCCTGACCTGATATCTCAATGTCAGTCATTTTCTCACCAATGTGACCTGGTGTGGTTTACCTCTGTCTTTTCTACAAATTTTCATGGCAATAGTTCTGATGAGCTGTTCTCCTTGATGCTTCCACTGTATAAATTTAATTGTGTTACTAGGTTGGTAACTAGGTCTCATTATTTAACTATTGAACTAGGTAGATGCAACCATATGTTCTGGTTTAATAAATTCTTTTCTCATACTTCTTGCATGTGGAACTCCCAATTTCTAGCTTTTCTGTCACCTACAATCTTCAAAAATTTAAATGGAATGTCAATCACCATCTTCTCTCTTTCTAAAATCTTATAGTGACCTCTTTCTTCACTAATGTTTTCTCATTCTCTTCCACTCCCAATAACTCCTTGCATCCTTGGCATTATTGCATTGCTTGAGGTGAAATGATTAAAAAAAAAAAAAATGAAGATGAATGTCTATTTTTAAGCATGAAACTGAATTAGCAACAATTCTCTTTTTCGCTAAAACAGATACTCATTTAGCTTATGTGTAGTGGATAGATATATTAAGTCAGGTCAATGTCTAATGTTACATTTTCTGATAAAGAAATTATTACTTTTCTTGTCATACCAAGAGAAACGTACATATATTGAAGATGTACATTTCACTTTATCATTACAATTTTATTTTTTAATTAATTTTAAATCCTAAAATCTCTTAAGTTTGCTCAACTTTTAAAAGTTACGGTTATTCTATTTCTTTCTCTTGAATTAGATTTTGTTATTTTTTAAATTTGATTTGTTTTAATTTCCATTAAAGAGATTAATTTTTCCTGCCGAATATTTATTTCAAAAAGTTAAGTCTGATCAGCTTTGTCTTTCAAAAAAGCTGAATCAAAATATTTTGAGCATATGTATAAACTTACTCATGATTGATTGATTTTTATATCATGTTATTTATGCCTCATGAGATTATAATTTTCCTTATTTCATACTTACCCAGCATCAATGTGTGGCAGGTTGAGATTAAGTTTGATTATTTTTTATTTAAATTTTAGAACAGTTTTGTTCATTTGATACATTCAATAATAAACACAAGACTTTGGATCAATTGCCTAAATCTTGTCATCTTGAAAAGGAGGCATAATGACCTAAATTTTAATATATCATGTAGAATTTTATTATGCAAGTCAATATTTTCACAATAAAATCTGTATTAATCAAACAATATTGGTAAAAATTTCAGGAGATATTTATGAGCAATATATCATGTGCATTTCAGAGTATAATTTTTTATTTCTTTATTGAAAATAATAATATTTTTTTTTCTTGGAGGTGGGGGGCAGGTTTTGTTATGCAAACAAAGAGAAGGACATCTTTATTTATACATAAATACATATTAGTCATAGTAATATATTAACACAATCATTCACACAAATGCACTGTCAAATTTTACTATGCGGCTAATGTTTTCCAATAAAATTGCTATTTATCAAACAATGTTGGTAAAACATTCAGGATATACTCAATTATTGTATAAGTATATGATAAATATACCATGTAAAATTCAGCTTATAGTATATCTTTATATTAGAAATATTTACAATAATTGGATGTAAGATCTTATTATGCCACTCGAGCGTTGTTCATCATATATAATATATATATCCCTAAGTACAAGCTATGTAAACATAGGTATCAACATTGGATCATGGCAGTCTGTTTCATGCTTAAATGACCTGCTGATTGCATTTAAGCAAAAACAGACTATCATCATCCAATATTGATACCAATGTCCATGCTGGTTGTACTTATTCTGTGTCCTTGATATTTAGAACTTGAAATAAATACACACACACACATAATTATTATTATAAACATTATTTTTAGTGGGTACACATTTGAATTGCTATTACTGTACTTTATTAATGTAAACAATGAAATTAATAATAATCAGTTTAAATTGAGAAGTTGTATGAAGAAAAAGAAGTCCTGTTCTAAGGAAAAAAAATGAAATCCTGTCTTAAGAAAAATTGTCCCTCCAACAGGAAATTATATATATATATACGCATATATGATGCAATTGATAAATTTTAATCAATAATTAAACAATAATGAAAATATCACTGACTTCTCTTTTTAAAAGTTATATTTAGCAAAATTACCCAAAAATATTTTGAAATATTAAAAGTTATAATTTATCCAATAAAATAGCTAGAAAACAGACTCCAGAGGACTTCACAATCTTCTGCATCTCTTCTGGACAGTCTCCTTGTTTAAGTTGGTAGATACTGTCATGATTCTTGCCTTCAGTTCATCTTTGGTATTACAAGGAGTTTTGCTGGTCTCCCATTCAACTGCGCCCGAAACATAATAACAAAGGGGGTTGCAGTCTGAGGAGTTAGGTGGCCAGATGCAAGGGGTGATGGGGTCATAAAAATTGTCTGACAGTCATGACTGGGTTCTTCTGCTTGTTTAGGATGGTGCAGAGTCCTGTTGCCAGATATAGGATCTTCCAGCAGCCACCCTGTTGACTCAGGGCAGCACTACCTCCTCAAGGCACTTGATGTAAGTCTACATGTTTAATCTGATGCCCTTGCCAAAAAATTTGTGAGTTTTTTTCTAACCCGAACATTCAGAGAGAGTTTGTAATTGGAACTTCCGGTGAGAATGACAAGAAGTACAGCATGCTGTTTCCAAACTTCTGGTGGCGTGAATTGCGTCATAGTGATCTTTTTCTCACAGATGGTGGCCAACTGACTCTACTGTACTGTACAGATGACAAAATAAATAAAAAGCATTTTGCATGTATATATTAGGTTAGTGCAAAAATAATATCGTTTTCTCACATATGTTACTATGTGAGAAAACGACATTATTTTTGCACCAACCTAATATATGGAATATAATACAGTACACAGTGAGTGCAGGAAGTAAAAAATACAGTGCTTGATATAAAAGAACAGAGCTAAAAATATATTATAAAATTATATGTTTATTCCTTTTTGCATGAGACTACTCAAGTTATATTTGTGTGTGTGTGTATGGACACATTTAAAAAGGTCAACACAAGTACTAACACCTGGCAATATTTTGCATTAAACAGGTTGGAATGTAGAAATCTGATTGCTGTAGAAAAATTTGCTTCTCGTGTGTTTGTATGATGAGTGTGTATCCACACCTTGAAGGGAGGCCTCCTTAGCCACAGACATATTATATTAAGGTAGATGATGGCTGGAGGGTACAAAGGCTAAAATGTTGTGATAGCAACAACAAAGATAAAGAAAATAGTCCACATGTAGTGTAAATAATGATCTTCACCCAGAAATTCAGAAAGAAATTGTTTTTTGGTTAGGCTTGAACTCCTGTCTTTTTTACATCATACAATCTTGGTTGAATGCACCAGCAGATTGTTCTCCTCACTCAATGGTTCACTGTAAATCAAATCTAACCTTTTTTATGACGTTTTTTTTCCTTTATTTGTTTGAGATTTTAAACATAGTTGTTAAATAATGCACAGCCTTCTTGGAGGAAAAGCAAAATATCTTCATTTTAATTTAATATGAACATATATGCTTTATATCTATTAAATTTCTTCATAGCTGAGATCAATTGCTGGATCTTTTTTTTTTTTTTCAATAACTCTCCCTTGTCAGAGGAAACAGTTTCTTATTTATACAATTTGCTCATAAGATTTTGTTTGTCTTCAGCAGAGAAAAGAATAAATCTAATCTAATCAAACCAATTCCAGCTTTATATAATAAAAAAAAAATATGATACACAAGCATTTGGCAATATTTTAGGTAAATTGTACCCCTTTTACTGACAATGGCATCCATTTTAAAGTTTGTCTCTGTTTTTTTAAAATTCAAGACAAATATTTGTTAAGATCTGTTCATATGGTTAAACATCTGCCATTTTCTTCAGAGAGACTATTTGGGAAATTATTTCAAGATTTACATTAGATTATCATAATTTTCATCTATTTGCAGATTTGACAAATTCTGATTATGCATAAAAAAAATCGGTTACTTCAGAACTATTTCTAAAGATTTTTTTTCCTTTCAAGTTATAAATCTATCTATATAAATGCAATGCAGATTACAAATTTAGTTCACTTTTATTTTACTTTTATTTTATTTATTTTTACTGGATAGAATTGTAATCAAATTTTGGAAGGTTATTCTTAATGTCATGGAATATCAAGACCAGCTACATTTTAAGTGTCTTTTTCAACAGTTTTGATGATTTTTAATGTTCATTTTTTCTTTCTAAAATTACTTTACCCTAAAAAAAATGAGGAAAATGATTATTTTTGATACAATTATGAATTGATGCAGGTGTAAAAATATACAGCTTGAGAATTTTTGTTGGTGTAGGTTGGATTGACAAAGAGAAACAGATGAGTCCAAAATAATCCATATAAAAACAAACAAAAACAAAAATGCAGTCTGGTATGAAAAGGGTTTGAATTTGGTAGAAATAATTATAACACAGGTAAATTTGATGTTATGAGTCAAGCAAAATGCACTATGGTCATGTAATATATATATATATATATATATATATATATATATATATATATATATATATATATAAAAAGAGGAGAGAAACTGCAAATGTTTTTGGTGATAATGTGGATTTTTTTAAATATATATTATACTTTATTTTACATATTTTTGCTACATAAGTTTCTGGTCTCACGACCTTCATCAGGCAAAAAATGTTTATTTTCACATATTATTAAAAGGAATTAATTTTCCTTATGTTTTCAGATGTTTAAACATTGTCTTTTGCGTGTAGCAGTAGTAACCAAAATTTTGGGGGGAATTGTGGCAAAAGTATTTTTCTGCTTTAAGGGGTGATAAAAGAATTAGGGTTGATCAGAGAAAGAGTGAAGGAAGGAGGTCTTCATCCTTATCTTTTTATGACCCCTCTATCTTCTTAGACCTATCCCCATTTTTGTGTATTGTGTGTGCATGTGTGTTTTTGCTGATGAAGGTCACAAGACTAGAAACTAGTTTACTGACGTTATGAAATTAGCCTATTTTAAGGATGGTAAATTGAACAATTTTCAAACACTATACTGACATACCTATAACAGGAATGGATATGTTTACTGAAGTAATCATAATATTATTAATAAAGATATAAATGGTAGAAAAATTTGACAATGTCTTTTTACATTTTAAGGTTCTTATAAAAAAAGACAGACCTAAGCTGTTTATACTGTTGTAGTAAACAGTAAGTATTAACTGTTATCACCAAGTTTCAAATCTGCACCTGCAATAATATCCTTGGAGCTATGAATGTCAGAAGTTTGTTAAAAGCATTATTTAGCAAAATTTTAAAAAAAATTGAAGTGGAATTTCAAGAGGCTCTGATTATAAAATTATTAAAGTATTTGAGATTTACCAATAAATTTTCCAAGATTTTTCTGAGATCATTGACTTTTGCTGTTGGTTGATTTGAGATTAAATGACATATATATATATATATATTCTCCAATTGTCTTTGATATATGAGGTTCAAGAAGCTCAGTTCTATGAACTGAACAGCCAGACTACATACACATATAATTTGTTTATAGTGGTGAAAACTTGTAAGGAGCCAACCACACTTTTTGGAAAAACCGAATACTGAGAAATAGTGTATATATTTTGCAACAAGGTTTCTAAACAACCCTCCTCAGGTTTTGAATTCAGAATTGGCCTTCTACTAGACTGGTTTCCAACCAAGTCTAAAGAGCACAGGGTGATCTATATATATCTATATATATATAGATCCATTAGGTGATCTATATCTAAGAGATGGATCTATATCTTTCCTAAGGGTATTTTGCATGTAAGTTAATGCAATGAAATCAATAGGAATTCACACTTGACTGTCTGATTTCTCATTCTAAGCTGCTATCACACAACCTACACATCCATATATATATATATATATATATATATATATATGGTGTGTCAATAATACTTTTACACACTTTGGGAGTGGGTTCTCATACTACAATAAGCACAAAAGTCCATATAATCATATGACTGCAAATCCTTCATTTTTCAGTTATTAATTTTAAAGAAAGTCCCATGTCCATTACCAGTCATGGCTGTATGAAAATATTTTACCTGCATGCTCATGATATATGAATATTCAGCCATTGTTAAATGGAACACTTCTCAGTTAACTCACTACTACATACATTAAATGTAGAAGACAGACTACCCACAAATGTACATGAATGACAAATGTATCCTAATCTATATGGCAACACTGTGCCATCTACTGTAAACTTCCTTTAAAGTTAATAACACAAACATGAATGATTTTAGGACATATTTACATGGACTTCTGTCTTTGTTTTGATGTGAGGAACTGAACCCCATTGTTTGTAAAAGTATTTTTGATACACCCTGTGTATATGGTATTGTAATAATTTTCAGAATCTTGCTTCAAAGAACTGGTTCCCAAACATTTTGTGATTTAGATTTCTTTTGGTTTTTCTGTTAATTTGAATTGAAACCATTTTTTTAATGTCCCTTCTGGTCATAAATGATTGTAACTCTTCAGAGATTTTTTTTTAATATCTGTGAAATGCCAAGTATTCTTATGAAGGATAATGGAGTGGTTTCACATTGCCTTCTCTGCAGTTTGCAATTCAAAGTTTTCCTTCTTTAGTCTCGTTGTCACCCGAGGCTAGTGAGGATCTTTATTATAGCTATCATTTCTAATGAGGTCTTCTAGTTTTTCTGTATCTTCTGTCTTGTCCATGACTACAGTTGCATTGCCTTTGTCAGCATGATGATGTTTTCACTTCTCTGTAAGGCTTTGATTGCCAGCCTCTCCAAATTTGTGATATTTGATTTGGGCAACTTGGCTTTTTCCAGTATCTTTCTGACTTGACATCTTAGCTCATCTGCCTGAGTGTATAAATGTTCAAGGCTATTTCTTCGATTCGAGCAGTAATGTTCAAGTATGAAATCCGCCTGATGGTTGTTGTGAAGTTGAGACATTTTCTCAGTAACAACTCCTCAGATGTATTCAGCTATATTGACAGATGTTGATAAGTGCCTTCACCGGGGTGTGATGGACCTTGTGCATCACCTTCTGATCTTTCAGTCTGTTCAACTTCTGTACTTGGCAGGCCTTGACTGCATTGAATTTGTGTCTGAAGGATTTATCCAGATCATGCTGGATCCTCTTTTGGTGTTCTTCATTGGTAATTCTGTTGAAGAATGCCTCAAGCCTCTGAAAACAGAATGAAGACAAAGACCACTTTCAATCTAAGACATACAGGCAGTTGTCACAATATTACAGCAAACTATCTCACATATATTGTCTCCTCAAAATTCACAAAGACTGTATTCTTCTCAGGCCAATTATCTCCAAGGCTCTGTGTGCCACTGTATGTGTCACTTTCTTGTGGATATAATTGACCCATTAATAGGAAATTAACATTCATATGTCAAAAACTCTGACCACTTTGTGAAAATAATCAAAGAGGCTCTCATACAATCCGACCAGATGGTGAACCTGGATGTGGTAAGTTTGATCATCAAGGTACCCATGGAGGAGGCACTATTTGTAGTCAGGGATAGACTGGATTCATCTCAAGGAGAGTGTACCAGTATACCAACAGATAACTTGATGGAGATGCTGACATTTTGTACACAAACAACACACTTCAGAATGGGATCAGACATACAGAGTGCAATGGATAAAAATATATATTTACCAAAATTACACAAAAAATATCTTTAAATACTAAAGAGTAAATTTATTCAATAAAATAGCCATTGGCTTCAATCACAGCCTCCAGACAACTTTAAAATCTTCTGCATCTCTTCTGGACTGTATCCTTGTTTCAGCTGGTGAATGCTGCCATATTTCTTCTTCAGTTCATCTTCGGTGTTACAAGAAGTTTTGTTGGTCTCTCGCACAACTGTGCCACATAGATAATGACCAAGGGTGTTGTAGTCTGTGGAGTTAGGTGGGTAGATATAAGGGGTGCAGAAATTGACAGCTATGACTGGGTTCTCCTGCTTGAGTGCATGGAAAAGTGTCCTGTTGCCAAACATAGGTTCTTCCAGCACTATCTCCTCAAGGCACTTGATGTAGGCCTCCGTGTTGAGTCTGAAGCCCTCACCGACAAATTCAAAAGTTCTTTTCTTATCAGAACAATCAGCTGCCCTACTTTCGTATTCACCATTAGACTCATCCATTTCTGAATCCTCTTCAAGGTATTTGATATAGGTCTTCATGGTGAGTCTGATGCCCTGTGGGAAGATGAATGGAGGCATAATATCACCATTAATAGTGATCACTCCATACGCCTTCTTACTGACTAATCAAACTCTTTCTGAATCATCTGCACTGTCTTCAAATTGACACCAAAAAACTTGTTTGTATTTTTTGCTCCCGGCCAGATTACCAAGCACTAATTTGCCCAACTCTGACCCTATTATACTGTGTAGTCGACAAAATTAAAAACAAAAAAAAAAGCACATGCCCAAAATTAAAAATACAAAATTGTGGCAACTTACCCAGCATATCATGTATATTGGCAGGATGAAGTTTTAGCAATGGGATCCCATTATCATCAGCAATGGCTAGCATGTACATAGAGTATTTCAAGAAAATGGCATTATGATCCACATCACTAAAGCCAACTCTATGGCTGAGATAATTAGATGACACCTTCATACTCTGGCCACACCAGGAAGAGGTCCAGCTACTACTGGACTTATGTAAGCTCAATAAGATCATCAATACAATTCAAAATGTAAAGAGAGAAAAAGCAACAAACCAGCATTCTTTGATGTCTCAAACATAACATGGGTTCAAGACATCTTTTTACCGCAAGCTAACATTCACTGGACAATGCCTAAACTTCAACTCCCACCAGACATACAGTGCAAAAAAAAGGAATTGTTTGCTGCCTACAACATTGAACAAAGGTCATAAGTGGTGACCCAGAGACATGTAAATAAGAAATGGTCAGTATAAGCAGTACCCTACAACTACCCTGGGTATGTGACAGTAGTTCCGACAGACTGGAATAGAAGGGTTTCTAACAACACTCAGAAAAATGCCTCAATCTGCCTATATTATGTGAAGGGATTATTGGAAAAAATAAAAAACGATCTGTGGTTCATGTAAAATCTGAATGACCTTCAAAAGTGGTTCAACACTTCACAGACACCTCTTCCAAATAAAACCTCATATAGAGGAGAACATGAGTAAGGACTGCATGTATGCCATCACATGCAGCTGTGGTAAGAAATATGAAGGAGAAAAAGGCCACCCCTTAAGATAACACTGCAGGAACACTGTAAAACCATAACATGATGGTTAATAGGTAGGGCTGATCACATATGGAAGGAAAAGGGAAATCACCACCCCTTGTGGGCTGAGGTTGAAATAAAAGACCGAGAACATCATTTATGGAATCAGTTCATATGTTAGGCCACAAATATCTCCTAAACCGGCCAAGCATAGACATGATTACAATATGGACTGGCAGAGAAAAACAATAACAACAACAAAAATTACAATATGACTTCTAGTAAAAAAAACTATTGAGACATTAGGTTTATATGTCTCAAAAATTCATATACTGATGTCCTTAAGGATACATGACCCAATGGATAAAAGGTTTGTTTGAATCCAGTAATCAAAGAGTTGTCAGTTGGCTACAGAAAGGGGTGAATAAAATCTTGGAAAGCTGAGTTAAAAGATACTGAAGTATCTGGAAATTACATGTCATGTGGAACTAGAACAATTTTTTTAAAATTGTGGTTTATACAGCTCAGCAGACCTTAGTTACAGTTTCTGAGAGAGATTACATTACCTGGCATAATCAGTGGTTGATTAAGGCCATTACACTCAAATTCTTGGTCTTGTGACTTCATACTAGCACAACCATTGATGCTTTCAGAACAGTTTTGTCTACTCAATTTTACTCACTGGGATCATCTATCCAGGCTGATATTTTCAACTAATCATGCCTTTGAAAGATTGGCCATCATGATATTCGATCCTGGGCTGCATGGTTTGAATATTAATGATTCCCATCTATAACTGATATCATATCTATACTTGCCAGCTGCATGCTTTGAGAAGAATGTAAAATTTGATTCCTTAAATATTCTGATGCTAACAAACATAATTTTATTTCACAAAATTTGGCATGAAAATCAATTCTCCTTTACACATCATCAGCTATTCTTGATTTCATATTTTCTGCACTTGTAATAGCTTTTCTTTAAATGAACTTTTCGTATAGCACTATGTAAATTGAGTGGTCTGCTCATAAAAAAAAACAGTGAAAGAAATTGTGCCAGATAATTTTTGTAGATTAGTATTCATTAGGCCTCCCTTGAGCCATGATATTTGTCTAAATAAAAAAAAAATATTCATTTATTTTCTCATTTTAAGTGTGGGGTCCTGTTCCTAATATAAATACAGTATCAAATTGATCCTTGATTTAAAAAATTATGTTATCTGTACTTTGTTTATTATTTAGAGATATCAAGTTTGAAACTATGTTTATGTCCTTGATAAAAGTGTACTATTACAAATTGGGTAAAAGTACCAAGCACTAACACACTGGGTACTTTGACATGGTGTATTGGTCAGCAAGATTGTCTTGCTAGATCAATTATGATTGAATATTCATCCTCACTGAGTGCCCCACGCCTTTAGATTTGTGCTACATCTAAACTACTCTTAGAAAATCACCATAATCACTAACACATTGGAATAGCAGTAGTTTTGTTATGAAAAGTGAAATGCTGTATGATACTGGAGATACATTTCCTAAAGAAGACTCAGAAATTAGTGCACTTTCTATACATTTTTGCCTTAATAAATTGTTTCTGTTTTAATTAAAACTGAATTAAGTCAAAATTATCAAACTTGTGATACACTGGGTGTTTTTGTTGGGAAATGTCCTTTTTGCATGTATATATTGTTTTATTTAAAATCCTATCTGAAAAATATTTATTTTATTCAGTTCTATTTTAATTGTTTGCAAATTAGGAAATTCATATGTGCAATTTTTCTACAATCCTAACAGGAAAGTTTGTGTTATTTTTCAGAATTCTTTTCCGATTGACTGTTAACAATTGTGGCTGTTGACCATGGATGATTTTCAAGAGATTTTTATATTTATTATTACCCATGTTTCTTTTAGGAATATGATAAAACATTTTTTTCATATTATAAATCTAGGTGTAAAATTATGATATACTTGTTCCTAGAAAAGAATACTTAACTGTTATGTAATTTTTATCCTTTCGTATATTATTATTAAGATCTACGAAGAACAATAAGTTGTGAAGAACCACGAGGATACATAACCTGTAGGTATACAGCACATAGAAGAAGAAAAATATGAAAGGAGATCTGCAACGTACAGCCATAAGTAAGAGAAAAGAATAATGAACTGTTATATAATATCAGTCCAATATGGCAGTAAATGCCAAACAATCTCTTATCAGATAAAGAAGAGACTTGAGGTAACAAAAATGTGGTTCTACAGAAGGATACAGAGAATAACATAGTCTGAACATGTGGTCAATGATGAAGTTTTATAGCAAATGGAAAACAAAAAGGACACTTATACTTAACATCAGAAAGAGATATTTAAAATTTCAAGGGGACATAATGAGGAAAGAGGACTGAAAATTTGACACTCACAGGACATACTGCAGAAAAAAAGGGGCTGAGAAAAAGCATCAGTAGATGGTTCTCATTCCACTGGCAATATTGACAATATTCTTCTATTTAAACTAATTAACTGATTTAATTCTAGTGGAAGCTTGAGCTCAATCTATGGATCAGTTTGTGTAAGACTATACAGGGTGTCCATAAAGCTTCTTTACAATTTAAAAAACATTATTACAAAAGCAAATGAGCACACAAATATATGGAAATTTTTACAAGATGTGCAGTAGATATTGAAGTTATTGAACTAATTTAATACACCACTATATGAGTGCTGTTAGTTGCATGAAACACACGAAGATGGTACTCAATTTCTTGCCATGTTTGTTGTAGCATAGCCTCATCAATGGTGGCAGTGGCATAAGCAATCTTTTTGCTTTAAATCAGTGATGTCTCGTAGCTTTATTCGATACACATTATCTTTAACATAACTACATAGAATATGGTATTCAGAGCAGTGATATCTGGTGAACAAGGTGGAATTGGGCCATCCCTTCCAATCCACCGGTCTGAAAATGTTAGGGGTTCATTTATCAGTACCACTTTCATCAACAGGATACCTCAAATCCACAAATACAATGTGATTAAAAATTTTGATAACTACTGAGTGCATAGAACAAATCTGATTAAGATATCAACTGCCTTTGAAATATATATTTAAATTGTAAAGAGACTTTATGGACACCCTGTATAGCAGCTCTGTAGAGAAACTGATTTGGTCCAGAAGAAAAAATTGATGATTTAGTCTTTTAAAATTCCCTAAGGAAAATGTTTTGTGTGGTAAGTGGATCAAATAGGATGTTTTATTTGAAATTCCTGGCAAGTCACCAAATATAACAGATATATAATAAAGGATATAGCAGTTAAAATCTTCTCATAAATGAACTAAGATATGGAAGCCAGTCTAAAATTTATTGTATCATACCAATTAATAATGTCTCCCTCTCTCTCTCTCTCTCTCTCTCTCTCTCTCTCTATATATATATATATATATATATATATATATATATATATATATATCTGTTATTATTATTATTATTATTTTAATTCCTCTAACATTGTTATTGATTTAGCATTCTGAACACTTTGCATTTTTTCTACCTCCCTAGAAATAATTTCTATGTTTAGAAGAAAAAAAAAACACTCCAAATTCCCGAGCAGTCATTAATGTATTTACATAGGCCATCAGATTTGTTCATTATGTTTTTGACAAAAAAAAGAAAAAAAAAAAATCCCTGAAATTTTCCCTTATTTTCTGTTTTTTACTTTACTTCTAACCTTCCATCTTGAAATCAAGTAGCCACAAATTTCATTAATTGGTTAATAGAAGCATTGAAGTTAGATTTCAGTAAAGTATTCGGCAGCATAGTGGGTTGTTCAGCTCAACAGACATTGTAAACAACGATAGCAACAAAATAATAAAAGAAAATAAAAAAAAAAAACTGGTTACTTATTTCTTTCATTATTGAACTCTTTGAGATTTTTCTTAAGAGGAAGGAATCTGGTGGTACTCTGAATTGAAAGAAACTTTTTCCTTTGCTCTGAACATTATCTGATTATCGTATAGAAAGGCATGCATTTTGATTACTGGAAGAAAGAGTGGATTTTTTCCGAAAGTCATTATAGTGTTTCTCTTGTCAATTCTCTTTTTTTTTTCTCAGAAAACAGAAGTTTTCTTGCTCCTCATTTCCTGAACAGATTCTGCAGTAGTTTTGTTCATTGAGGGCTTTATTTTGCCAATCATACTCTAATGAAAGATATGCAAGAAGAAGGTTTCATGCCTTGCATTCATAAGCAATGGCTTCCACAAATTATCAGGGAAATACAAATATTAAAAATAAAACAGAACCAAAACTAAATTAACTGATCTAATATGTTATGAGGAAATTAGTCCAAATGTAAATAATAGTAACTCCTAACACTTTAAATACCTCAGTATGCGGATCACTGATAACACGTTTAGTATAGAGGATAAAGAAACTGAACATTGAATAGGTTGCACTAAGAGTAGTTTTTTTCCAACACTACAAGAGGTTACTAAATCAAAATATTAACCTCAGAAAATGAGACATGTTCTTAAATAACCTCATCAGATCTAGACTCTAGACCAGTGTTTCTCATCATTTTTACCCTTGCGTAACACTTAAAATAAATTACATTTCTCAAGGAACCCCTGTGCAAAAACAAAATTATATACCATATCTTTCTCATTTTATTTTCATCATAGTTCACATCGTAAATATCATAGTATATATTTTGAATAACTGGTTTAAGGAAAAATTAATACATTGTCAAATTTTTCAGTAATGCTAAATAAAATTCATACTGTTCATTTATAATACAGTGTAACCTGGATATAAGAGAGTTGCCGGGACCGGAGAAGAAGTCTCTTATATCCGGGTTTGGTCTATTATATATACATTAACACAGGCTCTAATTTGGGACCTGAAAAAATCTCTCTTATATCCGGGTTTCCCTTATATCCGGGTTACACTGTACTTCATCAGGGAGTTTTCATTCACACAAAAAACACCAACATCACTAAATATATTCTCAATGATTGTTATATTTTTTAATAACATAAGGGGGGTTAGATAAGATGATGTCTATATTGCAATATTACAATAATGAAGAATATATTGTGTGTGTTTAGTAATATTAAGTATATGAAATTAAAGAATTCAAAAGTGCATTAGCTTATCTCACCTGTTCTCATGAAACCTGTGGGGACCTTTTGCAGAACCTTAGGGTTCTGAAGAACCCCTGTTGAAAAATGCTGATCTATATTATGGATGTCATACATGTCATTTAACTCTTTCAGGAATGTTTATACTATCGACTACATATAAGACTCAAGATAAATACTTCTAACACAGAATCTATGAGCCAGAATTGGAATGAAAGCTGTGATAACACATATCCTAAAGCCCATCATAAACATTCAAATGGAATTAATATATAGTAAACACTTCAAATAAATTTGTGTATGGATCGGTTATGACAAATTTAGTAAAAGAGATAAAGAAATTGAACAGTCTGCATTAGGGTAGTTTTGTCCAACACCACAAAATGCTCCAAAATCAAAACATTAACTGAAGAACTTGCTTCTGTACTTAACCTTATTTATATTGAGACTTTCATGTGGATGTCATGCATGCATGTCTATACCGTTCAGAAAACTCTAAATTGTCAGCTGTATACAATTGTCTTCTCAGATCAATGATTAAAAATGGCACTTAGCAAATGAACCTTGTAGGTCTTCAAGAGGACCATCCTTCTTTCATGGATGGCATTAATGAATCACAAAGAACTGTACCAAATAATAGAAACTGCAAAACGTGAAGATTTTCAACTGTAGAAACATCTTTAAATGGATAGTAAATGTAATTTGAAGAGAATATAATGATCTAATCAAAATGACATTCCTCACTATTCCAAGCAAAAGATTAGAAGAAAAGCTTCAATTCTGGAAAGAGTGATAACATTTAGTGGACTTGAGAAAACTGTTTTCCTGAAAAATTGTAGAGATAGATTTTATAAATATGACATTGAAACTGGCTGTTTGGTCAGTGAATACCAAATGTTTCCATACAAGTAAATGGCTAATATCACCATTACAATTTCTCAGAGCAATAATTAAAAATGAATTTAAGCAGATTAACCTTCTGGGTTTTACGGAGAATTGCATTTTGTTGGATCTTACAGACTGGTGATACTGAATTATCATAAAAAGGACTTTGCCAAATCACAATGACCATGTCACTTGAAGACCTCCAAAAGCAGAAATGATCAAAATAAATAGCATATGTAACTTAAAGAGAAAATAATGACATAATCAAGGTGTTGACATTTCACACTACCTTAAGCCATGACTTAGGAAGGAAAGCCATATCAGTACTAGAAAGAGTGCTACAAGCTAGTGGACTTATGTAACCTAGTTCTAAGAGAAAGATGTTATACAATTCAACCAACAGTAATGCTAATTGTTCAGACAATGACTACTGAATATTTCCTGTTTGGAAACAGCTAATTTTACCATTACCATCTCAGAAATGCAGAAGGATAAAGATATCTTTTTTTTATTTTTATTTTCTAAATGCCTAAGTTTTATTTTCACAAGTATGTTTATGTATTTACATTTAAAATCATTTTTTCTGTTTTCATAACTTATTGATGTTTAAAACTAAATGTGAAATAATTTGATTTTCTATTAATTTCATTATCCTCAACTAACAAACTATACTGAGTGTCATGTCTCAGCAGGTAAAACCATTCTCATACAAATTAATTGAAGTTCAATCCAATGCAAAACCTACGTGCCATGTCCCTTCAGCACGTAGACAATCATGGCTCTCTACAACTTACTCTCTTTTGTAGCACAAAAAATTATTTGTTCCCCTATTATCCCTCTGGATCCATCCCCTGACATCCATTTAAACAAATATGAGCTGTTTCCTGCTTTTCTTTTTTTGTTGTTTTTTTGTTTTTAATTCATTCACCCTAAGCAAGGTAATAATGTCACTAAGATCCAAAGTGTTACTGGGAGTGAAAGAGAATGAGAAGACTTTAGAAGGAACTAGGAACCCAATCCTAAACAGGAAACAAGGGATAAATCTCTACTCCTGTTCAAAAGTCCAGGGAGGTGTGTGCTTGCCTTCAATATGCCCTGTGAGTGTCAAATTTTCCAAGCTATCTTTCCTCATTATGTATCCCAGAAATTTCAATTGTCTCTTTCTAAGTATAAGTATTGTTTCAATTTTCCATGAAACTTCCCTGTTGCTCAAATGTTCTATCCATAGTATTCTCAGCAGCCTTCTCTTTTGCCTCAAGTCTCCTGTTCATCTGTGAGGAAATTGTTCTGCATTCATTACCATATAAGAAAATTGATATTACATAGTTTAGCATTGTTTCCTTTGTTTTTAATGAAATCTTACTGTTTCTTAATATTTGCTTGGCATTTGGAAGGCTTCTTTCCTTATTCAAATCTGCCTTTGGATTTCAGTATCATAAATTGAAATATAAGCAAATTAGGGTTGATTATTAAACATAGTTCATATTTATATGAAGAAAAATTATTTGTTTATAACTATTGCTTAAAGTTACCACTTGTATTCACTTGGATAGCAATTGACCAGAGATGTATATATAGATTGTGTCATGACTTAGTAAGTAAAAGCATTTGTTGAGAGAGTAATTTTGGTATAAATATAATTGGTTTCCATCTATTGTAAAATACTTTCAGACAGAATGAAATATAGTAAATAAATATATGATGGGAGATTTTCCATTTATTATTATTACTACAAGTAACCTCTTGGATTCAGTTGAACAGGAACTGACCTGAGACGTGTATCTTTCAAGGTATAAAAAAGGATGATTTGGTCCTGTCTAATACAAATCAGGAGATGCATTGCTTGGGTTACTGAAGATGAAGTGTT
Organism: Acanthosepion lycidas; assembly: GCA_963932145.1. Taxonomy (NCBI): domain Eukaryota; kingdom Metazoa; phylum Mollusca; class Cephalopoda; order Sepiida; family Sepiidae; genus Acanthosepion; species Acanthosepion lycidas. The sequence goes on from OZ010576.1 coordinate 79,328,298, forward strand.
TTGCTTTCCAAAAGTAATTCCAAATGAATAATTTCCAGAAAGGAAATAAGAACTGACTGCTGTATTCCATAAACACTTATTTTGAAAGATACTGGATGAAATCAGGATAAATGGTATCTTTGATGAAGAAAAAGAATGAAGGAAATTTTAGACAGTTAAAGTGATTATATAATGATGTTGTGAGGGACTAAATACAATCGTCTTGGTTTTTCTTCAGGATGACTTAATTATTGGAGGTAAACTATTCACAAGTAATAAATATGGAAATTATATTCAACAATTAAACTAATCTAAGTAAGAAGGATTTGCAAGTAGTATAACAGAAGAAAAAGTAAGAAGGTTGAATCAGGGATCAAATTCCAATTTGTTGCATTCACTTTTACACAAATGCCCTTAAGAAAGACATGAATTTGTTTCTTCTCTCTCAGCTATCGGTTAGGTAGCAGAGTAGACTGGGTTTTCTAAGCCTTGAGAGACAACCAGCTTAAGAGAAGAAAAACTCTGAATTGGAAATTGTGGAGTAGCTAATCCACTATCTTTCCTGTGAATTAAAAGCAATAAATGAAATGAATCTGTTGAGAGCTATGCTTACCTACATTCTAAAGGAACATAGCATTCTCTATAAAAAAAATCTAAGAGAAGGGAATATTTAATGAATGTCTTCTGCAAAATAATTATATCAAACCCTATCCAGTGAGTAATATGCTCTCTCCAAGAATTTAACCATTAGAACTCTTAGACTTACTAACTAATATGGTATAAGAGAAAGTTAACCAATCATTGCTGGTATTGGTTGTCCCCTCCCTATTCAATAGATTCTAATTAGTAACATGATACTAGTTACGCCTGCAAATTAAAATGAGCTCAGTCCTGGAACTTAATATAAGCACTTTATATTTCTCTTCTGTATTAGTTGTTTGAGCTGTAAAGAGTACTCTTGTTAGTCTGAAGAAATTATTTTCTTTTTTAATTCTACCAACACAAGAACATTCAAGTATAGATCAGGATATCTTCTTTGTACCATGTTCCTTCAAGATATGCCTGATCATAGCTTTGTGCAATTTCCAGTCCTTGTAGATTTTAGTAAAGTTTGTGTTTTTGCTGTCTTTCCTAACCCCTGTTCTACCAACCATTTACCCAAGCTCATTAGGTAGGTTATGCAAAGACCAGGAACATACATAATTGATATTTAGAATTTACTTGTAAGAGATTTATTACTTTTAATATTTGCAGACAATATTAATAAACTTTTATCAAAAAACAATGTTTAAGAGCAAGATTTTAAGTATACATTAAGAAAACTATTTCATTAAAATATAATCATTTTTATAATGTCCCCTTTTTTATTACTTAATGTTCATCCTATATGAGGCCCAAGAGTCACTCAAATTAGAGGGTTACTGACTCAGGTTATTGTATGGAATTAAGAGGAGGAACTAAGTGCATATTATGGGCATAGATAGATGACATCTGACTATAGACATGAAGAGGTTAACATTGCTGTGAATGAGGAAGCATCCCCTGGGGAGTATGTTCCACAAAGTAGTTATTTTCAGGAAGAAACTATCTGGGTGCAATTTGCTTCTTATCAATAGAATACAAAGGGAATGAAGATAATTCAACTGTGAGCTTGGCATGGAGGGTTTTGGGTGCAAAGGTCTGAACTGATAAACATAAGGAATGTAAACATGTCTGAACATAGTGATGGAAAAAAATATATTAGTTTGTAATATGGCATCAGTGGAAAAGAGATTGTAAAAGGTAAATAAATTATCCCCTTCAAGTCATTGTAAATGCTTTAGAATTCTGTGAAAAGCTGGAAAATGAGGACTAGACAGATCCAGCCAGATATGGGGGTGGGGGGAAAATACTCCATTTTTGGTCTGATCAGATTTTTGTAAAGAAAGAGCTTGGCCAGAGAAATTGGATATTTTCCACAGTTCTATAAGAAAGTGAACATTAGAGATGGAGTATGTATATGAGTTCCACTTGGGTGAGCTTAAGTCCCAAGATATCTTCACAGCAAAGTCCCTTGTCAATATTTTCTGTTTTTCTCTTTTAGGATTATTAAATATGAGCATTAATAAGGAGGGAGAACAATAAAAGAACAGAAATCAAGAAGGCAGAAGATAATGATTGACATTGCATTTAATCTTTGAAGGTCAAACTTGAGTGGAAAATAAAAAGTCAGAAGAGAGTTCCACAAGTAAGAAGTGTGACAGAAGAAACTGTTAGCATAGAACTTACTCTTAAATCTAGCCATTTCAACTGTAAATTGATTAGACTATGCTCCCAATTAAGTACTGCACTTAAATTTGTAAAGTATCGGAAAGTTCACCAGAACAATTACCATGAAAGTATTTATAGAAAAGGCAAAGGGAAGCTACATTACAGTGACGAGAAAGTAACTGATGCAGAGATGCCAGATCAGGATCAGTGACATTGCAGATTCTTTCTTGAATTTTATCAAAAATCACTAAATATATAGCAGGAGCACTAGACTATATGTGGCAACAATATTCTAAGCATGAAAGAATGGTAGACTTGTAAATATGTATGATATTTTTCACTACTACAAATAGTTTATAATATTGTCGTTGCTTTCACCCTTCTTAAGGGTTGAACACAGAAAGCCACATTGTAATGATCGTTCTTTTCATGATACAGCTGTTTTATCAGGTATCATGTGGAAAGTGTTTATATTTTATATATGAACAATAAATCTATACAGTAAATGGTGGGAAGCACATCTACTTTGCTAGAAAAGTAATACTGTAAAGATGAACCACTCTTGAAAATTCAGATTCACTATTCTTGGTACCAGAAGGTACTCTGTTGGTTTATTAAGTGAAGAATTTAGTACCATCTGTAAGTCAGTAATGCAGATGGCAATAGCCTAATAAGAAAATCTCATTTCACTGCAATTCTTCTTATACTTACCGTGTTCCTTCAGCATGGTAGTGATCATGGTACTTCACAATTTCTTGTCCTTTAGAGGTCTTAGTAAATTTTGTTTTTCTTATCTCTCCAAAATCCTGCTTTTCCATTCATTTACTGATACTCATTAGGTAGGATATGCACTATTTTCCTTTGTTTCGCTTGCCTTCAATGTCCTGTGAGTGTCATATTTTTCAAGCCTTCTTGCCCTATTAAATGCCTGTAAAAAAAATAGTGTAAATGTTTGGCAGAACAGGGGCTATGAAAGATAATAAAAAGACAAACCTTGCTCAGAGCTACAAAGACAGTAAGTTGTGGAGAGTCATGATCACCTATGTTCTGAAGGGACATAGCACATAAAAGAAAAAGAATCCTCATAAAAAAAATAACATCTGGGATAAAATAATTTTGCTGGCAAAAATTTTCTGCTTTAGTTTTGATTCTGTCATCTTTGCTCATTCTTTAAAAGAACTTGGATAAAGTTTGGAAAATGTTGAGATTTTATCTCATAAGAGCTACAAAAGAGAGGAAATTGTGGTGAGCCATGACTGCCAAATATACTGAAGGGACATGTCATAATGATGAAAAAGAATGGAAAAACTCAGTATTTACTCACAGCTATTCTGGCTGTTTCAGTAAGGAAGTTAAATGTTTTCATGCAGTTTAGGATTCAAAGAAGTCCCTCTTTTGATCAGAACCCTGTTTCATATAATAATGATAAGAGAACAGAATAATCTTTCTTCACGAAGAAAGGTTGTTTTCCAATGCATTAATTGAAGAAAAATGTTGATTTAAATCTGTAAGTAGAAAATTCATTTTTTGTGGAGTTATTGTCATATATTTTGAATGCCCTTTTTTCTTTTTATAAAAACAAACTGCCATATTTCATTTATAATATTTAAACTTCTTTGGATATTTTCTTTAATAATATTGTCCCTATTTACATTGAGACTGTTGTTGTCATCTTTGTTTTTGCTACCACAACATTTCAGCCAATGTGCCTACAGCCTTCATCAATCCAAGTAACCTGAAGGAAATTCTGATAAACAATGCTCATTCCACTGCCCATGTTTAGGGATATCTCATCTAGTTCTCATTTTAGTACTGCTCAGCTATTGATCACCCTGTTTCCACTGAGACCAAGTACACACTACCTGTCCCAGGGATTGAACTCTCAATTACTATGTCACCAAGTTCACAGACCAACATTTTAATCTACTATTGTCCCATTGGCAGTGTAAATAATGATAACTTCTCATCCCAGAAATTCAGACAGAAATTCCAGAGTTTTATATATCTTCTTTTAAATGTCATGTCCCTTCATCCCCTCAAGGCAAGGAGCAGCTCTTCACAACTTCCTAATTAACTTTTGATTATTTACCATCACTCATTGTCCTTGTTCTGTTATCACTTCATATAAGTAGGTTACTGACTTCCAATGCTTCTTTTGCCTGTGAGTGTTAAATTCCTCAGGCCCTCTTTCATTATATTTCACAGAAATTTAAGCTCTTTCTCAGTGTAAGTATCATTTTTCCTAAGGACTTCTTCATTAAACTGATATCATGACTTAATTATGCTTAATTCTTTCATCTTTACTACATCATTTATGAAAATTTTGAACATCTAGAACAGGATTGTGTAGAAAAAGAAAATCAGTTATAAAAAAATAAAGAAAACATTTTTTTTGCTTCTTTTTTTCCAAGAACGTTATATTTTGCTTTGGGAAATGTGTGCCTTGTTTGCATTTTTTCTTTTCTTTTTTTTTTATTTTTTAATCCTCCAATTTATTTTTCCATTCTGGTTGTTTTTATAAGCCAAAAAACAATGTTCATATTTCTGTTTTGAGTTTTCCCAGTTCCAGCATGCCTGAATAACATGAGACACTGACAATTTTCTCAAAATTCTGTTATTAGACCCTGGCCAATTTTTTCTGCATTTGAATGCATAACATTCATTTATCACTAGCGACTCGTCCATTTTATCAGGAAACATTTCTGAAAACGAATGAGTAACACTTACATAAAAACACTTCATTGTGATGTACACCTTCCTTTTTGTTGATAGGGCACTGGATTAGCATTCGCCTGGATTTTGATTGGGGTCTAATTGCAAATTTTTTTCCAGTGACCGATAAATTATTGTGTAATATTGGGTTATTTGTCAAGATCGTTAATGCTTTTTGGAAGCATTAGTAATTACATTAGTGCTTGCTGCTTAGACTTTTTTTTCTCTCTCATCAACACTCAAATAAAACAGCATGTAATAGTTGCCAGTGGGCTTGTCTGCTTCTAAAGGAGATCCACTTTATTCTCTAAAACGACATGGAATATTATTGGATGCTGCCAAAGTTACCTGTCCGTCATTCTTTGGCTCTTTCTATCTCCTATATTTCTCTTGATTTCACTCATGTTCTTTAAAAATAATTATGAGAAAACTAATCAACTTATCCAACTTGGGTTGTATTTCAGTAAAGTTGTTTTAAAGTAATATTTCTGTGTTCTTTTCTATTCATTTCTGTCTGAATTTCTGGCATTGCATTGTCATTAGTTTAATTATTTATATTCAGACTAATGTCCGTGCCTCTGTTATTATCCTGATGATGTTTCAGCCATTGTGCCTTTCAGATTGTGTAAACATCAGGGAATTTCAAACTGAAACTTTCTATCTAGGGATATTGTGTTCTTTTTTTAAAATCTGTACTACCCAGTCTAGGGAGTGAACTAAAAATTATTATGCGACCAAATTCACTAACACTTCAATCTACTAATCTTTCTATTAATTCATGCACAGAATTAGATGCATTTATCACTTTTATCTACAATTTCAAACTATTTTCTTGTGGCAAACAAAAGGATAGTTGTAGCATACCTATGGATGATAATGGGTATGTCCCCATTCAAATAAATACAGTAGTAAATACTGTATGTTGGTCTGCAGTTGGAGATTTGTCTCCAGTTATGTTGGTTAAACTCTCTGCCTGTGGGCCTTGTATCACTTCTGACTGCATGGGGTGGTTTGTAGATATCCTGCAGTTGGCTATTCATTGTGGAATTCATTTGACTCACTTCTATCAGTTGACTCCTACTTCTATGCACAACTGGCAAATCTTATATGTGTTGTTCTTGCCCTTGTCCTAAGTATTATCTATCATTGCCAACCTTTGTATGATTATTCTATTAAGTAACTTTCCCTAGGTTACAACAATAGTATTTTTTTTAAATACCTGGAGTGCAAAAAAAAGCTCATCCATTCAATATTTGACCCGTTTAAAAACAGTGTTAACATAAATGATTATGAAAAATTAGGTATCCAACTTCAATATTTGCCAATTAATTTTCAATTCATCCATCTAAATTTAGGGATTGGTGATTTTACAAAGAGACAAACAGAAGAATTAGGAACAGAAACAGTAATAATGAGAGGGAAAAATAATCAAGAGGACTGTAGATAGCGATTGACATTGCATTCAAATTTTTGCAGGTTGATGTTGGCTGAAAAACATGTAGCCAGAAGGGAGTTCTACAAGTGAGAAGTTATTGTTAAAAAAGTTGTTAATGCAATATTTACTTGCCAAAAAAAAAGAATTATTCTTACAAGACAATCTAAAAGATGTTTCATCTTTAAATAACTAACAAAGTGTTGATAAGCCATAAAAAACAGTCAATCAACAATCATAATAAAATTTATTTTATAACAATGGTATTCTGGAACAGTTCTATTAAAACTATTTTACTGTCATTTGCATTTGAATTATTTTTGTAGAATTTAATTCCCCCACCATTCAGTTTCTTCTGCATTTTCATCTTATCCTTTAAATATCACAATATGCTTCATTCAATTTATATTAAAAGCAGGAAACTGAACTAATTTCTTGAGTGTTTGACATTTTTGAACATTCTAAAAACATGAATGCAAATTTAGAAGGTTATTCTTCAAAAAGACTATAATTTGATCCAAAATATTTCTTTTCTGTTTGATCTCTTCTTCCCATCATAGGAGGTGAGGTGGTCGGTAGCATAAAAGAGTTTACCACTTTTGAAGACACCATCCACCCAAGAGGATGGCTTCAAGTTTGTTCATGATGACAAATTTGAATTCACCCATCTAAATGTAAGCTGACTGTTTTGCCAACAAATATACACCCCTTTTTCTTTTTCCCAATAGATGTACTCTCTTGATTGAATTATATTTTAATTTATGCATATCTATCTATCTATCTATCTATATCTATCTATCTATCACCCAACTATGGGTAAATTGCAGGACAGACTAGGTCCTATAGCCTTGGGTGGCAACCAGTATAGGAGAATGATGACTCTGAATTCAAAACCTGCAGAGGGCCATTTGGGGGAACGTGTGGCAGACTGTGCACCAGTTCTCTGTATTTGGGTCTGCCAAAGAGTGTGGTTGGTTCTGCACAAGCCTTCAGCACTATAATCAAATGATATGTGCAGGTAGTCTGGCTGTTGGTTCTAAGAACTGAGCTGCTTGAGACTCATACATAGAAATAATGATCTAAGAGCTTCGTGTGTTTGTGTGTGTGTACATACATACATACTTAAATATATATATATATATATATATATATATATATATATATATAAGGCAAATATTATTTATGACAACAGATATTTTGTGTCGATTAATTTTTCTGATCATTTTTTCAAAATTGCGAATAATCCTTCACAGACCAGCAGGAAATTCCATCAGAAATTGACCAAAGCTCATTTTTGAACAACTATGGTCCAAACTTTCAGCTTTCTTAATTCATCATATATATGAAATTATATTATTTGATTATTATTGTCTATAGTATTAATCCTTTATACTTGACAAGCTACATTTAATGGAATTTGCCATCTAATTGTCTTTCTTTTTGGTAATTGACAAGTCTTTAAAGTTTGTTTTAAAAAGAATATCTTCAAAAAATAATAATTTTCTAGTTTATATAAAACTAGCAGGCTTTGTCAGCTCACTATCACTTCACAAAGTGAAATATATTTACTACTTGAAATAGTTGAAACAAAAATTTTAAATACAGCAAATAATAAATAATTCATAAATTGGCTTGTTATAATTAAGGAAAGTTTTACAAATAGATGCCAACTTGTTGAAAGCCAAGTAAAATTCAAAATTTCAAACACTTTTCTGCACTATACAAGATGATATTCCTCAACAGAACTATTTTTGCTATGAAACATCAAGACAATCCTTGAATAAAAGAACATTAATGAAGGACAGTTAATTAATGAAATATACATTTTTCAAATCAGTATGCAAATTAGTTAAACCTGAAGAATGATATCACCTAGAAGTAGGTAATATATAATACATTTATTGAGCTTTTATTATATAAATTACTATAAATAGAGTTGGGGCTTTTTAACCCCAGAATTTGTTGGATAATTGTGCTCCAATTTCACATTTATTCATATAGATTCCATAATAAAGGTTTTACTTAATTAGCTATTATGTTTCTCTAACTCATCAAATGTTGAATGTATAACTAATTCTAATTTCTATTTTCCCATATTTACACTATATTAATTTTATCTTATAAATTGTCCCCTGTTCTGTCACCCATAAAATAAAAATAATTGTTTGTATGGATCTACGTACATCAAATCATCTTTAAATTAAGTGACAGCAGAAGAATTATCGTTAAACTTTTAAAAGGTAAGCTTAAACATTAATTCAATACTTAAATCAATTTTGAGTTCTGTAGTTTATTGATGCCTATCACATCTACTCCTCCCTAGTTATTGTGATGATGGCCAAAGCTAGCTTAAATGCTGCCTGATAGGACAGTTTTAAAGCTAGTTTATATTAAGACATGCACTGCAATTTTCGATACAAAAAGAAAATAAGAGTTACTCCCCTTGAACCATGAAAGCAATGATAATGGCTAGTATAATATATTAATATATATTTTTAACCTTGAATAATCTGGCAACCCTGAATCTGAGCTCAACAAAAATCATTATCTGTGCATAACTTTCCAAGGGCTTTTGAATGAGCTATGAATTATTGGAAATGGACCAGTGGGAGCAGAGGAGTTGCTTAGACACACATGCACAAACATACTGTACTTTATTTTTGTAATGTCTACGGACACTCATTGTCACTTTTGTAATGCTTGTTGTAGTAGAGACTTTGTAATCACAGATACAACTATAGTAACACCGTTGAACAATACTGGTGTCAGACATCTTTGAATAACACTCGCACTAATAGTACTTGCTTGATAATACCCGCTCGAATAGTAATCCATGTAGTGATCACTTAGACGTCATGCGAATTCCCATATATACATTTCCTTTACCATTGCATGATCGACTTATTCAAAATGTGATCACATGTGTTTGCTCTCTGGTGATCTGTGTTCAAACTCCAGTGTCAGCAGTGAAACTTGATTCCTATACAACATTTATATATGAGATAAGTTAGGAACACTCTAAGAATTATGTTCTTAGAAACAATGTTTCATATTGTGTTATTTTACCTCAAAATATGACTTTTCTAAATTTTAAAAAACTACAAATATCTAAATAAATTTTAATTCATCCTTCATTCCTCACTCAATTGTAATTCCTCTTTCGATGAATAATTTGTCAGTTTCAGAAGCTCTTTACTAAATGCACTATAAAGCAATGAATAAACTCAATGCTTTAACAAGTGTTTATTCCAATAGCTTTTTTAATCAACAGTACTTAACCTAATAAATGATGGTATAATGCTCTAGGAAATACTTTGAGAAAAATTTTCCACTGTAAAAATTATTCAGTGTAATTATACTTACTGCACTTTGCCCAGTAACCTTAACATAAATGTAAGAAGGAAATAAATTATTAATATCATGAGTTATTAGCTATGAGATTTATGTAAACAAAGAGATTTAATGTTAAGAAAACAAGTTTAGTTAAAGTGATACTTAAGAATTTTTGTCAGAACACCATATGGGGGTCTTTAATTAAGACGGAAAGAGCATTAGACCTAAGACACTATAATTCCAACACTAAAGGTAGTGTTGGAATTATGGGGTCTTAGGCCTAAGTCACACACTCTGATTCAGCTGAACAGGCAGACAGGAAAAAATAAGTTCAGGGTTCCAAGTCCAACACTAAATTGTTATAAGTGGATAAAGGCATTGGTGAAGCAAATCTAGCCACTTGGTGTTCAGTCCCTGAGTTAAGGGGCACAGTCATATCTGCTTGCTTTCTTCTTTATTTATTTATTTATTTTTGTTTTTGAGCAAAGCCTTCAAGAAGCTAACCATTTACAGAAAGATGATTTTGAGGAGTTCTAAAATCGGCACTGTGACTAGAAATTTTTTTTTTTTTCATATTATTATCGATTAAGCACTCCAAATAATGAATATCAAAAGAAAGAAATTAGATTAAATTTAATGGGAGGGTCCAGTTTGTTATGGAAATTCATTGTAAATTGATCCTATAGAAACCAAAAGTATACATATACAACGGGATTTCTTAAAATCTAAAAAAAAATAAAAACGTTTTTAAATACAAAATCTGGACTGCTTAATCAATCATAAAATATGAAAAAAGAACTCTAGATTCTGAATCTAGTTTTTCCTATTAAGAAAATCAAAGCATTAACAACTTCTGAAATTTATTTCCAAAAATCGAACAAGATTTTACATTAATTCTGTCTTAATGACATTGTCAACCATTAAAATAACATGTATTTTCAATTTCTTTGTTCAAAACATTTATTTTTGTAAACTTTTGAATGTTCTGTAATTATAATTTTAAATTATGGCGCAATATTACTTGTAGTTTCACTAATTTGACTAATAATGTAAAACTTGGAGAATCTGGTAAAATAAATTGTTACTGCATATGAAGTGATACATTGTCTATTATAACTTACGCATATAATATGAAATTTCCTGTATATTAATGTGAATTCCTTCATTAGTTTTGTAAAAATGAAAGGTAGCTAATATGAGATGCATTGTAAACCAAAGCAATAATATATATATTGAACTGTTATTGTGAAATTGCTTCAAGCAGACTATAACAATACGTTGAATAAAGTCGAACTAAATTATCCATTTTTCTGTTTTACTATTATGCCAAGTGCAATTAGAATCTGTATCAATCTGTATTTACATATTAAATAGATTAAAAATATTATATATTAAAAATGCTTTCACCCTCCTCCAATATGCTAATTATTTAATATTTAATGTTCAATGGAAAACTCTTCAGATTTATAAATATAAAAGAATGAATGATATAAATAACTTAATAAAATTACACATTATACTACACACCAACTCTATCTACACATTATACTACACACCAACTCTATCAAAACTACAATTGAAAATAATTTAAAGTTAACATAAAATCTGTTACAATAAAAGTCGCAAGAAATATATTGGTGAAACTTCAAGTAAATTAAATAAAAGATTATATGAGCACAACAGATTTTTTACAAAACAACATAATCAATGCATTAGTCATTCATTGTACTGAATCTAACCATAAGTGCAATTTAAAAAATGCTACTCTAATTAAGAGAAAGTAATTTACTAAGGTGTAAATGTATAGAAAGTGCACTTATTTCTGAGACTTCGTATAAAATATGCACCCAGGCTTTTTTATTTTACTTTTATTAGCAAATCTTTTGTCACAATTTGAGATATTTACAAACAACAGCCAAATCTAGACACATTGGATGTCAGAAATTTTAAAATTTAACTTTCTTAAATCTTCAGTGTTTCCCCACTATGCATTATCATAACCAACATTTACATCACGCTGACTTAAATATGCATTAATCCTTGAATAAGTTCATTACTTTAGTCTGAAGTCCATTTATATGATGAAATGTGTTACATTGATTTTTTTCATTTTGTTATTTGATTACCCAACAATATTTTGACATATAGAAATTTATATAACATATTCTCCTATAACAACCTTTATTTAAAAGATTAATTAAAAATTCTTAATTCTTATGCAATCTATAATTTTTAGATTATTGCCTATAACAATACTTGAAGTTGTAGTTTTATGCTTTTTTCCTAATTTAAAGTTTGTTCTCTATCCATAAGTGCATTGGAATAGTGAAAAATGCCTTCCAAAAGCTAATTAAAGTATTAAGTAACAAGAAAAATTTGTTAGAAACAACAAAAAGAATGTTGAACTCTAGTGTGACATCAGTCCCCCCACACTCTATATGGCAATGAATACTGAATAATCTCCTAACAAATGAAGAGAAGTGAGTAAAGAAAGGTGTGGTTTTATAGAAATATGCTGAGAATACCATGGACTGAACATGTAAGTAATGAGGGTATTTTTAAGAAAAATGGAAACAAAAAATACACATATAAATACTTAAGATGAGAGACAATTTAAATTTCTAGGACACATAATGAGGAAGGAAAGCTTGAAGAGTTTGACACTCACATGACATATTGAAGATAAGAAAGATAGAGGAAAGCAGTGAGTAACCTACATAACAAGCTTGTGTAAATGGATGGCAGAACAAGGACGGATGGTGAAATGACAAACCTTACTAAGTGCTACAAAGAACAGGAATACCATGAGTGCTTGTAGTGAGTATGAAATAATAATAACTCCCTTCAGCCACTCCCTTCAAATTCAAGTGAGCTGAGGAAAAAGATGGGAAGAAATTCATAAGCCCTTGTGAAGATTTCCTTGGACCAATGAAAATCTTGGCTTTACAAAGATTGGGCAGCAAGCTGAGAAAAAAACAGAAATAAATTAGCGAGCCTATGTGAAATTGCTTTTGGGCTGATGAAAACCTTGTCTTCACAGGCATTAGCCATTGAACCAAGTAAAAGAAAGAAAACAGTGAGTCTATGCAAAATTCTTTTTGACATAAAACGACAAAAAAAAAAAAATTAAATTAACAAGAGAAGAGTGTCTGAAGTCATGTGAAAGGTTTTATTTCTGTTCACATGTTCAGCCTTCAAATTCTTGCCAGTGTCAAATTACTTACCAATTATATTATTGGGCACATAGAACTTCAAAGAATTTTCCTTCAACAACCCAAGAAAGCTAAGTATTTCAAACTATCTCTCTTTGTCTACTTTTGAATGTATGTAATTGAATCTCATTATCTTCAGCTCATTATTTCTTTCATATATATCTGTGTTTAACACAAAATGTATAAAGCATAATTTTCTGTACAAATACAGTCATCAACCTAATTGTGAAGTGTCCCTACAGAACATGACTCTCCACAACTTCCTGGCACTTCTAGTTCTAAGTAACTTTTTACTCTTTATTATCCTAACTAGTTCTTACTCTGCTATCCATTCACACAAATTTGCTATATAGGTTTCCTTCTATCCCTCCTTCCTTGTTTGTATTGTTATAGACAAGCGTATGGTTGCAAGAAAGAAATGCGACAACAGCAGAAATAGATTTACATGATTTATTTCGATAGGAATGTGTGGGTTTGGGACAGCTACCTTCTGGTATAGTTCATAAGCCGGCTGCCGATCTGGGTTGATCTCTCATAGTAGTTCTCACTGGTTAGTGTGGCACTCCTCCTGCTGACTGCTCAGACTGACCATGACAGATCTCTTCCCTGACCTCCTGTTGACTGCCAGTACTTCCCTGTGTGACCCTTTTTATGGTGTTTTTTATGGCTTAGCAGGCTCGAAAAACAATGTGAGTATAATTAGGAGGGAAGCATTTTTATTGGTCGAAAAATAGAAACACTTTAAAATATTATTTTATTTTTTGACCAGAACTCGTGTGTCGGGCTTATGTGTAGATGATGATAATGGTCATTTTGTGATGGTGCCTTGTCCTGTTCACATCCGGCTCTTGCTCTTGAGTATGTTAGTTTATTTGCCTGCAAATCAGCCGAGGTATGTCTTATTTTATTTTATAACAGTATTAAGTTTTCTAAACTGTCCTTCCTCTTAATGTCCTAGTAATTTGAACACTTTCTGATTTCAAATGAGTGTCTTTCAGGTGTCTTCCTATTTTCTTTAGAACTTGCTTGTTGCTCATATGATGTGTTGTATTCTTGACGTTCATCTGCAGAACTGCATCTCTGTTGATACAAGTCTGTTAATCTGTAAGAAAACTGTTCAGAATTTACTGTCACATCAGAGGATACATATAACTTAAGAGTACTATTTTTTCATTTAAAACCTGATAAGATTTATAGACAATTAATGTTGGTTGATATTATGGTTTCATTTGTATCTCACTCTAGCCATTTCATAGGTTATATAAATAAAATTTTATTTAGTACAATGAATTATAGATATTTTCTTTTTATTTGTCAGTTTTACTAGCTGAGATTAACTATCTCAAGCTTGGAATAAATTTTGCTCTTGTTGTTCCTCTGATGTTAATTAAGTTTTAAAAAACTCAGCTTTGCATTATTAAATGTTTTAATCACATGTTCTCACCCTTGTATCAGATAATTTTTTGTTGCTTTAGAGTTAATATTCATGATTGTTTTGAAAAGGGATTTTTATGGTACAAGATAATTTTCCAAATCTCATCAATGTAACATGGAGATTAAAGCACACGCTTTATTGTTTATTGTTTTAATCCCAGAGCTTTAGCAGTAAAACAAAATGTGATATAGATGGCAAATTGTAATGTGTTAAAGACTTAGGTTAACTCTTCAGATCTGACAAGTCCTAATGTCAAAAAGGGTAATAGTCATTACTCTTTGTAGACTATTCTGAGCAAATATGAAATAATTCAACATGAAAGAAGGTTTAGTTTATTATTATCAAAGCAATTGCTTTGAAAATTTATTAATTCGTACATGGTAATACTCTTTAGATACGGTCTATTAAACATTTGTCCTGTGACTCCGTTCACATACTGTTTATATTGCTTACAATCCACTTAATGTGTTTGCATAAGCAGCAGCAAATAAAGAGTGAAGAACACTCAGAATATAATGCAAACTACAGTGCATAAAAATGAAGCAGAAACTGTAATTTAGAAAATAAAATCCACTTTTAATATCAAAGTAATTTTAAGAATGCAACCAGTTAAAGAGAAAAAAACAATTTTTTTTGCAACTAAGAAACTTGGTTCATTGTGTCATGTGAGAGAATTTTTCTCTCCAGAATCTGTCTTACATATCTATAAGTCTACCATTCATTCATGCTTAGAATATTGCTGCCACATATGGTCCAATGCTTCTGTTTACCTTGAGCTTCTTGATAAGATCCAAAGAAGAATCTGCAATATTATTGGTCTTGATCTGGTAGGTCGGATTCAGTCATTTTCCAACCACTGTAAGGTTGCCTCTCTGTGCCTTTTCTATAAATAATTTCATGGTAATTGTTTGGGTGAACACTTCACTATGATTCCTACACTTTTTGAATGCAGTACTAGACTGGCATTGAGATCTCATCCATTTACAGTTGAGCTGGCTAGATATAGCCATATGTTCTATGCTAACAGTTTCTTTTCATGCTCTCCTTGCTTGTGGAACTTCCTTCCAGCACCATGCTTTTCAGCCAACTTTAATTTGCAAAAATTTAAATGCAATGTCAATTGCTATCTACTGTCCTCCTGATTACTCATTATTGTTGTTTCTGTTGCTAATTCTTCCACACCCTGTAACCCCTTGCATTTTAGTGTTTTACTGCCTCACATGGGGGTAATACCAATTTACAAAAAAAAGTTCTCTGTAATTTATCTCATACAGAAACTCTTATGTTTATAAAGATTGGTCCAATATTTACAGTCAAAAGAAAAAAAAATATAAATATGACTTGTATAATTTAACTGCATTGATTTTAGTATAGATATTCTTGAGTTAAAATTTTTTTTTTCCATAAAAATGGCTTGACAGCATGTGTTTTCTCTTATTTTAATAGTGCAATGATTTATGGTCATCTCAAAACTCACATCAGTAAATGTGTTTTCCTGTCTTGTTTGAACTTTGGAGACTTGGGAAGAATTTCAAAAGAAAAAAAAAGCATCAATGAATTTTGTAAAAGAACCAAGAAAGATATTTTATTCCTCAGAGGAATGGGACAAGTGAGAGCCGTGGGATTACAAATCAACACCCACCAAGAAACTATTTGATTCTTTCTTCACTGTTTGCTCGTTGATATTATATTTTTTTTTATCCTGTAATGTAAACAAGGACGGGTAAGATAGCTCATGCATATTCAAATGATAAGAAATAAATTTATGGCGATAAAAATTGGATGGGGTTGGAAACAATTGAAAGGAAGCTTAAATTAGCATAAATATCTATCTTCAAAGAATTCATGGGCTTCATGGAAATGGTATAATGATATGTCAAATTTAAAACAAAAACAAAAAAAAAATTGTAAAAAAAAAACATATATCAGATATTCAGTCAGTGACACAGCAGTTTTTCAATTTCAGACTAGCAAATTCTGGCAATCGATGGAAAGACTTCTTTATCAGTTTGTAAATTATAGTTCTTTCATAATGAAGTGATTTGCCTGATTCCACTAAGGAAGCAAGGCATTTGTTGCTGCTGCTGCTGCTGCTGTCAGGGATGGCAACTACTTACAATCAAATTCAATATTGCAAACAAGGTCAAGTGTTATGCCCCAAGATTCAACAGCCATCATTATGGTAATTGTTTGAGTTTGTGCTGTATCATTGTCAGAATCTACTAAATATACTAGAGATAGTCTAGATGATAATCATTGATATCAGTAATAGAAAAGGGAATTCTGAATCCCTCCCAAAATGTAATTTGTTGTCTGCAATCAGCCAACTTGGACAATGTCAGTAAAGTAGGTAAAGATATAAGTAAGAAGAGGAGTTGGAGAAAAAGGGGGGAAAAAAGATGTGTACTTAGAGAGTATATTTTCTCTACTTGACACGTTTGTCTTAATTTTTGCTCAAAGCATCTAATTTACTTTGTTTATTTTCTAATACTTAATTAGGTCAAATTTAATAGACAAGAAGAATTCAGGGGATAAAAAATTTGAGCTAAAACATATGTTCGTCTTAATTTAAGAAAATTACAGTCTTGAAGAAAATATTGTATATCCAATGATATAAGTTGGTCTTCCATCCAGAATATCATTAGACATATACAACTGCTGTTCTTAAATATCACAACAAAGATATATTGACATCTTTCTATCTATTGGGTAGGTGAGAATGAGTCTTTATTTCTGGGAGCAAAATCCAGATAGACTTCTTTTCACCTAATGAATGATTTTATCATCCTGGGAAGAAATTTATTAGATATAAAATATTCATGGCATAATCACCATACTGTTACCCAATACACCTGATGATATCATCTAAATGTGTGCATGTATACTTCCTTTGTTACCGATTCATAGCATTATTTGTGATACAAGTAGTTGAGTTCATTGTACAACTGTCTTATTAAACCAACTATTTTTAGGCTTATGGCTATATCACATTGAAACACAAGTTCTTGTATGATCACCGCAGTTAAGCAATGTTGAGCCTGGCCAGTACCTAGATGGATGGCCCCTTGGGAATACCAGGTGCTGTAAGCTTGGACGTGCAGTTAGTTTAATGGCTTGGAATTGGAAATTGGAGAGCTGAATTTCAAGTAGGACTTTTATCAATAAATTATTATTATCTCTAGAAAATTCCTACGGTCTAAAAATATTTTCTAGCTTTAAATAAATTGCAAAAATGTTGATAAAATGTAAAAAATAAATAAATCAAACAAACTACCTTTATCCATTTTAGTAACCAATTTCCAAGGTCATAGCATGTTTTTCTAAAGAAATTTAGAAATTTATACACTTTTTACAATGGATTAAGTATCATAGATGTAGTTTAATCTCTGAAAATATGTTTTGAACCAAAATATGAGAAGATGCTGACAAGTTAAATTTTTAGCATGTCCTCCTCCTTCACAAAATATTTTTCATTCTTTATATTTTTAGTACTCAAATTGTTATTTTTAGTGCATACTGTATTTGAATAGATGCTTGTGTATTAGATACTTGTGTGTAGACCAGTAGATAAAATGCTGTTTAAAATAAAATGGGCCATATACTCAAATAATGGGTATCCACTAAATATAACATTTGAAGCAAAATTTGTGTGTTTACCAAAACACACCCATATACGTGGGGTGTTTTGGTATTAAAGACAAGGAGATCCATTTGACTGTTGTTTATACTAAGTTCACATGTTCATAATCATGTACAGTGTCTGCATCTTGCAGTGAGCTCTCATTTTTTTTTTTATTTCACCGACATCAGAATCTTGTCCAGGAAATTGTTCAAGGGGCAGAACTCCTCTTACTAAGTTCTCCACATGCACTACACACAGTAAGATAACATTTATAGCAATAAACACACACACACACACACATATATATATATTATATATATAATTTTTTTACTATAAATGTTATATATATTTTTCTTATTATAAAGGCTTACAGCTGCATCATGTTGAAGCACTGGTTCCTGTACAATCACCAAAGTTAAGCAACATTGAGAATGGTCAGTAGCTAGATGAGTGACTGCTTGGGAATACCATGTGTTCTAAGATTGGATGTGCAGGTGGTTTAATGGATAATGGCATAGAATTTTTAATCGGGGAGCCGAGTTTCAATTCTAGTCATGTTCATTTATGTTCAAATACTTTTGAGAAAGGTATTAATTTCACTTTTTTTCCTCTCTCCAGTTATGTGTTAATTAATAAAATTTATATCACTAAAACAATTATTATCTAAAAAAAATCAATACAAAATAATTAGATTTCGGCTTTAAATAACCCATAGTGGTGTTGATATGCTGCTAAACAAAAACAACAATCCAATTATTACTATAAATGTTATATATGCGCTTGTTAGTAGGATGTAGAATTATGCCTGAACAAAAGTGGAGAAATGACAAGTGGAAAAAACATTTTAATTATGTGTGTGACCTTTGTGCATCGCCATTTCCAGGTCAGGATGAATGACAAAAGTATGTGCTTTTTTTTTTTTTGTATTAAAGCTAAGTTGGTGACTTTCAGTTGGAATGAAATAACAGGACTATATGCTTATTTTTCTATTATTAAAGCCATTAATATCTGTTTGATTTGAAATTAGCACATTCTAACTGTTTTTTTTGTTATTCTTTCTATTAGCTTGTATATGACATTCTGCTGCTATTGTTTTTATGATGATTGACAATATTATGTATGAGCCTGGTCTTAGGTTTAGTGTTGAGAATTCTGAGATCAGCACACTCTCAATGCATTTTCTTCTTTGTGAATCCTTTTATCGTTAGTACATTCATTCATTATACATAGAAATAAATGCAACCACAACTTTGATCTAAGAATGCCACATTTATTAAAAGGGAAAGTAACTTACTTAGATAGAAAGTTCTTGAGTGTGTCACTATTGAATCTTATCAAAATATAAATCTCCAATCCAGATATTTACAAATATCTCCATTCCTGAAAGAATTACTCCATTCCCACACAAATATGCATAACTGTAAAAATGTTAAAAAATTAAAAGAAAATGCTTAAATTTATAACCTGTTATTTATAATATATAATACATAAATTTATCCAAAAGTAAAATAATTTAAATATTAACTGCATTAAAAAATTCAACAACATTTAGTCACATTTGTTTATTAGACATTAAATTATGTCACTTACCATATTCCATAATTTGCTTATACTTTTCAGCTAACTTGATGAATATTTATGTGCATCTCTTAAATTTAAAAATTTTGAAAAACAAAAACAAATTTACTTTTCTTTATAAATACTTGTAAAAAAATTTGGCCATCAGAGGATGAAATGCACCAACTAAAATAACTTACATTTTGTCCTTGTATATATATATATATATATATATATATATATATATATAGTGTGAGTGAGTATATAATGTGTGTCTTTGCAAAATCTGTTTGGATGATCAAACCTTAGAATTTTATATCACCTCTTCATTTCTTTTTCAGAAATCAAGTGAATGATTGTTAGTTATTTACCAATATAAACTTTGAAATATGGAACCTGAGACCAGAATACAAAAAAGAAAATCTTAGTGAAATCTGTTTCAAATCTTTTATTAAATAAACCAAAACTTGAAGATCCATAAGCAAAATGGTGAGAAGGTTGAATTAAAAAAAAAAAAAAAAATGAGTATTTCAGATGAAATTTCTCCCAGCTTCAAAGTAATATCTTCAGTAAATAAAACAATAAATTTGGAAATTTCTCAAACCATAGCAGCAGATTTTTATCAAGTTTATAAGTAATTTTTTAAAATATAGAGATTCTAGTTAAGTTCACCAAGTTTGTATCTTGTATTTTTTTTTATATTTGAATGAATCATTATTGCAGAACATAAATCTATTTAAAAAAAAAATACAAAACTAATTTTGTTGAAAAAAAAAGAATATTTAAATGAATCAAGTGAGAAAGATAAATTTTCTCTTTTTTCTTAAACTTTGAATTATCTTTCTCCTATATGCCACGTCCCTTCAGGATATGGGTAGTCATGGCTCTCCACAGTTTCCTGTCCTTTGTAATCCTTAGTAAAATTTCTCTTGTCATCTCTCCTAAACTTTGTTCTCTCCTTCATTTATGCAAACTTGTTAGGAAGGTTATGCACTATTTTCCTCTATCCTTTAATGTGAGTGTTAAATTTTCCAAGCCCTCTTACCTTATATGCTCTAGAAATTTCTACTTCTTGATGTTAAGAATGTGTCCTTTTTGACTCGATTTTCTCCATGGTATTCTAAGCATCCCTCTGTAGAAACACATTTCTCTTGCTTTAAGTCTCCTCTTCATCTGTGAGGATATTGTTCAGTTTTCATTCTCATGTAGGAGGACAGTTATTACATTACAATTGTCTTTTCTTTGTTTCTAAAGAGATTTTCTTGTTTCTTAATACTTTGTTTAACTTTTGGAAGACATCTTTCGTTATCTCAAAATGCCTTTTGATTTCACTGTTGCACTTTCTGTCCTCTGTTAAAATATTTCTTTTTTTTTTAATCATTTAACCCCCAAGCAAGGTGGGAATCCCATTAGTACACAAGTATTTACTGTGAGTGAAAGTGAGAGAAAAGACTGAGTATAAGAAGGAATGAGGAAAAACAAAATGGATTCAAGAAGATAGAAGATGGTGATTTATGCTGCATTTAAATTTTTGAAGATTGAGGTTATTAGAAAAGGAAGTAAATGGAAGGGAGTTCTACAGGCGAGAAGTGTGATAAAAGAAACTGCTAGAATAGAAGTGGCTTATTACATTTAACTATTTCAACAGTAAATGGATGGGACCTAGATGCCAATCTAGTATCATGCTTAAATTCACTTCTGATATATTTGAACTGTTGTAAATGCTTCATTTTTTTTTATCTCCAATTTGTAATTTGCATGTTGAGCTCTTCCTTTTGCTGACAACCATGCATTCACTTTGCTCACAATTGTTGTTTAGTGCTTCCTTATTGCTTTCCTTCAAAATAATTCCTACAGAAGTTTGGAGAATTTGATCAGGTGCATGTTAGTTAAATGTAATATAAACTATTGTTTCTGCTCTATCTGCAAATAGCTGGTATGAGAGCTACTTTGAAGAAAGCATTAGAAACTAGATCTTTGGTAAATAATGTCATTTTCATTGTTTTTCCTGGAATATTTGAGTTGCACTTCCTTTACTTACAGACACTTGTGATGCAACATTTTAAATCAGAAGATAGAAACTGGATATATAAGTAAAATGGGATAAAAATAAAGATCTCAAAATATGATGGTCTTATTTTTTTATGTTGGTTAATACTGGTCGACACTTTCAGCTATGAGGCAAATAGCAGGGCAGACTGGAACCTTTAGCTTTGGCTTACCTATAGGCTTAGCAGGCTGAAGCCTAGGGCCCCAAAATCTTGGAGTTTCTAACCAAGGTGTATAATATTTTTGACACTGTCATAGGCCTTTCTTACACCTGCTGTCATAATGTATTGTATACAAAACAACCCTACAGTAATTTAAAAACCCATCATCATCCTCAGCTTTACTTAAATTGTGTGATTTAACACTCTTCCATCTAGTTGTGAGAATGGGGGATTTAGAGGGATTTCACAAGTGGAATAGCCAAGGACATCTAAATGTGGCCATGACCATATTAGAAGGAAAACTGGGCTGGCAAAACACGACCTCGAAAGCCTAACTGTTAATAAACCAAAGCGTGATGAATCTCTGGCCTTATTCTCAACAGGGAGATACAAATGTTACTAAGAATGATGACATGTTGGTGGGGGTAGTAATAGAGGCTGGGCCTTCTAGCGTTGTTTCAGAAAATAGCTGAGAAACTGTCTGGCAAATATTGTTTGATATGAAAGTAGAGCCTGGCAGCTGATCTTGCCTCTGATCTAGCTCTGTCAGGGAAAAACTGACATGTCACATTTATTACCTTGAAAAACAAACTAATGACATTCCATCATCACTGAATAGATCCAGAACTTTCACTGATTTCAATGAACAGGTGTTCCTTCAGTGAGGCTGCATGCCTTCAACATCTATTAGGACTCATACTCAACCCAGACCTCAAGTGGAACTTGTACATACAATCAATCACTAAAAACAATGGAAAAATGGTTGGTTTCTTGGATGTGTTCAGATGAATGACATTCCTTACTTCTACCAGTTCTAACCTTCATGACTAAGACCTGCCATGCCATGCATATTGTAGCAAACAACCCTCTTTGTATTCCATTGGTGAGATGCCAGTTCCACTCAAGCAGCTTCTTCCCATGCTGCTTTGTGGAATCTACTCCCAAGAGGATGCTTCCTCAATCGCTATAATCTTAACCTTTTCAAGTCTAGGGTCAACTGTTATCTTTCCGGCATATCCCATAAACTGTACCTCTTTTCTGTAACCCTCTACCCTGAGTGATTCTTGGTCCTTGTACACCACTGGAAAAAATGTCCAAAATAGTGGTGTGTTACTGAATTCTTCAATGCAGAAAATGTTCACCCATTGACCATCATCACTGTTTTACAAATGTTTGGGAAATGCAACAAGGTATGTGAGTATGGTAGTGTCTGTGGTGAATGATTTGCCTCTGTTAATACAGATTTTACAAACATGGCATGCAAGTTATTGTTCATGAGTATTAATTGATTGATTTGTTTTTTATGGTTTATCAACCTTTTGCAGGTTATTTAAAGCCAGAAAACAATTTTAGATTGCAAGAATTTTGGAGAGATAAAAAGGATTTACTGATACAAGTCTTACTAATTAAGCCATAGCTGGAGGAGAAGTGGTGGATTCATATCTTTCTTAAGGGTATTTGCTCATAAATGAAGACAACAGACCTGATTGAAATTGAAACTCATCTCTCCAATTTCTAATTCCAAGTTGATATTCATTACACCATCTGCACACCCAAGCTTACAGCACCTGGTGTTCATGAATGTTTGCCAATCTAGGTACTCTTGTTTATTAGTGGCAAATTCCTAGTGAGTTGTAGTGATTATGTAGAAGATAATTTTAGAGTTCATCTTTTAATAGTCAGTTGGGCTTAGTTTAATTTGTAATGTATATAAATATAGGTAGAAAAAAGCAAACATTGATAAGGGAGTGATGGTTATAAAGTACAGTTCAGGGCCCCCAATCAAGCTCCCCCATCTCTGGATTTGTAAGCGCCAGCCTGGCTATATATACACATGTTTTAGACGACCCCCTATTTTTTTGCATAAAAATCTGATAATAAAAACTTGCAATATACTTGAATATATATGATAATTTTCTCTTCTCACCCATGTAATTCAAAAGCCTGGAACTACACAACATTATTTTCAGTCAATTTATCTCCGGAGAATGTTCACAGTTGGTAAAGAAAATTCATACATTAGAAAAGAAAATCATTAAATTATAATGAACATTTGAAGATGGTCAGAGAAAACAATGTGATGATGATAACCTCAATGTAAAGGGATCTAAAACATTTGTCTAAGGAATATACATTCATCTAAAGAAGATATGTCTCAGAAATATTTGTCTAGCCTAATATGGGTTGTATTAATGTACAAACAATGCATGCCAATAAATGCTTATAAACCCACATATCATCAGTAATTAATGTTACTTTAAGTCTCTTAAATATTATTCTGTAATATAGTGAATAAAATTGAGTATTTTGTATATGAATAAAATGTTAATTTATTAAAAAATATTATTACTGACCAATTCTATAAACATGTTTCTCTTTAGACCAATATTCTTTAGACGAATGTTTCTTATCTTAGACCAATGTTCCTTAGACAATATTCTTTACTTTACACGAATGTTCCTAAATCCAGACTAGTGGAATGGATGCTGTGTAAGAAAGTGTGTGAGGTTTTGTGTATAGGACAAAGGCACAATTGCCCTGTAGACTATTCAGGACCCATAACACTTGTCTAAAGAACACTAGTCTAAAGAATCTATGTCTAAGAAATATTTGTCTAGAGAATTATAGCCTAATGTGGATTGTGTTTATATACAAACAATGCATGCCAATAAATGCTTATAAACCACATGCACTATCAGTAATTAATGTTGCTATAAGTGTCTTAAATATTATTCTTTAATATAGTGAATAAAATTGAGTATTTTGTATATGAATAAAATGTTAATTTATTAAAAAATATTATTACAGACCAATGTTCTTAGACTAGTATTCCTTTAGACCAATTTCCCTTAGACCAATATTCTTTAGATAAATATTCCTAAATCCCAATGAGGACGCTAGTCCAAACAAATCAGTTTATTATAAATGTATGGTTACCTTTAAAAGCAATGAATGTCAGGTGATTTGCAAACTTATCCTAAAGTGAAAATATTAAAAATATTTTTCTTTTGAAATTATATGACCATTCCACCAATATTATTTGCTTCAGTGAAGGGAAAAACATATGCTGTAATAAAATAATTATCAACAAAGTTTTGTTCAATATACATATGTGCGATAGATAAATTGTCATCTAAATTATGCAAAAATGAAAATAACATTGACATTTTAACAGATATATATTACACAAAATATCTTGAAATACTAAAGAGTAAATTGAACCAATAAAATAGCCACTAACTTCAACCATGGCCTCCAGTTGACTTTGAAATCTCCTACAACTCTTCTGGACAGTCTCCTTGTTTAAGTTGGTGAATGCTGTCATAATCTTTGCTTTCAGTTGATCTTTGGTGTTAAAAGGAGTTTTGTTGGTCTCTCACTCAACTGCGCCCCACACATAATAATCAAGGAGGTTGCAAGTCTAGGGAGTTAGGTGGCCAGATGTAAGGGGTTATATGGTTGCAGAAATTGTCTGACAGCTATGACTGGGTTCTCCTGCTTGTGTGGCATGGTGCAGAGTCCTATTGCCAGAGATAGGGTCTTTCATCAGCCACTCTCTTGATCCAGGGCAGCACTAACTCCTCAAGACACAAGATATGGGCTTTGCGTTGAGGTTGAGGCCCACACCAACAAACTTGGGAGTTCTTTTCTTATCAGAACAATCAGAGTTTTCTGATCTGCTGTACCTTAGTAATCACCATTAAACTCATCCAACTCTTTTTGAATCCTCTGCATACTAAAACACTTTGAATTGTTTGCATTGAAGCTTCTGGTGTAAATGACAAGCAGTACAGTGGGCCATTTCCAAATTTCTGGTGGAGTGAATTGCTGGAGACAATTTACTCATCGCACTCTGTATTCTTCTTATGACTAAGAATTTTAAAAACAGGATTCAAACTTACAAGCATAATATCTTAATCATGAAGTATTTCTTGACATTTAAATTTAAATAATTTGTTTCTTTTTATTTTATTTGAAACTGGAGAATCAACTATGATTTATTTATTTAATAAGCATTTTCAGGATAAATTTATGTCTATAACTCTAAGTATATTTTATGTGTATACATTCAGTATCATTTTACTTTGTACTTTAAAAAAATGGAAAAATATTTGAAGGTGTAAAATTATTGGAAAATTGAGTAATGTCATTTTCACCTGAGGCCATCATGCTGCAAAACAGTACCTGTAGATTTATTAGGTCTCATCATTTTTCTTCTATTAATTCGTCCTGGGTATGACAATAAACTACATGCAGCAGCAAGGCCTTTGATAGGGAGATTGGTAGTTTTGAGGTGTGTGGAACCATCTCTTATTTGCTTCCAATGTCCACCCTGACCCAAGGGTGGTAGCACCTATTATGGTCCCATCTACAAGCAAAAATCAACAATACATTTTTATAATAAAATGACCAATACATAATTATAGCATAATGACAATCAGTGCAACACTAAAAAAATATAAAAAAGAATATATTTTTATAGTAAAATTACCAAAAGTACATTTTATGATCTACAAACTATATATCTAAAAAATATACATTTACCCTGAGAGTATAGTATTATGCACAAAATATCTGTAGTTGAATGCATAAAATTGTATATGAAATATTTAGATTTTGGCATTAAATAACCCATAGAGGTTGATATGCCACTAAACAAATTCAACCAAACAACAATACCTATTTATAGAAACATTACCAATGATAGATATTTATAGTAAAATTACCAATGATAGATATTTATAGTAAAATTACCAATGATAGATATTTATAGTAAAATTACCAATGATAGATATTTATAGTAAAATTACCAATGATTGCTATTTATAGTAAAATTACCAATGATAGATATTTATAGTAAAATTACCAATGATAGATATTTATAGTAAAATTGCCAATGATAGATATTTATAGTAAAATTACCAATGATAGATATTTATAGTAAAATTGCCAATGATAGATATTTATAGTAAAATTGCCAACGATAGATATTTATAGTAAAATTACCAATGATTGCTATTTATAGTAAAATTACCAATGATAGATATTTATAGTAAAATTGCCAACGATAGATATTTATAGTAAAATTACCAATGATAGATATTTATAGTAAAATTGCCAATGATAGATATTTATAGTAAAATTGCCAACGATAGATATTTATAGTAAAATTGCCAACGATAGATATTTATAGTAAAATTACCAATGATTGCTATTTATAGTAAAATTACCAATGATAGATATTTATAGTAAAATTGCCAATGATAGATATTTATAGTAAAATTACCAATGATAGATATTTATAGTAAAATTACCAATGATTGCTATTTATAGTAAAATTACCAATGATTGTTATTTATAGTAAAATTGCCAATGATAGATATTTATAGTAAAATTGCCAATGATAGATATTTATAGTAAAATTACCAATGATAGATATTTATAGTAAAATTACCAATGATTGCTATTTATAGTAAAATTGCCAACGATAGATATTTATAGTAAAATTACCAATGATTGTTATTTATTGTAAAATTACCAACAATACCTATTTATAGTAAAATGACTAACAATATATTTTATCTGTAGTTGAGGGCATACAGTAGCAGTCAAAATATATTTAGTTGAAGCCATAAAATTGCATCTAAAATATTTAGATTTTGGTATTAAATAACCCACAGAGATTGATATGCCACTAAACAACATCAACCAACTAATCACTATTAATTATTCTGTTAAGGAATAATTATTTCTTTTATTTAAAAACTTCAGTTCCCTCAATTACTTGAATCAATTCTAATTTTTATAATCATAAAATGAAAATAATTATGTTTTACTGTAAATGTTTGCATAAATTTGTACAATTAGCATTGTTTAATATATTCTTTTCATCTTTGAAAAGGAAAAATATTTTGAAGGAATTATGCTGAAAATAATAAACATTTTTTTTTTTACACCCATCAATTCTTTAGTATCCTATTCTAGAGTTCCTTGTCTTGTGGGATGTTGTTTTTGTTTAATCTAATTTAAATGTCTGGCATAGAGCCACAAAATAATCAGGGGGCTAAATCAGATGTTAAAAATGGAAGTGCTAAGTCAGATGTTAATTTTTAAAGATTCTATGTTTTTATTAGACCCTCTCATAAAATAAACACTTTTTAGATTTATTTTGCTAGTGTAAACATTTTTTTTTTTAAATTTAAATACACATTTTTTTTGTTTTGCTATTCTTTTGTGATTTTTTATGGAATGAGAACTGTAGACGTTTTTTGCATATAAGATTTATGGTAAAGTTTTAGAAACTAAAGTTTTAAAACAGAAAATGGCAGATGAACTTTTATTATTTATTTTGAAAATTAATGATTGTAGATAAATTATACAGCTCAGCTCAATAGTATTACCACAGATTTAGGCCCCAAAGACTTTTAGACAGCTTCGTCTTTAGTTCCAGCAAAAAGTAAGGGGTCTGAAGCAGTCAGTCCCCAGCTACTTAATGTATCAAGGATTAATGTTGTTTTTAAATTTTGGGATGTATCATCATTTTTTATCTAGTTTTGTTTCTTCACTAATTCAAACAACAACCATATTAAATATTTGATGACCAATTAATATAAAAATGAAGTTCATAAAATGTTTGACATGAAAATATTAAGAAAACAAAGTCCAATTTTTAATGTTTTTTTTCAAAAGAATATTAAAGGACTAACCATCAATTGTAAGAAAACAGCATATATGGTTGTCAGCAAGAGGAACATCTCAGGATGTGGAAAGGGGGCTTGGAAAATTTAACACGCACAGAGCAAATGGAGGGCAAGAGGGATTGGGACGGGCAATAAAAAAAGAAATCTTGCTAAGGACTACATAGGAAAGGAAATTGTTGGGAGCCATAATCACCTACACCCTGAAGGGGCATAGCACATAGAATAATAATAATAATAGTAGCATAAAAAGTGATTGGATTTTTTATTTTTTTTCAGTAAACCAAATGTTCAGTAATCAAGAACTGTTATTTGAAACATTGAATTAATTGCTTAGGGAAGATATGAGAATAAAGAGTGGAAGGATTAATAAAAAGACAAACATTGTTAAAAGCTACAAATGGTTGGAAGCTGTGGAGAGCCATGATCGCTCACGTTCTAAACTCATCAATTTTTATATTATTATTATTATCTTATGTGCCAATAGTATAATAATAATAAAAAAATTGATGAGTTTTTTTTTATTTTTTGTAATTAAACCAAACATTCAGTAATCAAGAACGGAAGGGACGTTGCACATAAAATAAAAATATTTTTGAATTTTAAATTCTTAAATTTCTCCAACAACCATATTTTATTTCTTACTGAAAAAGATCTTCTGTTTTGTCCTTTTTTTCTTATACTTAGTTATATTTTTGTATGCATGAGTGCATTTGCATTTTTGTTTGTTTTTCCAAATCCGAGAATTCTAGATGAATAATTGATATCCATTTATGACAACATACCTGTTGAAAGCATTCCTTCCATTCTACGAAATTATCATTCGTTGCATTTATAAGCTACTGCCCATTTCATGCTATGCAGGTTCAACTTACTTGACTAGATCACCAGCAGAAACCCCTATGGATCCTTTGATATGCAGATCCCTAAGTTAGAGCCATTGCCCTCTGCTCTGCTTTGCATGTATGGCATCAATCATCAGAGAAAAGGAACTAGCTACAAATCAATTGTATTGTTTGTCTTACAACACACTCTGTTCCTTGCAGCTACTTTGGTGTCAGTTTAGATTTTCTTCAGTGCTTCTCTTTTCCCATCAGAAATGCTTCCAATCTACTTTTTATATTCATGTATTCTTTGCTGCATACACATTGATGGTTTAACTCCAAATTTCTTACACTTCTGATTCCTGTAAAAAAACAAATAACACAACATGATAATAATAATATTAACCATTTCCTTATTGGATGAAATTTATAAAATCTTTCTATAAAAACAATTTTTCAGAAAAATAGGTTTCTCAGATCCAGTAACTGTTATCACTCTTTTCAGTACTGATGGGGATTTCCTTCCTAACTTTTTGTTTGAAGTAGGGAGAACTATCAACTTTTTCTTTTTTTGCTCACGTGTTCACTCTGTGGTATTTTCAGCATCCTTCTGTAGAAACACATCTGTGTTACGTATAGTATCCTCTTCATCTGGGAGGAGATTGTTCAGTGCAATAAAGGTGAACTGATATCGCATAACCATTCAGTAGTCTTTTATTTGTTTTTAATGAAATTTTCATATTTCTTAATACTTTGCTTAACTTTTGGTAGACATCTTTCACTATGCTAATGTGCCTTTTGATTTCAGTCTTGCACTTTGTCCTCCGTGAAAACACTTCTTTTTTTTTTTTTTTTTTAAATCATTTCACCCCAAGCAAGGCAAGAATGCCATTAGTATGCAGGGAGTTAAAGAGAGTGAAAGTGAGAGGAAAGACTGAATATAGGGAGGATTGAGGAAAGGAAAAAAAGATGAATAGGATTCAAGATATTTAGCTATGTTAACTTTAAAAGTGTGGGACCTAGATTCCAATATAGTAGCATAGTTAGATTCATGTAGTCAGGGTACCAAGTTAAAAACTCATCGGAGCAGTTGCCATGAAAATATTTGTAGAAAAGACTGAGAGAGTTTACATCATGTCAGTAAGAAAGTGACTGAAGTCGAGATGTCATGTCAGGATTGATTGCATTACATTTGTTGATAGAATTTTTCTATTCTTCCAGTGTTCACCCAATACAAGGCCCAAGAGCCACTCAAGTTACTGTGTTATTATATTAGTGTAAGAAAGGGCAAGATAGCAGAAAAGATAGACAGCTAATTCCAGACTTGAAGAGGTCAAGATTTAATTAGTTCAGGCAGTGATATTAGAAGTATAGAGTTGAAGGAACTGGAAACCCAATCATAAACAGGAAATAAGTGATAAACTTATACTCCTGTTCAAAAGACTGCAGTGTGTGAATTGGATGACAGGCAAATCTCTCTACTGTTATTGGGAGAGTAAAAAATATAGTAATAATTACTGAATAAAATTTCAAATTTCAGGTGGATATGTCAGAAGTACAAAGTTGAAAGAAAGAGAAACCCAATCCTAAATAGGAAATAAGGGATAAACCTTTACTCCTATTCAGAAAATGCACTGATTACTGTGTTGTTTTTTATTTTCCTTGTGATACTGTTTCTTAATCATTCCTATAGTAGAACAAGAATATATACAGGGTGATTGAAAAGTAACTCCCTATTTTATGTATGAGTGGTCAAGTCCTGACTTAATACCCTGTGACTTTTTCTTTGGAATTGTTTAAAGTAACAAGTCTTCTGTACTAAAGAGTTTTTAAGAACTTGAAGGATGAATACAAGAAGGTGTGTCTTCCATACCACAAGAGTTCCTGGTGAAATCAGATGACATAATTCCTGAGAGCTTGAGAAGCAGATAACAACATCTGGTGCCTATATCAAATTTTAAATAAAACCTCATACTAAATGCTTTCCATTCATATCAATTTTGTAAAAAATTATAGTTAATAAATAAATTATAAGTATTTAAAAATGGGGTGTTACTTTTCAGTCACTGTGTAGATTACACAACCAGATCCAGGGAATGCACATATGACCATGACACTTGACTAGTTCCACCAGTTCAAACCTTTATTACTAGAACATGTCGTACTATTTCTGTCAAGTTAAAATATCACATTTCCCCCCATCTTTGAAATGTAAGGAAAAAAGGTTCCATTTAGACAGCTTTTTCCCCAAGGACTGCTCCTTTGTAGAACAGACCATTCCCTGAACTCTACAATTTTAACCTCTTCAAGTCAACAGTTAGTCATTAATCTATCTTCATTATCCTCATTATCTTTCCTCTTTCAATCATATCACACCTCATTAATCATAACCAATTTAACAGTGATCTTCTATCATGAGTGGCTCTCGAGCCTTGTATTGAAGTAAATTTATTATGTCTGGGTTCACTCATATCATAGCAGCAGAAATTAGCCTTGTGGTCATGGAGATAGAAGTATAATTAACAGGAAATAAAAAATGCAAAAATAACAGGGAAGCATGATAAATTGTATGTTTATTTGTTTTCGTGTGTATTGGTGTGTGCATTTTTTTAGTTACATATGTTTTATGGTACATTTGAGAAATTTATTCCATAGTATTACAAGCCATACCACAGAGAGAAGTCAGACACATGTTGCCTGTACCAAGGTTTGTGGTGAAGAGATTGAATTTAACGTTTTTTGGTGGGATGTCCATATTTCTGCCAGAAACAGTTTTGGGGAGTATTTTTATTATTTTAAATCTTCATTTAATTTATTTTATGCAACATTTTGATGTTATTGTTTTATTTTATTTTATTTATAATTTTCATTATTATTTTACATTCTATTTTTATTTATTTATTATTATAATAATAATAATAATAATAATACTACAAGAAGAAGAAGAATTATTATTATTATTATTATTATTATTATTATTAAATACAAAAAAAAAAAATAATCCCAAAGGACATCGGTGGTTTGTACTTATTTTGATAATTTTGTTGGGTATAAAGAATTATTGGCAAATATGGACCTTTGTGCCTGCAAAAAAACAGTGTTTTGAAAAGGAATCTTTTTCCATTAGCACCACTGTTATTTTAAATATGCTCGCTGCTTCAGTCATCTTTATTTACAAGATAACAAGAAAATTATTCACCTTTTATAAAGATTTATTATATACTATTTTATAGAGAAATAAATGTGAACAATCTTTTCATTCAAACATTTAAAAAAGAAATTAAAAAATATATAAACCATCTACAATGCAATAAGTTTTAAAACATCGATTAATTGCCAGTTTTACCTACGTTCACTCCATCAGCAATGTTTGTTGCTTTAAAAAGTGATGAGTAGAATTTTTAATAAAACAACAGCCTGATAATAAAACATGAAATTGAATTTATATAATTTCTTTGTTCTTTGAGTTTTTACAACAAAAATATTAAATACTATTTATTTATTAGATTGTTTATTTCCAAAAATAATCTTATATTTAATAAACATTGCCCAAAGAGTGAACATAGTTAAAATAATTGCAGTGTCAATGGAAAAGTGGTCCATTTGAAATACTGTATTTTGTAGCCCATGGAGGTCCTGTTTCCCGAATTATCAATATACTTATTTAATTTACTTGAACTATTTTTCTTACCTTCAATTGATACAGATGTTAGTATAGTCAATCTGCTGAATTAAAAATTACAACAAAAGATGATTAAGGTGTTCAGTTAATTACATTCTGTTCATCACAAAATCTAAAAATGTCAGTCTCATGTTTATGCTTCTTCACCAAAGAAATTTCAGTTTCTATATTTTATTTCTCTTACTCTTTCTTCTTGAAAAAGCTTCCAAGAAGAAAATAATATCATTTACTTATTCCTTCTTTAATTCAAGCAAAAATCTCACTGTTTGGAAACTTGATATTTACTGCAATCCATATTTCTTTTAATACACACATTTAAACCTATTGAAGATGAAAAGCAGATAAATCTTTTCAGGTCTTTATAATAGAGGCTACTTTACATTTGGCCAGTCATTAAGTACACTATTACCCAGAATATCTTCTTCCTTGTTAAAATAAACATTCCCCTTAGCATTTTATACTTATTATTGGGTTGATTATGAAAAACTGCCCTTGCAGATAATTGTTTTATAGCTGGAATATGCTATTAAACAGAATGTTAAAAAAAAGCAAGAGAAATTACATTTTTTCAAATATTACCAGGCCAAAGAAAAAAGAATGACATTCATGGCGTCAAATTGACCAGATTAGCTGCCTCATTACTTCTTGAAGAATCTTTGTTACTTAAGCATTATTTTATTTCTTCTTAAAACTTGATAGATTTATATTTGTATTTCCTGTAATGACAGCCATGTTTCAATAGAGAATTACTTTAGAAATCTATTACCCAATAATAGGAGTATTTTGAAATAAGGTTCAGATTTACAGAGATAGGAGTATTTTTTACTAAAGCTCAAATTTACAAAGATAGAAGTATTTTGAACTAAAGCTCAGATTTACAGAGATAGGAATATTTTGAACTAAAGCTCAAATTTACAAAGATAGGAGTATTTTGAACTAAAGCTCAAATTTACAAAGATAGGAGTATTTTGAACTAAAGCTCAGATTTACAGAGATAGGAGTATTTTGAATTAAAGCTCAAATTTACAGAGATAGGAATATTTTGAACTAAAGCTCAAATTTACAAAGATAGGAGTATTTTGAACTAAAGCTCAAATTTACAAAGATAGGAGTATTTTGAACTAAAGCTCAGATTTACAGAGATAGGAGTATTTTGAATTAAAGCTCAAATTTACAAAGATAGGAGTATTTTGAACTAAAGCTCAGATTTACAGAGATAGGAGTATTTTGAACTAAAGCTCAGATTTACAGAGATAGGAGTATTTTGAACTAAAGCTCAAATTTACAAAGATAGGAGTATTTTGAACTAAAGCTCAAATTTACAGAGATAGGAATATTTTGAACTAAAGCTCAAATTTACAAAGATAGGAGTATTTTGAACTAAAGCTCAAATTTACAAAGATAGGAGTATTTTGAACTAAAGCTCAGATTTACAGAGATAGGAGTATTTTGAACTAAAGCTCAAATTTACAGAGATAGGAATATTTTGAACTAAAGCTCAAATTTACAAAGATAGGAGCATTTTGAACTAAAGCTCAGATTTACAGAGATAGGAGTATTTTGAACTAAAGCTCAGATTTACAAAGATAGGAGTATTTTGAACTAAAGCTCAGATTTACAGAGATAGGAATATTTTGAACTAAAGCTCAAATTTACAAAGATAGGAGTATTTTGAACTAAAGCTCAAATTTACAAAGATAGGAGTATTTTGAACTAAAGCTCAAATTTACAAAGATAGGAGTATTTTGAACTAAAGCTCAAATTTACAAAGATAGGAGTATTTTGAACTAAAGCTCAAATTTACAAAGATAGGAGTATTTTGAACTAAAGCTCAGATTTACAGAGATAGGAATATTTTGAACTAAAGCTCAAATTTACAAAGATAGGAGTATTTTGAACTAAAGCTCAAATTTAGAGAGATAGGAATGTTTTGAACTAAGGCTCAGACTTAAAGTGTGTTTTGAAGTAAGGCTCAAATGTAGAGAAATAGTTGAGAAATTTCAGATTCTTTTATAGCAGCTGGATTTGTGAAGCTAATTACCATTAATCTCTCTTGAAAAAAGAAAA
The DNA here is from genome assembly GCA_963932145.1 of Acanthosepion lycidas. Lineage (NCBI taxonomy): Eukaryota > Metazoa > Mollusca > Cephalopoda > Sepiida > Sepiidae > Acanthosepion > Acanthosepion lycidas. The sequence goes on from OZ010576.1 coordinate 79,363,311, forward strand.
GCATAGCAAATAATGAATAAAAATGATAAACCAGATAGTTCTCTTGTATTAGGTAAATGAGTATTTGCAATAGATCAGTTTAGAATGCTCATCTCACAAGTGCTCCATAAATCTGACCTTATATAAAACTTGGAATAGTTTAAATATTAGTTCAGTACCTGTTGCATTGCTGATGGCAAGAAGATTGAATTAAATTGTTTGTCCATTTAAAATTCCACATTTATTAAAAAATTATATTCAATTTAAACAGAGAAGACATCATAAAAATGGTTTGCATATTTTGTCTTATACTCACTTTCATTGTTACCAGACAGAAAAGGAAGTAAGATTTTACAATACAGATATCCATTCAAATTTTGTGTGTCTTATTTTTTTTTTAAGCATTTCACCCCAAGCAAGGCGAGAGTGCCACTAGCACACAAGAGGTTACAGAGAGTTGGAGGAAGAGTAGAGGCATGATAGAGGAAAGGATGAAGAGAAGGATGGGGAATAGATCAAGGCATCTGGAGATGTTGATTGACATTTGTATGTCTGTGTGTGCACCTGGATACTTTTATTCAACAATAGACTTAAATTTGTACGAAATTTAAAAAAAAAAAAAACTTTATTGCTTACCGAATAATTTTTAATTTTTTTAGGGTTTAAAAAGTTTTTTTTTGTTTCTAACCTTGAATTTATTGCTCAGTATTAGAGATTGCTCAAACCGAGTAAAAATAGGGGATTATATTAGTCCTGTGTCTTATTTCAAATTCAGTCAAATTGTGTATGTACGCATGTGCTTGGATATACATTAAATTCCACAAACATATGTAAGTCACTCACACACAACACAGATATATGTATATGCATTAGATCTGTACAGGAAAAGTCACACAGATATGCAGACAATGTGGGAATCACAGAGAATCAGTTCTTTTATAATTGTGGAGTAATTGGCCAATTCTCAACAAGTGAAATTGACAAAGAATACATGTGCTATAAACAATATGAAAAGGAAGAAAAAGAAATGGCAAAATAACACTAAGCATATAATATATATGGAAGTCGAAACTAGGCAAAGCAACAGTAATAAGGCAAAAAATTCACAAAGTAAGAATTGTTTTCATATGCAAAGGGATACAGTCAAGTGGTTATAGCATTCTGACTTCCAAAAAGAACAAAAATATCGGAAATGGAAAGGAAAATTGTCCATTTTTATTGGTTAGGAAGAAATCCCATCATACCTTTGTAAGTTTTGTCGATAAATTTGGATAGTGGATGTTCATTAGCCATCATTCCAATGATATTGGTACTGACAATAATATAGATTTTTTAAAATTCTTTAATTGCTGTTATGATTTAAGGGTAACTGTAAATTCTTAGATCTTGCATATATTTTTTTTCTGTGAGACTCATATTGAAGTAATGACATCTAACTCATCAAATGCACCAAAGGAGTTCAGTAGTTAAGCTTATCATAATTTTCAAGTCTCAAACCTGGACATTTTTCAATATTCTTTGTAGGTTTGTTCTTATATAAGTGCTTTTATGACCCAATAAGGCTGATAAACAAACCAAAAAATACTGAGAGCTTATATATGAGAACAGACCCCTCAAAATAAGATAGTCATGACCAAACCAGAACATATAATTAGTCTTATACAACATTTCTCAGGTATCCAGTAATATTTGAAACAACTTTAATAGTCCTTATGTTGTGACTATATTTTAGTTTAGAGACAGAGTTTAATAAAGTCTCTGTCATATAATTTTATAGAAATAATCACTAGCTTTAAAACTGATTATGATGAAAGAAAGAAAACCCTTTCAGCAATTTTATTAATAATTGCACACATGCTAACTGTATTAATATAAAACTTGTGTTAAATTGTATATATGGCTGCATCTGATTTGAATGAACTGATGATAGGTGGCTTTTCTTTTTATCAATATAAAATAAAAGCACTAATTATTGCAAATATGTATATTGTTTTAGTATTTTCAAAAAATGTTATATAACTATTTACCAACTTTATTTTGATTTAGAATCCTGAGAATTTTAAAGAAAAATGAAAAAAAATGTCAAAAAGCAACATTGCAAATTTATCTTAAGAACAGAAAACACAAATTTAATTATCATTAAAATTTCTTAAAATGCATAATTTTTTTCTTGTAAAATTAGCCATCTCCCCAATAGAAATATGTGAGTAGATAATAAAGAATGACAGATTTTCTATTTTTTTATGCAACCTCATAAAGGAAATAATTAAATAAAATAGGATTTTGGGATTAAATCAACTAAGGATTTTTGTATTTACGTTTTATCCTAGAATTAAAAACTTATCCAAAGTATTTGGGCTGAAGAATTGCAAGTTCTTGATAAGTACAAATCAACAAAGTTTTTCTTAGGTTTTTCAAGGTGAAAAATTTTGATTACTGACTCAAAATGAAATATGCTTCTCAGAATAATGCTATGTCTCGATTCTGCTTTCTTGAAAGAGGTATTTCAGTATTGATGAGGTGGCATCATACATCGGAATCAGTAAAGTAATTGAAGCACAAAAAAAAAAGAGAATTTTTTTTTTCTATAATGGAGAACATGATAACAGTTATATTGGGAAGATCTTGATGATTTCCCTTGGGTTAAATGTAAAAGGACACAGTAAGAGATCTGAAATGGTTGAAGATTAACTAAACATTGCATAATTAATCTGATTTGAAAGTAGCAAAAGCTATCTTTCCTTTTAAACCTCAGTTTACAATTAATTGTTTTCCACCCTACAACCTCTTTCCCACAAATGAAATGTTGCTAGGCTGTAGTTAATCTTTTATGGCAAATGTTTCAAAATGCAACGTTTCTTAGTTCAACCAGTTCAGACCTTCACAGTTAGGACTTGCCATGCCATATATACAGGCTCAACACATCCTCATTTCTTTTGTATTCCATTAGCAAGAAGTGTTGTTTTCAGTCCCTGGGAATGATTGCAAAACACTTTCACATCCCCATTTTATAGGCAGAAGCATACAAGTGCATGTTGGGATTTTTTCCTAGCCAATAAAATAGGCTGGTTCTCGGTTTCATCTGTCTTGTTTAGAAGTCAGAACACTACATTTCCTTGTCCGAACTTGCTTTTGTGTATCTACCCCAATTCTTAGTTTGTGAACTTTTTGCCATATTACTGTTGCTTTGCCTTATTACTGTTACTGTTAATTTGCCTTGCATATATTGTTTGCTTGCTTTATATTATTTTTTGCCCTCTTCTTTTCTTTTTCTTGTTATTGCAAACTTTGTCAATTGTGTTTGCTGAACAGTTCTGTTACTTATTTTGCATTTGACCATGGCTACTCACTTATTTTGCATTTGGCCATGGCTACTCACTTATTTTGCATTTGGCCATGGCTACTCACTTATTTTGCATTTGGCCATGGCTACTCACTTATTTTGCATTTGGCCATGGCTACTCACTTATTTTGCATTTGGCCATGGCTACTCACTCCTCAAAGCAGAAGATCCATTAAGAAAGCTTCTTTTTATGAACTCTTTGTGGGAAAGTCTCTGAAGAGGATGCTTCTCTGATCCATACAGTCTTAAACTCTTCAAGTCTTGGATCAGCTATTATCTATATATCCTCATAATAGGCACTTCTTACTTCCTCCTCTTACAGCCATGGATGTGTAGCCAGTATAATTGATAGCTTCTTGAAATGAGAAATCAGAGAGCTGAGTTCAAATTTTACTCAACTTCATTGCATTTATTTGCACAAATTCACTTCCTCCCACCAGCTATGGGTTAAATAGAAATCTAGAAAAATCATTTTTAATCTCAAAAGACTGTTAATGCAATATTCTTGTATGTGCTGTGTCTTTTCAGGACATTAAAAATTGTGGCTCTCAACAAAATAATTATTCTTATAACCCAAGAAATATTAAAATAACCCAGAAAGATTGATAAGCAATAAAAAAAACAAATCGATCAACAATCACATTTATACTCTAACTTGAGTGGATTTTGGGTATTGTATTCAATGAAAAACAGTATGGAAAACAATATGCACTTTATTCTTAGTTGGTAGATTATACAATTTAAACAATTTACCTGGCCAAAATAATGGTCATTGGTTCAATTTTATTTTTAGAGAGAATGAGGGACTTTTGAAGTGAAATATTTTGCCTAACCTTTTGTTTGTCAATGAATAAATTGGGAAAATTACAGATGGAACAGATACCAGTATCACCATCCATTTGGCCAGAGAATATGGAGTGGATTCCTACTGACTGACGCTTCTCAAAATAACCTTTTACCTTGTGCAAAACCAATTCATCTTTCTTTTTGAAAGTTGATGACTGTTTCTGTTTATATGGGGAGGAGTTTTAATGTGCTTATTTTACTAAAAAGAATATTTTATTTAAAATAACTGAAGTTCTTGATGTTGGATTTGAAACTAGAATATTGACTCCAAAGTCTGGTCTTCAGTCTGCAGCATTACACTTGAGTTTAAATAAACAGGGTGGTTAAAACAGAAGAGGTAACTGGAATATTTTCAGAATCTTTTTATAATTTTCAGTAATGAAATGTTTTGTACTAAGTACTAAAATGCTTACAGCCTAAATTAATAGGTGGGATGAAATTTTCTTAATTTTTAGTAAAAAAGCAATAAGTATATTTCAAGTGGATTTTTCAAATCGATCTATTTGAAACTCCAAGGTATGCTCACTTATCAAATGTTTAAAATCTATAAAATGAATAATGGATTTAACAGAAATTGTAAAAGCAAATAGAATAAAATAATAAATTTAGACCATATTAAAGAAAATCTATTTTGACTGGTTTATCTGCCTGGCATTTAAAAAGTGATTTCACCTTTTGGATAGTTTTTTTTTCTCTCATTACTTTTCAGAATTTTCTCCATGATGTACATTTGGAACAGCCTACCCATTTCATTCACTTATTAATTGGAACCTCTCAAGATAGACTATGGTGGTAAAAGCTTTTTCCAACTGCCACCTGGTCATGATAGAAAAGGAAAATAGGTACACCTGAGGGTATATTTTATGAACACTATTTTATCAAATCTTGTGACATACAAGTAACACAATCTTTTGTTATATTTTGGTGAAAGAGTGCGAAGAATAGAGAATTCATGTCTTTCACCAACCAGAATTTTATCTTAACTTGCTAGTAACTGATCTCTAATGTGATATCCTTTGCCTTAAATATACTTACTTCTTACTAATATATAAAAACTAGCTGAATTACACATGCTTTTCTGCATTTTGTTTTTGATAGAAAATGATTGATTTTAAATCATTGTTATAATTTGTGAAGAAAAATGATGTATTTCAGTATCACTCAATGATCTTGCCGATGTGACCTTCATCTTCTGGCTGTCTCCTTCTATTTTTTGGATAGGAGCCATTCCTTTGTTCAAATTTATATTTAATTTAAAACAAAGGGGAAAAAATTTTCAGTGGGGTGTTTGTGCAAAAACAGATTGATCTGATGCCTTTGATATGTATTTGATGCAATACTTGATTGAATGAACTGATGAGCAGATTTCAACATTGATATGACAGTTGAATTGTCGCAACAAATATGTATTGCAAGGCACTACCACTGATTGGTGATTTCTTCCTCAACTTGACATCCATATTGTCTCATTTTGATCTTGTTGATGTGACCTCCATCTGTTGGATTTCTTCTTGTATATTTTGGATAGGAGTCATTACCTTCTTCAAATTTAAATTTAATTTTTATCAAAATAAAAAAAAAATTTGGTGGTGGGAGTTTGTATCTCCTGGATGCCCCTCTTTGATCAAAATGAAATATACTTATCCAAGTACCTTTAGTAATGTAGTTTCAGAATATATATGGTTATAGGGCTCTATCTCCAAAACCCTGAGAGGATTTCAATAACAGACAGACTACAACTTTATATATATATATATATATATATATATATATATATATATATATAAGTTATAGCATGAAACACAGGAAAAATTGAAAGGAAAAATTAGTCTAATTTGTCAGCAACCATTTTCAATGTTAATTTAAGCTTCTTTACAGAAAAGAAAACCATGTTGAAAATATCTATAGTGGTATATCTATCTATCTTTCTATCGTCAGGCCATGAATACTTGTGGCCTGACAATTGCATATAGCATGAAACAGACTGACACCTCTAAGTGTTGACTTCTATGTTCACTTTTATATTTACACATGCTCTATCTCTGATATTGAGCACTTTATCCCATCAATATAGGACATCTTAAGACTATATTGCTTCATATATATATATATATATATATATAATAGTATAAGTTTAAAACTATAATATTGTATGTTTGTAATTGTATTGTGATCCTCAATGTTTAAAATACATTGTACTCCAAGGATTACAATATAAAAAAATGGCTAATGACAGTTTAACTCTTAAGGACTGGGTAATTTGTATTTATTAACCTTACTCAAATTCCTAATTAAAAAAGAAGCCTTTATCAAAAGAGTATTTATAAAGAATTATCATTTTCTATGTGCCATATGTCTTCAGGACATATGTGATCATTACTCCCTACAATTTCCTGTCCTCTGTAGCTCATAATAAATTTTCTCTATCTACCTGTTAAATAGCAGGGTAAACTATGCTCTCCAGCCTTTGCTGGTAATAAGTATAAATCATGAAGAAGGCAAAGAGAAACTACTCCAGTATTTTTCCTAAGCATACATTGCAATTCAGAAATAATGAAGAAAGTTGTGATCACCTTCATCCTGAAGAGACATAACATTTAAAAAAAGAATTTTGAATGAACTTATTGAACAACTGGATGCAAAACAAGGTTGACGTTTTAAGTGGGTTTAATGGCCATACCGCATAAAATTTCCCAAGTCTTCTTGGCAGGTTACCTTTTGGGGACACCTCAGGTGCTGGGCAATAAAACAAGCTCCCTCCAAAGGAAGCGGTAATGCCTAGGGGGAAGGCCCACAGGGGATTGGTTTAAAATTAAAGAATATAAATGCCAGCCAAACGGAAATGGATTTTATAGATATTTACAGGTGCTCCCACAACACAACAAATGCAACACGTGGGGAGTTTATGGTGGGTTTATCAGTAGTACTGTGAAAAAATTCCCAAATCCTCTTGGCACTTCCCCTTTTGGGGGTGACTCAGGTGCTGAGCAATAAACTCAGCCCCTTCCAGAGGTAGACATAAAGCCAGGGGGTCTGCTTTCTGGGGCTTGGGTTAAAATATTATAAACCACAACCAAAGGCAAATGGATTTTATAGTGATTTTCCAAGCGTAGCTCAGATGTGGCACAAGTCCAAAAGAATGGGGTACCCAGTGAGGATCGAACTCACTACTCAGTTATAATTGTGCTAGCAAGACAAGCTTGCTAACCATTACACCACCTCAAGGTGCCCGCAAATGGATTTTATATCTCTCCATTGGAAAAACCATAAGTTTTTATTGAACATGGGCAGAAAACATTTCAACTGCAGGTGGAGCAGGTCATCTTATTAAAGCACAAGTTTACATTAGCTGACAGCTATCAGTTTAATACTTGTGCTGGGTAGTAAATATACATTTGAACTATTTAACAACTTAACAATTATGTGCTCTAGAAACTTCAATTGTCTCTTTCTAAGTCTCAGTTCCCTTTTTATTTTCATTTTCTTTTAAACTTTATTGTTGCTCACATACACAGACACTACTAGACACATAAATACCCACAAAAATCCAGACACACACATGCACACACACACTACAAGATAAAAAAAAATGTGAGTTCGACTTGACCAATCAAAAACAAATAACACAGAACTCAAAGTACCAAAACTTTCTTTTCTTTTTTTTAATAGTAAGGTTCACCCTGTACAAAGCCCAGGGGCCACTCAAGGTAGTGGGTTATGATAGATGGTTGACTCTAGAATTGAACAGAGTAAGACTGTAGTGATCAGGGAAACATTCTGTAAGGAGTTTGTTCCATATAGCAGTGGTTCATGGGAAGAAGCTGTTTGAGTGGAACTTATTTCTCACAGAAGGAATAGGTAAAATGTGGGTGCTTTTCTACTAAATGGCATGGCAGGTCCTAGCCATGTAGGTCTGACCTGGTAGAACCAGGAGATGCAGTTCTTCTGGGTACTTTCCATGGTAGTAGCAATAAAGCAGTGAAAGGCTCACCACATCGTACTTTTGGAGTGTAGAAAATAATTCTTCTTCTGCAAAGACTCGGAGACACTTTTGAACTCTATTAAAACTGAAAAGTAAGGTCTGGATAGCTCCTGCCAAACTATGGCAGCAGCACTCCATTTTCAGCCTGATCTGGCTCCTATAAAGGTAGCAGATAGCATGAGGTGTCAGGTACTTGCTGGAGTGCCCCAGGGAGCCAATCATTTTAACCTGCATCTTTAGCAATGGATCGTATAAGGGAATTCCACTCGAGGTCAGGTGTGAGTTTGAGGCCTAATATTATTCCAAGATATGGGGCCTCTTCAAGAGGACATCTATTCATCATGACTGGTGGTAGTTTGTGGTTTGATCAGTGGTGATGGGATGCAACCAGTCTGGTTTTACAGGTATTTTAACTTATTCCCCAAGATTTCTGATGAAGCTTATATAAAAGCAAATATGTTAAATTTATAAACATTTCCTATTTGTTCCTTATTCTATCAGAGCAAAGCATATAATAATATTTGAGGACAATATGTTTTTGATTTCTTCATGAATGAATTCTTTATAACAAGAATATATAGACTAGATTACCTAAAATAACCATTATGTCATGTATTTGTTAGGAAGAAATTCTAACCTTATTTCTGTAGGCTAACAGCATGACTAGAAATTTGATGGTGAGGGGATGAAATACGAAAATAAAGCAACAAAAAATTGCGTATTCAAAACAATATACAGTCATTGTACAGATTTCACCAAGAAAGCATTTTGGATAATTGCTACAAAAACATCTCATTAACACCCACTCTACTGATTGTAGCTTTGCATTCATCAGATTCCATTGTACTTGTCGTCTTCATCAAAAGAGTAGTTAAACAGTAATTTGTAAATAAATACTCTTTTGTTTTTATTGGCAGGGTATTAAATCTATTATGCACTTTGAAAATAAATATAAAATAAATTTATTTCTATTCCTTTAACATTTTCACTGTGGCATTGTTATAGCATTGCTGAACCATTTTTAGGAAAAATTGAAAATTGGTATTCACTGAAAATAAATGATTATAAAGACGCAGATGGCAATTTCTCATGGGTTCCACCAATTTGATTTTAATCAGATACTTTGCAATATGGACTTTGTTAGACAACAACCCTGTGTGTGTGTGTGTGTGTGTGTATACATATATATATATATATATATATAAAATGACAAACAAACACTTAAAAATTTTTTAAAAATGCTTAAAAACAGTTAAAAATCAATTATATATACATATATATTCTGTGTACTTAGGCAGCAAATATTATTAAATATTATTTTGTGCTGATTAATTCTAAGGATCGACTTTTCCAAATTACAAATAATCCTTCTCGGTCAAGGAGGAAATTCCCCAGAAATTGTCTGAAGTTCCTTTTGGAAGAAAAGTACAATAGAAAATGGTACAAATTTTCAACTTTCTTAAGTCATCATCAGGATATGTAGAGATATTTGGTGAGTTTTATAGAACTAGTGAGTGTTGTGATTTAAAATTTCTTTTTATATATACATTTGAAGGGTATGGGTTCTTATGATTGCTTTTATTTACAGATGCAATATTCATGCAACAAAAGCAACTTATTAATAGTTGCTTTTGTTAATAGTTGTATTTTTATTTTTTTTTAAATTGTGACTTAAGATCCTGTATTTTAAAATCTATAAAAAAAATGCTTATACAACTTGAAGAGAAAATAATGCCATTATAAAGATTTTGACATTCCACACTACTTCAAATAAAAGATTAGGAAGGAAACCCTCATCAATACTGGAAAGAGCTATAACAGCTACTGAACTTTAAAAATCTGTTGTTTTTTTTCTGAAAAATTATTTTAAGAGAAAGATTTTATCAATGAATACTGAATGTTTCCTGGTAAGGAAACAACTAATATTACCATTACTATTTGTAATAACTTACCTTCCTCACTACAAACATACAATATGCATGAGGCTTGCTTCCCCCACCCCCATCTACTTCCAACAAATCCATTTATCATTCATATTTACTTGTGTAATTTCATTCTCTCATAACATTTTGACCATAAACCAATATGCCTTTTCCATTGATGGAATCATTGACAGTTCTCTTGATCCATAAAATCTTCAGTGACAATAAATATTTGAACATGTTAGAAGGTATAAATTACAACCAGTCTCTCATACAAGAGAACTGTGTTTTGTTTTTACAGGACTTTTTCTATGTGCAATGTCTCTTCAGGACATGGGCAATCATGGCTTGCAACAACTTCCTTTTCTTTGTAGTTTCTTTTTGCTAAATCTCCTAATCTCTGTTCTGGCAGCCATTTACACATGCTTGTGAGGTTGGTTATGTATTGCTTTCTTCTGACCCTTCACTATGTCCTGTGTCTGTCAAATTTTCTAAACTCTCTCTCTCCTTATTAAACATCCTAAAAATTTCAACTGATAATATAAGAGGTAAAAAGAACAAAGTGAAAGACAGTGGTAAATTAGAAGGATATTTTTCATAAGGTATATATTACTTTACAAAGTTCTGGAAAAATTACATTTTTTTGTTCAAGTAAATTTACATGTTTTATGGGGTTTTTTTTGTTTCAAATAAATTTACATGTTTTTTTTGGGTTCAAATAAGTTTACATTTTTTTGTTCAAATGAATTTAAAAACAGATCAGCTACTGGTTAATTTTACATATAATGACTTATTTTCAAAACAAAAGTCACTTTTTATTTAACAGTTCATTAATGTTATTTTTATTACTATTAGCATAAGGGGTTTGTGGCTTTGTTGACTTTCTCCAAATATGGATTCTTCTCTGTCTTTTTCCTCTCAGGTAGAGCATTTATATATCTTCCTGTCATCTGGCAGTCCCATGTGTGCACATCCTAAGCACTGATAAGTCATTTACTTCTCAAGAGCAGCCACTGTGAAGTGCGAATCTTCATCTGGTGGCTATGAGGTCATGTCCCAGGTCAGTCTTTTAGAGGTACTTTACTTCTCTGATGTTCTGGTGTGACACTAAGTGCAAAGTTTACTTTGCTATCTCTTACAGTGAGCCCAGTATATACTGGAGACACCACAGGTCAGCTTCTCTTAGAACCGATTTTTTTATTGATGCTTAATTCAATTCAGACTATCTATTAGGTTGGTGCAAAAATAATGACGTAATAATGTCGTTTTTTGACGTTAAAAATACGTCAAAAAACGACATTATTACGTCATTATTTTGCACCAATCTAATAGTATTTCTTGGTAGAAATCATATACTAAAATAACTGTCATGGGATCTAAAACTCAAAATAAATCATGATGAAAAAATACTAATTCTGTAGACTTTAACATTTTTATATTATGAGCTTCATTAGATTGGTATTTTGAATTTTTACCACTCATTCTGACATTTGACAATATCAAGTGTTATTTAAGTGATGCAGAGAATTTAAGTGATGTCATTGAATTTGGAAAGGTATGTTGGTTAAATTTATGATAGCAACAAGTATTGGATAATGAGAGGTTTGAGGAAGTTAATCTTACTTGTCTTATCAGGTGCTTAATAAAAGCAGTTCAATGAATGTTTGTAGATTGCATAACGAAATCATAGAGCTTCTCTTCATTCAGAATGGGAAGGATTAACATAATCTCATTCTTTAATATTGTTCTTTTCTCAAATCAGGAATAAATATTTTTTTCCCCAGCTATATTTATTTTTATCTGTGGCAAACACTGAATTTTCTGAAGCTATAGGCAGGTGGTGTAATGATTAAAAGCTCGTAATGAGACATAAGCAGCCAGGTTAAAATTCTGGTTGGAATTGTTATATTCACTTTCACCCAAATATCCTTGGGAAAATTATGAATAGATCTCTTCTCCTCTCAGCTTTTGGTTAAATAGCAGGACAGGCTGGACTCTCTAGCCATAGTTGGTAACCAGTATAGGAGAAGGACAACTCTGAAATCAAAACTTATATGTAGTCCTGGTGAGGCACATATGTAATCTGTTGATTGATTGTGTTTGTTTAGAGACATATCAACCTATATGGGTTATTTAATACTGAAATTTAAATATTTTGTAAGTGTTATATTCCATCCTAATAGAAATACATACTTGAAAAACAAGGTGGATAAAATAAGTAATGGTTTATTGTAAAAACCAATACAATAAGAATAAAGATAACAGTTATGCACAAGGTCATTGCAAGTCAATCCAGTAGTGAGTACTACTATTGGAAGGTCATTAGTTCTTGCGTAATTCTGAGTTGTACTCAACAGATACCAGTTAGATTCTGATAGTCTGTTGACTTACAGATAATTATAGGTAGTTACTACCTATAGTGTAGTCACTCATGGGGGTGACAGGTTATTTCATTACATCAGTAAGCACATTTTTATTTTATTTGTTGGAGATAATAATAGTTTAGTGACACAAGTCTAACTAATTTATCTATAGAAGTTTTGGATTCATACCAATCCAAAGGGTATTCACATGTAAGTGAATAAAATGAACCCAACTGGAATAATTCCAAGTCATTATCCATTACACCACACTAACATCCAAGCTTACAGCACCTGGTATCCCCAATCAGTCATCCATCTTGCTACTGACCAGATCTTGCATTGTTTAACATTGGTGACCATACAAGAACTGGTGTTTCAACATACACCTTACTTAAACTGTAACCATAGATCTGATCAATAGAGTTGCAGTATAAGCCACAGGCTGACTCTGTCGGTGTTGAAACACAAATGTGCTTGAGAGGATGGGTATTAAAGTCAAAACAGCTCTGATAATAATAATAATAATATGTTCATTCTGTCATATAGGTTACAATATATTAGGGAATGCTGAAAAATTCTCAGTTAGAGAATCAGACTATATATCCAAAGAAATTTTGGTCAGGTTGAGAACATTTTGACACCCCTCATACAATATCAAACTTAATGAATGACATTTTCGATCAGTTTGGGAAAATGGCTTCTGACATAAAAAAGGTACCAGATATGATTTTACATGACACACAGTAGATATCTATATTGCCACTGACACATGCTATAGATCTACATCATTAGAGCAATATCAAATATATATATTAGGTTGGTGCAAAAATAATGTTGTTTTTCTTTTGAAGTTGAACGTCAAAAACTACATTATTTTTGCACCAACCTAATATATATATATATATATATATATATATATATATATTATGTTTGGTTGGCTCACTAGGTGTATATATATATATATATATATATATATATATATATATATATATAATAAACCTAACGTTTTCTGTGCCTACATTTACTTAGGATTTCAGCTTTTAAATTTAGTAAATGATCAGATTCTTTGTATAAAGCGATTGTTAATTTTTCCTCTAGACATAGAGGACAAACTTTGTTACCTGCTCTATATTTGGAATATCTTTTTAATATTTCCCATTTCAAAACGGGGTCCTCATTGTATTCATGTTTAATTTTTCTATATGTAAGTAGATAATGTCGTATTATGTTTGGGTCTTTCATTATTGAAACTACTAATATGGTTATAATATCGTTTTTTAAAAACATTTTGAGTGGATCCTATATATACTTTAGGATTTTCATCATTGTTGTTAACTATATCCTTGTATATTTTAACTTGATATACCAAGGTTTTCCAGACGAGTATAATTTCTTATATTTATAAGATTATTACTACATATATATATATTTATCAAACAATTTTTCATTAATTAATGTCAAGTTAAATCCTTTTTTTTGGCGCTAACATGAAAAAAATAAGTTTAAAAAAAATTGATCCTGTAGTCTTAATTAATTAAGAACTCAGTTTTAATAACATATCACAAAGCATAACCTTTAAGTTTATTTGAGTTTAAATATAGTCAAATATTAGACAAAGACCAATGTCTTTACTCTGATAGTTGGCACTTGCTTGGATTGGGGTTTGTCATCCTCTCTCCTTATTCCCTTTCTCCTCTCTGGTGGTGGTGACAGACATGGTTGTGAAGAGTCATGAGCTGGAGTCAAAGAGTAGTTTGGCTAATGGACATAACTAGGTAAGTCAAGCCCTCCTGACAGCATGTTGCCAATCCTGTTAAGTCTCAGTACCCACTTGGATGGTCCTAATCCAGGAAGAAATGGTTTTCCAGCTTTCACAGTTGATATTAATCTGATATTAAATGTTTGATATATTGGTTTGTGTTGTAATGGAATGTCCCACACTCCTTATCGCCTATGTGGACTGACTATATCAATAGATATATAGAGTGAGCACAAGATATACCAGGGGGCTTGCTTCGGCAATTAGTTGGAAATTTGTCTCTAGCTAAGCTAGTCATACTCTCTGCCTTCGGACAGAGAGGAACCCAGACGAGGCTATGTTGAAAGGCAGTATCTCGTCTGGGGTGGTAGATAGCTACTCAACCCTGTTTTTATGCAGTCTACAGGGAATTTTTGCCCAAGCCTACAGGCTTGGTTTTACCCCACATTAAATAACAGCCTTGTGTCACATCCTGTGTTGCGGGGTGGTGAGGTAAATAACTTTGCTTTGGGAATTACTAGCCTGCCACCCGATTCCCTGTCTTTCAGTAGTGTATTCTCTTTTATAATAAATCTCTCTTCTTTCATCTACATGTGTAAATGGTTTTCCTTTACTTTAGTACCACCTTTGTCTGTTTTTAACCACTTTAAAGATACAGCAGTTTGTATAAAAGGCAATTAACTTACTTAGAATTATATTTAAACATGAAGAAAATAATTCAGAAATAATTTCTGTTAGCATATTCTATATTTTTAATGTTGCTTAAGATATCAACATCAAGAAAGTGAAATTTAACTGTCTGGGGAATGATTTAACATTGCTTGAATGTTTGATAGAAAATGCAATACAGAAATCAGAAATAATTTCTGTTAGCATATTTTATATTTTTAATGTTGCTTAAGATATCAACATCAAGGAAGTGAAATTTAACTGTCTGGGGAATGATTTAACATTGCTTGAATGTTTGATAGAAAATGCAATACAGAAATCCAAAGATACATTGAAGTGGTAAAAAATACTTTCCAATAGTTATAGTCATAAAAAAATGGGAAATTTTAATAGTAACAATGAAAAGTATGCTGAACTGTTAGGCAATATCAATCACACTATATGGCAGTGAACACTGATCAATTTCTTCATAGATAAAGAAGAAACATGAGTCAACAAGGATCTGGTTCTACAGAAGGATACTGAGAATACCATGCGAGTATTTCCAGGAAAATAGAAACAAAAAGGAGACATACTTAGAATCAGAAAGAGTCAGATGAAATTTCTTAGATACATAATAAAGAAAGAAAGCTTGAAAGAAGAATTTATGGCAGGCAAGAGGGTATCGGCAAGTAACTTACCTAATGAGCTTGTGTAAATTGATGGAAGAATAGGGAGAGAGAAGGAGAGTCAGGGAATAAATAATGGTTAGAGGTACAAAGGATAGGAAATTAGGTTGGGGTGGGGAATATCTATGAATTCCAGCTCCTGAAAGGACACTAAATATAAAAGGTGATGATGAGATAACATAGGTTAGTTTTGTAAAAGTAATGTAGTGTTGTATAAAACCTTAACTTATAATTTTACTTTTGGTTTAAAGATTTAGTTTCGATAGGATTTTTTAGACAATTAAACTTCATTTTGCTGTAGATGTTTTTGCTATTAGCTGATCTATTCTACAGTCTTCGGTAGGCTCAAAATCCCCAAGGAAGGAGCTTGCTCTCTCTCTATTTTTCTACAAAACAAGATATAGAAAATAATAGCTTTATATATCAAATATGTAGATTTATTTCAGTATCTCAGGATAAACAGAAATACCATTTACTTGATGGTATATAAGATCTGGACTCTGGCTTGGCCAGTTGTAAACATTAACATTATTGATGATAAACCATTTCTTGGCCGACTTTATTTGATGGCATATATGTTCAAATTTTGAACAAGGCTGTATTTTTTTAATTATTTTATTTTTCTCCTACTACAAGGCATAAGAGCCACTCAAGGTAGATGTTTACTGAATGATAAACATAATAGGAGGAGGTAAGACGTGAAGATTATGAGGATATGTAGGAGAGATATGGTTGATTCTAGACTTTTTAAAGCCTAAGGTTAAGCATTATCTATTCTACATAGATGCACATGTCTATCCAACAACAAATAAATATCCTATATATATATATATATATATATATATATATCAATAGAAAAGTAGTGACTTCAGAAGTTTCCTCTCAGGAGTCTGTTCCACAATGCACAGCACTTGTGAAGAAGCTATCTGAATGGAACTTCCTCCTTACTAATGGAATATGAAGAGAATGCATATGAATCAACCCTCTGTACATAGCATGCAGGGGATTTAGCTGTAAAGGTCTTGACTGGAATTCACTTTGTGCTAATGCCCTTGGTAAATGCATGAATCCTGATTTTCTTCCAACTATAGGTAAATAGTAAGGCCAAAAAGCCACCAAGACATAAGGGGGTTAATGATTGTGAGAGAATATGAAAAAGAAGAAGAGAGATCAATAAAAGAATAGGAATTAAGAAGACAGATGACAACTGCATTTAAATTCTTAAACATCAATATTGATTGGGAAGCAAGAAGCCAGAAGAGTTCCACAAGTGCAAGAGAAGAAACTTTTATTAGGTTGGTGCAAAAATAATGATGTAATAATGTTGTTTTTTGATGTTAGAACTTATGGATTTTTTAATTTGTGATATTTTTTTATTACTTTTTTTAATCATTTCACCCCAAGCAAGGCAATAAAGCCACTAAGAGTGAAGTGGTTAATGAGTGTGAGAAAACATTATTAAGGAGAAAGAACAATAAAAGAACAGAAATTAAGATGACAGAATATCATGATTGACATTCCATTTAAATTTTTGAAGAGTTTTAAACTTTTGACTGGAAAGCAAGAAGCCAGAAGAGAGTTCTACAAATGAAAAGTCATGCTAGTATATTCAAGAAAAGGAAACTGCAGAACCATGACTGTCATGGGATTAAAATAATGGTACTATTATAGTTATGCTAGGTAAAAGTAGTGGTAATCTGTAGCATCTAAATAAAAATTAGCCTGCCAGATATAATTTTGAATATAAGATTTAGAGATATTTTTTGACTCCTTTTTTATTCTTTATTGGTGGGTAGGGGCAAAAGAAACTGGGTTCTTATATATCATCAAATCCTATGACTCATGTAATTCTAATTTATACATGCAAGTGTTCCACAACCATATCCATGCTGAAAAAAGTAAACCATTTGTCACCATCTTGTTTTAAAAAGAAAAAGGAAATACCTTTTTCCTTGAAGAATATAAATCTGAAAAAGTCTGTCACTTATTTTTATACTAAATGTTCACCCAATACAAGGCCCAAGAACCACTCAAGGTAGAGGGGTGTTCAATGAGGTTGGATGGACATAAGAAGTAGTAAGTGCAGATTAGGAGAATATATCGATAACAGTTAACACTGACTTGAAAAGGTTAAGATTGTAATGATCAGGAAAGCATTACTTTTGGAAGTTTGTTCCACAATATAGTGGTTTTTGGAAGAAGTTGAGTAGAATTTTCCTATCAATGGAGTACAGTGAGAATGAGGATGACTTGACCCTGAGTATATGGAATGGCATGTCTTAACTGTAAAGGCCTGAACTGGTGTAACCATGAAATTAATCAATCAAAATATGTTGGTAATATCACAAAGAAATTCAGTTGTTTGAATCAGAAATTGGAATGGAATTTAAGATTGTATTTTTATCTTTAAAAATTGAACCAAGTAATCTTTACACTTAGAGTGTATGAAGATCCTCAAGTCATATTTCATTAAAGATGAGCTTTTCATTGTAAATGATTTTTAACTTGTTTGTTATTCTTCAAATGTTTGTTCCCATTGCTAATTATATTATTATGTATATTATTAATGCTGACAGTTGTCCATTAAAATCCAGCAGCGAAAACAGAATCAAGTTCATTAAGCTTTGTTATCATTTGGGAATTGGAACAAAGCTCTGATTGTCATTATATATAAGCTATAGATGCCGTAAAGAAATTGGAAGAGTGACTTTGCTGTAATCTTTGAATTCCCTGCATTCATTCTGATAATATAAGATTTGGATTATTTCTCATTGACTCTGCACTCTTTGATATGTGATTTATGTTTTATGAGTGCATGTTTATTGCTTAATGACAGCTTTCATCCAATCAACTTCTGCTCACTCTGATTGCCTGCCCCTGATTGGCTGTGCAGACATTGGCAGCCATACGTTCATTAACTGTGTTCTTTGATTGCAATCGCACATTTCTTACTAGGCATTATCACTGTTTTGTTGTCTGTCTTTTGATGTAGGATTAATAGTTTTTGTTTGTGCAACTAATGCAGTATGCAATGCATTGAATAGAATTCATCAGGTTTCCCTTTTCTTGTGAGCTTCCAATTATTTGGTGTAAAGATGTATCCTGTTTGACATCTACAAATTATTCACTTTTGGCTCCTTTCATTAGCTGCTGAGCCAATTTCCAGCAATCTGACAACGTCTGGCCTGATTGGCTTATCATAATCAATCTTTCTAATTATGCCCTCCACGAATAAAAGCTTTATTGAGCTGGATTAGATTCCTTTGTCAAAAGAAGAAAAAAATAGGATCCGCTTTGTCTTATTAATACCTCAGCTCGTGTAAATAACATAGACATAATACTGTCCTTTGAAAAATAAACGCTCATGCTTGTATCTATTCTATTCCGCGAGAAACTGTTTTTACTTACAGTTCTAGGAAACACATATTGAGTTATTTCTGTTAATGTGTCTTAAATTTTGAAAGCATTCTTTTGCACTTGGAATGAGCGCAAGATCCAGAATAGATTAATTTGCAATATACACACACACACATATATATATATATTAGTTATTTCTCTCTCTCTCTCTCTCTTTATATATATATATATATATATATTACACATATTATACATATATATATATATTATACATATATATATATATTATACATGATATATATATATATATATATATATATATATATATATTATACATATATATATTATACATACATACATATATATATATATATATATATATATATATATATATTATACATATATATATTATACATACATACATATATATATATATATATATATATATATTATACATACATACATATATATATATATATATATATATATATATTATACATATATATATATATTATACATTTCAATTAAAAGGTTCGGGGTTGATGTATCTTATTTATATTGTTTGTGACAAAGTATTCTTGCCATTTAAATCATTAACCTCTATATTTGTTTTTTGTATGAATGATTCATAAATTTATATATTATACATACTATATATATATATATATATATATATATATATATATATATAAATAAATGTTTTTTAGTGAGTACATGTGTCTGAGTTGCTATCCCTGTTGAAGAAAATAAAAATCAGGGATAGAAATTAAATTTTATCTACAGGCCCTTTAAGATGCTACCTGAATATCAAATTTTTTCTGCTAACTTTATGTCTAATTAACCTATCCCCGAACTTCAACAATTAGAATGTCATATTTGGCTACTATGATAATACATTTGTCACTGCCATATTTTCCACAATTGTCAATGATGCCATGTCTGTGTGCTCTATATCGTGACATGAAAAAATAACTACCCCCCACCTCCAACCTCTGACCGTATTTTTTTATTTAGTGTAGATCTGACATTTAATTGATTTAATCAAAACATACACACAAGTATATTTATAATTCTGTCCTTATACCCCCACCTTTATCTTTCAGAAATGAGGTAACAATTTGTTTTTAAATTTCCCTACATATCATTTTATCACCAGTTACCAACCATTGCCTCCGGAAGTACACTCATAGTATTGAAACATGAAAGCTTTTGTGTAGTAATTTAAAATGTTTTTATTATAATCTCTTATAATAAAAATATAATAATTATATATATATATATATATATATATATATATATATATATATAATGTTTATAGCAATAAGAAATATAATTTTGGATGAAAAAATCCATTTAAAATTATATTGGTAGACTCTGCTTATGTGACAGACAATCTAAGAAAAGGAAAAAAAAATAATTCGGAGATAACAGGAAACCATTGTGCCAATTCATAGATAATAAAAGGGATTTGTGGACAATCATGATCACCTATATTTTGAAGGGACATGACATTTAAGAAAAAGTATGGTAATAAATAGTGATATGTTTTTATTTTACAAAATTTAATGATACAGAAAAATTATCAAAATTAACTGTAACTTTTTTATGGTTAATTTTTTCTTTTTTTAAATTAAAGAGCTTTTGTGATTAGTTAAAGATTTTATTTGTATTTTTCAATGAATTATTTCATATCTGCAATAGGCTGAATAACAGAGTAGACTAGACTTATCATAGATCAGTTGCTTTGCATGTCAGCCAGTCCCTAAAGAAGGAAAACACTGTGTTTCAAACTGTGTAGAAGGCAACAAAAATACAGACTGCTATCTTTCCCATGGTAATTTGCAGATAATAAAATGAATCAGTAGAGAGCCAAGATCACCTACATCTTGAAGAAGCATGTTATTTGAAAAGAAAAAAATATCTTCTATGATCATGTGTGTGTATGTATGCATTATTTTTCTTAAGCTCTCTCTTTTTTTAAATACCATGTTTCTTCTGAACAGATGTGATCATAACTCTATAGCTTGTGGTGTGCTAATGAGATTTGGTATAAAATTGTTAAGAAGGCTTTGGTGAATGTTGCGTTTTTGATTAGCATATCACATTTAAATTTTATAAAGAAACACAAAGAAAGAATAACAAGAGATTATTCAGTAATCAATTGAAAAACAAGCGAGTACAACAATTGTGTTTGGTGAAACAAAGTTAAGAAAGAGGAAGTAGTTCTCTTTGTACTGATGTGAGATTGTAAATATGTGTTAAAAGAACTTTCTTGCTTAAAATGTTCAGAGTTCAGCAATATGTGATAACTGAGTTATTTGTACAAAAGAATGATATTAGGTTGGTGCAAAAATAATGTCGTTTTCTCACAAATTTTACTATGTGAGAAAACGACATTATTAGTTGGTTACTTGGCTTTTTGGACAGGCAGTTTGCAGCGTAGTGCAATTATAATTTTGTGTCTGTGAGTGTGAGTAGAAGAATGAGAATTCACGTACGTAGCTGAGCTCTGGAGATTTACTGTTTCTACTACTGTTCGAAAAGAATTTTTGATTTTCGTGTTATTTATACTTTCTGAATAGGCTCCAGGAACAAGAGCAGGAAAAATATTGAAAGGAGTGTTATATTATATTATTGGTCAAAAATCAACCAATCACTGATTTTTTTTCTAAACCAGGTTTGGCAAAGTAAACATCATTTAAGGATGCGTGTTTTAAGAGTTGTCCCTCCCTTATGAAAAAAAACAAAACCCTAAAATTGTCGTCTGTTACACCATTGATAATTATGATCATGTTCGGTAGTCAGTCCACCATCAATAAATTGATTAACATGTCAGTAGAACAAGACCCATGTTTAGGAAATGATTGTATACAACATTTTATGCTATAAGTAATATTTGTTTCAAATCAGATTAACTTTGAACTTGCTAATTTTCCTCAGCTAACTTTTCAGAAATATATATTTTATTTTTGTAAGATTTTTAAAATGGAAAAATAATTTTTGTTTACAAGTGTCTAAAAAATGGCTAACATGATCAATTTTAGTGGAAAAAAATGCAAATCTGTTTCAATCAATATAATTTCTATCTATAGGTATAGTAAATTTAATAGTTTAGCTTTCATTTAAAGGAAATTTAAAGCTTCAAGAAAGCTTTTTCATTTAAAAAAAATAATTTTAAACCTTATATATACCAAATTTGTGGAGATACCTCTTTAATACCAGTAATAAATCTTTTTTTACCAGCAATAAAAATCTTGTCAGCATTAAATAACTCATTGAGTCCGATATGCCATAAAGCTAAATGAAAAAACAAACTTCATACTTTTCCTGCAAATGGAACACAAATTGTCTCAGCAGCTATTTGAACTCTTGATATTTTGTAAATGACGAATTTTAAATATTTCCAAGATTCCACCAAATCTTGCTTTAACTAATTTTAGATAATATTTCTATTTCTATATGCTAAGCCAATATGCTATTTTCACTGAACTGAAGTCAATATTTCGAAGAGATGAAGTCAATATGCCAATTTCCCTGAGCCAAATCCAATATGCCAATTTCCCTGAGCCGAAGAAATATGCCAATTTCTCTGAGCTGAATCCAGTATGCCAATTTCCCTGAGCCAAATCCAATATGCCAATTTCCCTGAGCCAAATCCAATATGCCAATTTCCCTGAGCCGAAGGCAATATGCCAATTTCCCTGAGCCAAATCCAATATGCCAATTTCCCTGAGCCGAAGGCAATATGCACATTTCCCTGAGCTGAATCCAGTATGCCAATTTCCCTGAGCCAAATCCAATATGCCAATTTCCCTGAGCCAAATCCAGTATGCCAATTTCCCTGAGCCGAAGTCAATATGCCAATTTCCCTGAGCCGCAGGAAATATGACAATTTCCCTGAACTGAATCTAATATGTCAATTTCCCTGAGCTGAATCCAATATGTCAATTTCCCTGAACTGAATCCAATATGTCAATTTCCCTGAGCTAAATCCAATATGTCAATTTCCCTGAACTGAATCCAATATGTCAATTTCCCTGAGCTGAATCCAATATGTCAATTTCCTTGAGCTGAATCCAATATGCCAATTTCTCTGAGCCAAAGGCAATATGCCAATTTCCCCAAGCTGAAGGCAATAGGCCAATTTCCCTGAACCGCAGGAAATATGACAATTTCCCTGAACTGAATCTAATATGCCAATTTCCCTGAGCTGAATCCAATATGCCAATTTCCCCAAGCTCAAGGCAATATGCCAGTTTCCATAAGCCGAAGGCAATATACCAATTTCCCCAAGCTGCAGGCAATATGCCAATTTCCCTGAGCCGCAGGAAATATGACAATTTCCCTGAACTGAATACAATATGTCAATTTCCCCGAGCTGAATCCAATATGTCAATTTTCCCGAGCTGAATCCAATATGCCAATTTCCCCAAGCTGAAAGCCAATATGCTAAATGACATGAACAAAAGCCAATATGTTAATTTCAACACAGCTTTTCACTTAATACAGCATTTGCATGTGATAACTTTTAGGATGTCTACAAACATGGCTCCCCTTAACTTTCTGTCTTTTGTGGTTTAAATTGTTCTTCACTTTCTGTCATCCCTTTCTGTCCCTATTTTGTCAACCATTCACTGATTAAGTAGGTTACTTGTTGTTTCCCCTCATTTCTTTTGCTTTCAATAAGTTTTGTGAGTGTAAAATTCTCAAAGCCCTCTTTACTCATTGTGTATCTCAGAGATTTAATGGTGTTTGTCAAGATTTATTATTCAAATATAGTTGTTTGTTTTAGGCAATAAAACATTTGTTAAAATTTCATTAGGAACAAAGGAAATGCTAAATTGTAAAATAATATTAATCCATCTATATGCCAGTGAATGCTTGATAATTTCCTGACAGATGAAGAGATGAAGATGTGATTTTACAGAAGGATGCTGAGAATACCATGGTTAGAGTATGTGAGCAATGGGGAAAATTTAAAGAAAGTTGAAAGGAAAAGGACACTTAGAATAAGTAAGAGCTAAAATTTTAGGGACACATCATGAGAAAAAATGCTTGGAGAATTTGATACTCACAGGACATATTACAGAGAGTTAAAAAGGAATAGGAAGCAACCTACCTAATATGTTTGTGTAAGGAAATCACATAGAAGGGAGTGAGAAGAATAGTAAAAAGGTAAATAGCTACAAAGAATAGGAAGTTGTGAAGAGCTATGATTTCATAATTTATCCTGGTTAGACAGAAGCTCTAGATTTAATAGTTGAAGCATTCATATTTTGTTGCTAGCTTCAGTTTGCCAGATTAAAAATTTTATATGGATGCCATGCATGGCAATAAACTAGTTTGGATATATCTAAACTGTCAGCTGTATATAACCGCTTTCTCAGATTGATAGTTAAAAATGGCTTTGAGCAAGTGAAGCATGTAGGTCTCATCAAGGACTATTCTTCTTTGAGCCACATGGACTGGTACTATGGAATAGCAAAGAACTGTACCAACTAACAGAAACCATATCACTTGATGATTTTCAACAGCAGCAGCAGCAACTAAAATAGTTAGTACATGTAATTCTAAAAGAAAATTATAACATAGACTAACATTCCACATTATCTGAAACAAAAGGCAAGGAAGGAAACCACGGTCAGCACTAGAAAGAGCAATAACAGCTACTGGATTTGAGAAATCTATTTTTCTGAAAAATGAGAGATTTTATAAACTTCCTCTGAAAACAGCACTGACTGTTCAATAAATACTGAATGTTTCATTATAAGGAAATGGCTAATATTACCATTACAGGTCACTTAGAAAATGTCTGGTTCTGTGAGGTTATTAGTTACAGACAGTACCTATCAAATAACACAGCATGTTACCCAAAACCATGATAGAAATACATGGCTTTATTTATAATCAGAAACAAGAATTGCTATTTTTGCATTTATTAATCAACTAAAAAAAATTGCTACTTATTGCTACAAAAGTCAGACATATATCAATCTGCCAAGATCACAGTCTGCTGAAAAAATGAGTTTCTGAATTGAATTACTTGATTCATAAGTATCACAGCTATTTTTTAAAGACTTATTCTTACAATTGCTGTTTATTGTTATTATTTGTAGTAATAGCAGTAGTATTGCTAATATATGATGGCTGAATAATTCTTTTATTCCCTTGGATGCAGGTGGCTCTGCGTAGTCTGCCATGGGACAATTAAACCAATGTCTTCATCTCTCTTTGAAGGCTTGGGGAGAAAGAATAGATCAGAGTCATAATGGTGCCACCTTCAACTTGCTGTTGGCACTGTTAGTTTCTGTTCTCTCTTTGCATTTTCGGTTTTTCTGGTCTCATCTGTCTCACAATATGTTCAGCTGGCCTTTTGTACAGACAGCATCCAAAATGCCTGGAGATATCACCGACTAAATTAAGAATCACTGACCACTGCTTCGACATCCTTGACCAGTATCACTGGAAGACAAATGTTCACCTGTTTTTGTTATGGAGAATTATTTCTCTTGCAGTTGATTCATCATTTTGGTTCACAAATATCTACATTTTTTTTTATTTGCAAGGAACTATAAAGTTTATTTGTTTTATTCTGTATGCTTTTCCTGATTCTGTGTCAACTCTTAATCTGTCATCATACTTAATAGCTAATATTACAGTAATTTGACTATTTACAAATGGTTATTTAATTTAACCATATACTAACAGTGATTTAATATTGAAAACTATTAATACCACATAATTAGGGAAGATTTAGAAGCATTTGGTTTGTTGCTCAAAGCTAGAAAATTCATATGTAGTTTGAAATATTTTTTCAACTAACCAAAGGATTTTTATTTGAATTAGAAGAATATGCCTTTCTGACATTCACAAGCATATTGAAAGCAAGATTGGATGGAGGAAAAGAATGCATAATCTAGCTAAGAAGCTTGTGTAAATAGTTGGTAGAACAGGGATTAGGAGAGATGCAAAAAAACACACTTTACTAAGAGCTACAAAGGACAGGAAATTGTGGAAAGCCATGATCACCAATGTCCTGAAAGGAATCAATATATACAGGGTGCGATGGATAAACTGTCCTCTAAATTATGCAAAAATGAAAATAACATTGGCATCTCTTTTGAACAGATATATTTACCAAAATTATGCAAAAATGAAAATAACATTGAAATTACACAAAAATATCTTGAAATACTAAAGAGTAAATTTATTTAATGAAATTGCCATTGGTTTCATCCATGGCCTCCAGATGACTTTGGAATCTCCTGCAACTCTTCTGGATAGTCTCTCTGTTTAAGTTGGTGAATGCTGCCATAATCCTTACATTCAGTTCATCTTTCGTATTACAAGGAGTTTTGTTGGTCTCTTGTTCAACTGTGACCGACACATAATAATCCAAGGGTCTAAGGATTTAGGTGGCCAGACATAAGGGGTGATGTGATCACAGAAATTGTCTGACAGCCATGACTAGGTTTTCCTGCTTGTGTGGCATGGTGCAAAGTCCTGTTGCCATACATAGGATCTTCCAGCAGCCACCCTCTTGATTCAGGATAGCACTACCCCCTCAAAGCTCTTGATACAGGCCTTATTTTCTTATCAGAATGTGTTCATACTCACCATTAGATTCATCCAACTCTTTCTGAATCCTCTGTACTGTCCTCAGATTGACACGCAAACACTCTGAAATGGTTGTATTGGAGCTTCCAGTGCAAATGCCAACCAATACAGCATTCTGTTTTTAAATTTCTGGTGGAGTGTATTGAGTCATGGTGCTCTTTTTCTCACAGACGGTGCCTAACTGACCCTACTATACTGTGCAGTCAACAGAATCAAAAACAAATAACATGCATGTATGAAATAAAAAATATTATATGGCAAGAATTTACCCATCACACACAGGAGAAGAAGAATCTTAAAAAAAATTTAAATTGATTTAGACACATAGTTTTTATTTTTTAGTTTATTACTATTTTAATTCAATAAGCCTAATCCTAATCCTGATAATTTCCTGTTTATCCTGTCAAAGCTGCTCAATCCTCACTTTCCAGCCTCAACAAAATTTAAAAGTGTTTATGCAGTTTTGTAGGAATTATTTTCAACCCTACAGCCCCTTTCCCCAAAGACAAAACCTTGCAGACCTATCACTATATTATCATTTTTTCCATGGTAAATATTCTGACAAGATCCATTCTTTATTCCACGAGTTCAGTCCCTTACAGCTGAAACCCACCATATACACGGTCAACTCATCCTCATTTTCTTTACATTACATTATTAATAAGATACTTCCACTGAGAAATGTTAGTTTGTGGAACAGAATCCTGAAAGAATGCTTCTCCAAGATTGACCTCTTTAAGTCAAGGGTCAAACGTTGTCTATCCTACATATCCACATAATCTGCACTTATTTCTCCCTCTAATATCCATACAGCAAACTCATTCCATAGCCCTCTACCTTGAGTGGATCTTGATCCTTGTATTTGGTGAAGCTGAGTTAAAGAAATAAAAATTAGAGGGCTGGTGGTCAGCAAGAGAAACAGTCCAAGGTAGGAACTAAAAAGAGGAGATAATGAAATCAAATACAAAAATTTAAATATCTGGGAAGGGTTTTAACAGAATATGGAAAAGGTGACATCAAAATCCAAAGGAACATTCAAATAGCAAAAGGTACTTTCCAAAAGCTAAGCAAAGCATGCAGAAACAGGAAAATTTCATTTGAAACAAAGAAAAGAATATATTTATTTGAGTGAGGTAGTTTGAACATCCCAGAGTCTATAAAGCCAACCATCACAGTCCTTTGTCAAGGTCAGAAAGTCTTTAGAGTGGCATTCCATGTCATAACATAGCTGGTCAATGTAGGTCGTTGTTGGGCAACCAACCCGTCTTGCTCCATGGTTAAGTGTCCAGAGAAATAGATGTCTTGTAAGATTTTGTTTTGCTTGCCAACAGTGTTCAGAAAAGCACATTCTGTATTCATTTAAGATTGTAGAAATATCAGGGATGTGTCCATAGAGCTGTGATTTAGTTGGATTTTATCTCCAAGAGATTCTAAGTATAGATCTCAGCATCTCAATATAGGTTCCATTATTTAGGACTCAAGGGTTTTAGTTAAAATCCAAGCAGTGGTATCATGCATTAAAATTGCCTATACAGTGGCTCAAAAGGATTTCTGCTTGAGGTTGTCTAGTAGATCAGATTTCCAGATTACATCTATTTTATTCAAGATAGTCTATGCAGATTTTCACATCCATTTCAGTCAAATCTTTTACATACCTAGTAAACAAAATAAATAAGAGTATAAAATAACCTTGGCTTCTCACCTGTTGTTGGTACCACCATGAGTGCAGGAAAGACAAAATTGCTTAATGTTAAACAATAGTAAAATATTAAACTTGATGACATGAATTATTAGATTTTTATTAAAAAATTGTTTCTAATTTTATACAATTAGAATACAATTAACATAAAATAGTATTTATTGTGTGGTATTTGTCCATTTTCATGTATTATCATTAACTGTATCATTTAAATATTTATCAGACAGTTGTTCACTAGAGTCATTTTTCATTCTTTTATCCTACAAATTTGATTAAAGTTTCAATGTTTCTATAACAATTTTTTCTCCCTCTCTTTTTTGTTGTCAATAGATTCATAAATATAATACAGAGATGCCTTTTTAACACAAATCCGATTTTCTAATAGGTTTAGTACGAAAAATAATTGACGAGAATATTTAAAATAAAAATTTAAATTTTTTTTAAGAGCTCTCAGCATCCGAGTGTAGGTTCAATCATTTTAGACTTAAGGGTTTTCATCGACGTCCAAACAGTGGCACCATACACTAAAACCATCTCTACATTAGCTTAAAAGGATCTCTGCTTGAGGTCATCTGAGAGATCACCTTTCCAGATTACATCCATTTCATTCAACTGTTATGGTATATCAATCCTCTTCTATGGCAGTAAATGTTGGACAATTTCCTCAAAGATGAAAAGAAAACTTGAGTCTATAGAAATGTAGTTTTACAGAAGGTTGCTGAGAATACCATGGACTGAACATGTGGGTAATGTGGAAATTTTAAGGAAATTGGAAACAAAAAGGATGCTTTTAATCAACATTAGAAAGAGATGAAGTTTCTATGGCACATGATGAGAAAAGACGGGTTAGAAACTTTGACTATAATTTTTCTAAAACTTTGTCATTGCTTACATGTTAAGTCCATGATAATCTCAGCATCCTTCAGTAGAACTACATTTCTATCAACTCACATTTCTGATTCATCTGATCATCTAGCATTCACTGTCATAAGAGTTCAATACTCATTTTTGTGTCTATCAAAGTTTTCTTGACTAAAGAAGCCTTCCAAAAGCTTAACCAGTGCTATTTGAGTTTTAATTTTCTTCACTCTCTGGTAATAGGGCAGGGATAAAATTGTAGTATCTGTTCTCTTATAGTAACGGTAATATTAGTCATTTCCTTATGTGGAAACATTTGGCATTCACTGATTGAGCAGCCAGTTTGTTGTAATTTATAGAATCTTTCTATTAAAACAATTCTTCAGGAAAATAGGTTTATCAAGTTAAATAACTGTTATTGCTGTTTCCAGTACTGATAAAAGCTTTCTTTATAACTTGTTGTTTGAAATATGGTGGAAATATTAACATCTTGATTATGTTATTATTTTTTCTTTGGATTACATTTACTATCTGTTTTAGTTATTGGTGATGTTGAAAGTCATCAAGTGATTTGGTTATTGGTATTTGTTACTTAGTTTGTGATTATGTAGTGACCGTCCACAAAGTTTGAAGAAGGATGGTCATCAGTGAGACCTACATGCTTAAATTTCCCAAACCCATTTTTAATCATTGATTTGAGAAGGCAGTTGTATACTACTTACAGTTTAGATATTTATGAAATAATGTGGTGCTATGCATGACATCCATATAAGATTCTCAATTTGATGAGGTCATTTAAGAATATTGCTCATCAAATATATTAAATATATTGGTTGTAATTTGTTCACTCTGTAATATATTTTCATCCTGCAAATAATTTGGGTTAAAAGACAATGTTAATTCTATCTGTGGTACGGATATTTTAGCTGTAGACAATAAGTTTATTTTTTACAATGTGCATTTTACTAATAGATTTCTGTCATTTATTTCAGTTTTTTTTTTACTATGCAAGCCCATCAAGAAAGAGCTTCCTTTTTTTTTTTTTTTTTTTTTTTAAGAATTTTAGATTTTGTAAAACTGTGCAGTTGTGAAGCCTGTACTTAAACTTTTGTGACAGCCAAACCAAACAGAAATGTAGACACTATACTTCTTTTCTGATATTAACCTTAGAAGATTGCACAGATTTTTTTCCAAAGTAACACTTTAGTCATTAAATAACAAATTGAGTCAGTCACTCAATGATTCTTTGAGATATATTGTATAATTTCATACAGTACAATAACTGGTTAAAACAGGCCTGTGACTGGTTAACATTATCAACGCATTTCTAGGTCTTCATATTTCATTTAGGGTCGCCATAGTGCCTGAAGGATATTGCCTCCCAGAGGTTAAAGAATATTGCAGCAGCACAAATGTCATTATCATTTGTATAATGGATATGAGTCATTTTTTTCATTAGGGACAGTATTGCTCACTCTGTGCATTTATCAAAAAAATACACTTTGCTATTTTAAACATTTGGGAGTCTAAGTGATTGATCAAATTATTAATGTTTTTATTTTTATATATGTACTTTTATCGTATAGCTGTTCCATCTAATTGACATTCTGGGAAAATATTTTTGTAAATACTTATCTTTATGTTGCAACTGTTCAGTTATAATTTATAGACGGAACTGAACAATTTATTTGGTTTCTATCTGAAATTCTGGGAGGTAAAATTACCATTATTTACATTTGGACTAATGTCCTTATCTTTGTGGTTATTATAACAACATTTTGGCTGTCTTGTCCTCCACTCTTTTTGGGGTATCTGTCAGAGCTCGTGTAAATGGTTAACAGAACAGCAGTTGCAGAGAAAATGTCAGTTGAAATTTCTTGTGCATATAATGAGGACAGAGGGCTTGGGAAATCTGACACTCACAGGACATATTGAAAGCAGGAGGGATAGAGGAAAACTGCGTAATGAGTTTGTTTAAATGGATGACAAAACAGGGATTGAGAGATAATGAAAAGACAAACTTTACAAAGGACAGGAAATTGTGAAGAGCCATGATTACCCACAGCCTGAAAGGACATGGCACATAGAAGTTGTCATCAATCCAGGTAACTTTAAGGGAATGCCAAACTGAACTCTTTATTTAATCTAAAAGGATAGATTGTTCTTGTTCTGCTATTCATGTCTAGAGATGTCTTGTTCTCTTTTTAGTACTGCCTACTTATTGCTTGCCTTGTTCCTACTGTCTGTATATGGACAACCTGGTTTTGGGAATGAACTCACAAATATTATGCTACCAAATTCACAAACCAACACTTTACTCTATTAGGATCAGAATTGTCCCACAGATTAAAACAAGAAGACATGGGTAGAAGAAACCAGAACAATCCATGTTGATTAAATTAAGGTTTTCATGAAATTCCTGAAGGGTAACTGGATTGGTAGATACCTGATGAATGGCGGTGGCTACAACAGCTGAAATGTTATCATCATAAAAATAAAGATGAGGACTTTAGTTCAAATGTAAATACTGTATATTTTCATGTACAAGGCGACCTAGAGATAAGACGAGAGCCCAAATCTAGGTAAATATTTCTGATTTTATCTGATAGCTGTAGTATAAGACAACCAACTATGACCGATATGGTGAAACTATTAATACAATATTTATGATGAGCTCTTTGCTTCACATGGTGATGATCATAGTAATTGTGAAGGGTTTTAATTATGTGGGTGTCCTACATTTTAATTCTGTAACAATAATTTAAAGATTTTGTTTTCTTAAATATTTTGTTGCTTAAAATCACAAAAAATAATGTATAATGAACCTTACTGAAAAATAGCATATTGATTTTATTTAATACCACAATGATAATGAAGTTTAATTAGAAATATGGATTGTATGTTATGCTAAATATTGTTATTTAACACGACTATGAGAAATAATGATTAGTGTGAATGCACTCATAAGTCTAAAAATGAAGAACGAAAGATTTGTTTATGTTACTTGTTTTTGTTGCTCAGTGGACATTTTACAAATTATTGTGTAATCATCTCTTGAATATTGCATTTTAATGTGAATATCAAGAAGGAAAAATAGTTTTGTTTCATTTATAACTGTAGTACAGCATTATAATATGAACTGTTTCAACTAGAAATATTTACATTGATAGTTACCGTACTGAGGCAGATGTTAATCAACTGTGATCCATGGCATAAATATACTAGTCTACTTCCCAGTGCAGATACACCACAGGATTTAAGATTAGCTTTTTGTAACTGTTGTATTAACTATTGTATTTTGAGGGTAATTTTTATGGCATAAAGGTCACCTTGCATGTGGGAATATACAGTATTTTATTGGGTTGTTTATAATTTTTTAATGCTATTTCTCCTTTCTTTGTTGATTGCAGGGTTATTAAAAAGAAGTGAAAATGGAATCAGCAGAACAGAATTTCAGCATAGATCATTTTGAGGAAAAGTTTGAAACTTTTATTCCTGTATTAAAAAGGGCCAATCTACAAGAGGCAAGTGGTTGTGAAACTGATAAACAAGAGCAAAGAGAAGGAATGGGTCAAAAAATTACTGAAGAGATAAAGGGTAATGTCAATAAAACTGATGAAGTACTCCCTCAAGAAAAGAGTGAGGGAATAACCCTGCCAAATAAGATTTTTGGTTCTGAAGCTGTTTCAAAGGAAAAATTAGAAATAACCATGGGAGTCAAGCAGGACATTGAGGTTGAAATCATGGCAAAAGAAACAGATCAAGAAATGAATGTACAGGATATAAATCCAGAGGCACCACAAAAGTCTGAATTAAATCTATTCATTGGATCAAAGGAGACCGATGCAGATCAAGCTTTGAATGTGAACTTAAAACGCAACACTGTTACATCTAGAGTTGAGAATGAGATGATTACAAAAGAAGTTGGTCAGCAGGGAGATAAACAACAGTCTCTGAATGTAATAAGGGAACCAAATGATGTCAAATCTGGTGTTTCGACAAATAAGAAAAGTCATATGACAAGCCAACTAAAAACAAGCATTGACAGCTTAGAGAGAGATGTACTACCTAACATTACAGTTGAAATGGTCACAAAAGAATCAAGCTTGAAATCTTCAGCTGGAAACATTGCAGATGTTGGAATAAAACAGAAACAAGTTCAAATAGAAAACCCAAATGCCATATTCAAATCCGAGATTGAGAGACCATCCAATCTGATTGATATTGAAGCACAACAGGCAAGTCAATTAGGTAACAAGTATCAAGCTTCAACAAGCATATTTGCAAAAAATTCTGATAATGCACAGTCTATTCAAAAAGTAGAAAAGGCTGCTAGTGGGTCAGTAGTTTCAAAATCTCAACCAATTGAAGTTGAAAGGAAATTTCAAGTAACCGACTTTGATGAGAACAAACTATTTCAGGCCAATGGGAAACTAATCTCGGAGATATCTTTTGAAGATGTGTACTATGACAACAATTCTTATGGGTTGATTTTGAATGATTGTTGGCTGAGAAAACGAAATCAAAAATGGGAATTTAAAATTCCTCTGAACAGGGAACCAAACATGCTTTACATGAGCACCCAGTTTCGAGAATTGGAAGATGAGAAAGACATCAGATTGGCTTTGCATGAAATCATTAAACCAGAAACCAAGTTTTGTGACAATCAAGAAATTATTGAAGAATTTAAGCTCCAACCTTTTGCAACATTTACTACAACAAGGAAATCTTACAAGTTACCCTTTAATTGCACAGTTGTGATTGATTTCACCAGTTTTGGATATTCTGTTGGAGAAATTGAAACAATGATTGAAGACAATTCTGAAATTGAGAATGCAATTGAAAAAATCAATGCCATTGCTGATCAGCTTGGTAAGTACTCAGTACTTTACTTTTGTGATTTTCATTTTTAAGTTGAAGATATTTTAAAAGAAGATTTTTAAATTTGTAACAGTACTTATATACAGTATCTAAATTTATGGGTAACTGTTTTTAGCTAAACAAAATTATTGAATTTGAAAATATGCAAAAAAAAAAAAAAAAAAAAGTAAAAGATGCTGAAACAGAAATATTTTTTTAAAATTTATGAATAAGAGAAAACTCTCTTTTAAAAGTTTTATTAATTAATTTTTTGTATTTGCTTTGTCATTTTTGTCTTTTGTCTGTGTTTAAACCAATCTTGCTAGAAAGCATATAAAAAGTTATAAAAGAAAACATTTTTTTTCTTTTTTAATTATGATTAATGTTGCATGGTTTCACTTTACATAATACGAGTGAATTTCCATTTTGGTTTTTGTTTCATTCTGAGATACCATTCATAACAAAATTATTTTTATGAAAAAAAAAAATTCAATATATTTCAGTCCCCCTGGCATTAAGAACTTTTCCTCCATGATTGGCCACTGTTTTACCCATTACAATGAGCATAAAATTTGATTTTTTTTTTTTGGTTGAGCTAGCTTGGACATTCATGAGGCTGTCAAACCACCTATCAGGGTTTTGCACCAGGTCAGAAGGTCATTATCCAAGCATCCAAGCGTAAGTTCCATCAAGCTTAGACTCAAAGATTTTTGTTAATGTCCAAGCAGTGGCACCATACATTAAAACTAACACTATAGTGGCTTGAAAGAATCTCCATTTCAGGTTGTCTGGTAGATCAGATTTCCATGTTACGTCCATTTTATTCAAGGCAGCCCAGGCTTTAGCTATACAGTTTTTTACATCCTTTTTAGTCAAATCTTTTAAATCAAGTCAATTCTGCAATAAGGTCAGAAGGTCATTAGAGTGACATTCTTTGTCATAACATATTTGGTCAATGTAGGTGATTGCTGGGTGATCAACACATTTTCAGCCATGAGTAGTAGATCACTCACAAATTCTTATTTTGCATGCCAGAAGCATCCTGAAAAGTGTATTCTGCATTTGTGTAAGATTGTAGAAATATCAGGGATGGATCCATAGAGCTGTGATTTAGCTGGATTTTATCTCTAAGAGATGTCAAGTATAGCTTTCGGTATCTGAGTATATTCCGTCAATTTTAGACTCAAGGATTTTAGTTAATGTCCAAGCAGTAGCACCATACATTAAAACTGTTTCTACAGTGGATCAAAATAAATCAAATTTCCAGATTACATCTATTTTGTTCAAGATAACCCAGGCTTTAGCTATGCAGATTTTCACATCCATTTCAGTCAAATCTTTTACATACCTAGTAAACAAAATAAATAAGAGTATAAAATAACCTTAGCTTCTCACCTGTTGTTGGTACCACCATGAGTGCAGGAAAGACAAAATTGCTTAATGTTAAACAATAGTAAAATATTAAACTTGATGACATGAATTATTAGATTTTTATTAAAAAAATTGTTTCTAATTTTATACAATTAGAATACAATTAACATAAAATAGTATTCATTGACATTCCATGGACTACCAACCATTCCAATTCAACACCAAACTCATCACCTTGGTATACCGGACTCGATATAATGCATTCCCTTCGCAGTCATCATCACAGCCCTATTCCATAGAAGAGCCTTACCAACTATGCCAATCTGATATCCTCTTGTCATCTCGGCAACCCACCACTGTCACTTCAGCCTACCTAACTCATTACAAGGCATTCCCTTTGCAGTCATCAATGTGGCCTTGTTCCATAGAACAGGCTTACCAAACTCCAACCAAATTGATTCTTCACTGTGACCTTGATCAACCAACACAGACACTGACCATTTTTTGTGACCTCACACTAAACCTACATGAGAATTATGTCAACTCCTGGTGCTACCCTTACACTCAATCCCCACCCTGATGATTGGCCACTGAAACTGACATTTCATCTAGCATCAACATATCTGTACGACATATTAGTAAATGTAGTTCAAGATGTAATCCTTATTATTCCTTTCTCCTGCAGCCAAATGCTTATTATAACAATATGCAGATGCCTTATTAACACAAATCTGATTTATTAATAGGTTTTGCACAAAAAGTAATTGACAAGAATATTTAGAACAAACATGGGCAGTAGAATGTTAATTTTTTTTTTAAGAGACTTATATATTCATATAAGAATTTGAAGAAATGTCTAAGGTGTTAGAATGTCAGAAAATGTTTTTGGTGCAAACCTGTTTATATATTGGATTCTTCAAAAAGTTTATTTGCTTCCAAATCCAAAATCAGTGCTTTCTCACTTCTGTTGGATGAGCCCCTCCCTAACTGACTGTGTCTTCAGGGGGTGTTACCATACTCACCACACTTGGCCAATTGCTAATTTTAGATAAAAAAAATATTCATTGTTTTAAAATATATTTCTCTGCTAATTACTGCATCAATGTGACATGACATTAAAGTAATCAACCTGTAATACTGCTAGGTTGTTATCAAAGCCCATAGCTCATTTTTATCAATCTCTTGACAATGCCCAGTACATTCTCTATGCGGCTTATGTCAGGTGAGTTAGCTGTCCAATCAAACAGTCATACTAGTGTCAGCAAACCAGTTACTTGTAGTTTTGATAGTGTAGGCAGGTACCAAATCCTTCTGGAAAAGGAAATTATCAAGTTTGTTAGAACTCAGAAGCATGAAGTATTCTAAAATCTGATAGATGGTTGCATTGATTATGGACTTCATAAAACAAAGGATACCAATACCAGCAGATATTATACTATCATATATCATATACTATCATCATTGCTGACTATGAAAATGTTATACTGAACTTCAAGCTAATGACATGCTTGGTGATGTTTGGTGATATCCATGGCCAATTCCTGATTGTATATCCCTATGACTCAATTAGGGGAGCCTATTGAGCCTGCTACTGAGAAATGTGAAAAAGGAAGACATTTTAAATATGTAAAAATCGATGAAACATGAAATAAATTCTTTACTCAAATGTAAACTGATTTTTTATTTATATCAACTAAGTCTTTATTTCACTCTTGCACTGGATTCCTGGAGCCATAGCACCCAATGCCCAACCACCTTCTGCAAGCTACTGCTTCAAATAGCTTCAATTGTGTGCCTCTCCATTCTCCTTCCAGTTTCCACCTGATTTTCAAATGAAATAAAAAAAAATTACTTTCATTTGAAAAGAGGTGTTTGGACCACTGTGTAATTTCAGTTACCTTTTTTAAATATTTTTTTAAAGTCACTTCACCCAAAGCAAGGTGATTATGCCATTAAGATACAAGGAGTGAAAAAATGAAAATAATTTAGAAGGAACCAGGAATCCAATCCTAAACAAGAAACAACCTCTAACCCTGTTCTCCCTCAACATTACTAATGTCTCTGTTTCAGCAGTGGTTTGACACTAGGAATGCAACACTTGTAATATATTTCCTATGTGTATATGCAGTGACTCTTGATTTCTTGAATCCGGCCTCAAAGCCCTCTTAATCTTCACCAAGTTCTCAAGTATGCTTTACTTGATAATCCTTTCTATGCTGTGCACATCACTTTTGCTTGTGCAACATATCCTATCATATGTTCCCTTCTAATAGTAAAGTATGTTGCTCCAGAAAATATGTAATTCCTACTGCTTTGCTCTATCTTTATCAGACTAATGGAGTACTGCTGGGAAATCCTTATCCCACAGATGAAATGTTGATAATCTCTCTCTAATCTGTCTCTATTAGTATAGCAAATGTTTTAACAGGTTACATTTCTTAACCCAACAGCTCAGACATTCTCAGCTAGATACAAACAAGCCATATTCATGGTGGCAAATCATTGCAATTGTCTTCATGTTCCTTTGGTAAGAAGTTCCACTCGAATAGCTTCTTCAACCAGAACTGTTACTTTGTGGAACGGACTCCTGAATGGATGCTTCCCTGACCACTATTTAATAGCTTCAAATCCAGTATCAACCAATATCTATCTTATATATTCTCATAATATGCATTTCTTACTTCTTCCTTTGCCCAGCCTTACAACAATCTCACTCGGTAATCCTTAACTGTGAGTGGTTCTTTGAACTTTGTATTGGTTGAACTAAAGTAAAAGAAAAAAAAAGAAAAATTTTTCTCTGTTTACATTTGCCACACAAGATCTTTTGTTATTTTCTTGAAGGTTAATCTAATTTTCTTTGTCTATATTTCTGAGATGAGGTATTTACCCTATTATTTACCCAGTTGCCCTTATTTTTGTTGCCATTATCATGATGTTTCAGCCATTGTATACTCTGGACTTCTACAGGTGTTTGGAATTTCAAACTTAACCCTTTATTTTGTCCTCCACAACAAAAATGAGGACAACAGTTCAAACAATGTAAATAGGTTAAATAATTCCAACTTCTTGCTTATTAGCCCAACATTTATTCTCTAGTTTTTCTTGTTTTTGCCAATGTTTTCAGTCTTTTTTAATTGTTCTATGATCTGTTGAACTTTTTTGCAAATTCTAATGTGTTCCCATCAATTAAATTTTATATAATATTTTGTTTCTCATAACTTTTGTATGACCCATAGCAATCTTTATATATCTGAAATAATATATATATATATATATATATATATATATATAATTATATGTACTCTCCAGTAAATACCTGACTTAACCTTTACAAGAGCCAGATCAGACCAAAAATGGAGTATTGTTTTCATATTTGGGCAGGAGATGCCCAGACTGTACTTTCCAGCCTCAATAAAATGTCTGTGCGTCCTTGTGGTTGACAAATTATTTTTCACACTCCAACCTCTCTCTCACAGGTGGGATGTGGCAAGCCTCTTGCTGCTCTATCACTACTTTCAAGGAAAGACATTGGGCAAACTATATTCCTTCCTTCTGCCAGTTCTAACCTTCACATCAAGGACCCACCATGAAATTTAAATTACCTACATTCCCACCTACCTACATTCCCACCATATTCCATCAAGGAGAAGTAAGTTCCACTTCTACCCATGCACCATTGTTCTGGAACTGAATCCCAAGAGGATGTTTCTACAATCACTACAATCTTAATCTAGTTAAGTCTAGGGTTAACCCATATATGACAAGCCTCTCACTGCTTTATCGCTACTTTCACAGAAAATGCTCAGAACTACATTCTTTGGTTCTGTCAGTTCTAACTTTCATAGCATGGACCTGCCATGCCATTTAAATTGTTGAAATTGACCAGGGGTTTTTGCATATAAGTGAATATAATGAACCCAATGAACCTTTCTGATTAACAATTCCAAGCCATTATTCATTATACCACCAACACATCCAGGCTTACAAAACTTCACAAGAAGTCACCCATCTAGGTACTAAGCATGCTTGATGTTTCCTCACTTTGTTGATTTATGGAAACTAGTGTTTTTAATGTGATGTGGTCATAAGCTGTTCTTGCAAAGAAGGCAAGAGTGACAGAGAAAAACAGTGAGTAATCTACTTAAAAAAAACTTGGATAAATGGTTGGCAGAACAAGCAGTGCTACAAGAGTTACAAAGGCTAAGAAGTTGTTGAGAGCTGTGGTCATTAATGAAGAAGAAAAAATATTTGTTTGCACTTTTTCTGGTTTATTTATAATATATCTAGAAATATTTTAATTTTATTTGACCACTCCTTTCATTTTAAAAACATTAAAAAGCAATTTTCTTAGAGTAAAAATTCCAAATTATCTTTCCATTTTTAGAGTTATTTAATGTCAACAGCATATTAACTACAGAATCCATTCCAAGGAGCTAAACTGTATATGAATAAACAAAAGCATCATTTAGCTCACAGGTTACAAGATCAATTTCTTTTACATATTTTTAGAATTCTTTACACTGATACAATGAATATAAAGAAAAAGATAACTATGAAATGAAAAACATACATTTACCAGAATTATCTTCATTGTTTGAGTTAAAACATTTGGCATTAATGCATTATATCTCTATTCAATTTGATGAATCAAATTTATTCACTCAATTATAGTTGATCTGCAGATATAAAGTTTTATGTCTCAGTGCCATTGTTGTCTTTTTATAAACATAGTGAAGAAAAAGAAAATTGTATTTAGAAATTCATATTTACCTTTGAAATCTAAGGGCAATTTTTGTCTTTAAAAATTGATAAATATTCCTATTAAGCTACTAAAATGTTCCTAGAGAATTTATGGCTTTTTTTTTTTTGGTCGAGTTACATCAATTGCAGACAAAATACTACAAATAAAAATAAGTCTATATTTTGTTGAATTATTATTGTCACTGATGAACTTCTTGGTTCAATCATGATTTGATTTGATTAACTGTATATCAACTCTTTATGGGTCATTTAATGTCAAAATTTAATTTCTTGGGAGTTTTGAAGTAATAAAAATATAATACATGCTGTTCTGCTTTCACAATTGAATACATGGTAGATGATTCTCTGCTTTTGTGCATATACATATTTCGGTGAACATGTTCATTCGAGGCAATAATATGCAGTTTTGTGTTTTGTTGAAGTTATATTTTAGAATAAAGTTTGATTTAAGAAATTATATGAATTAATGTCCTGAGAGAGTTAATTCCTGTTGGTTGTTTTGTTAGTGGCATATCAACCACTAATGTCAAAATCTAATTAATTTGAATACATTTGTATGATTTCAAACAAATATATTTTAAATGCATTTGTATGCCTTCAACTACAGATAATATGTATGGCTGGTCATTTTACTATATGTATTTTATATATATATATATATATATATATATATATATATATAAAAATGTAATGCTGGTATTTCTATTATTAAAATGTATTTTTATACTTTCTTAGTGGTTTTTTTTTTTTTAAATGAGTGTCACTTTTTGTCCATAGCTGGGACTCTAACAGAAGCACTGTGTCCGTTTAGGAGGCTGGTAATCATGGCTCTCCACAATTTCCTGCCTTATATAGCTCTTAATAAATTTTGTCTTTTAGCTATTTCTTCTAAACCTTGTCCCACTATCCATTTACTCAAACTTGCTATGTAGGTTATTCACTGTTTTCCTCCTCACACCCACTGTCTTATTTTTCCATCTCGTCTGTGAGTATCAAATTTTTCAGTCCCTC
The DNA here is from genome assembly GCA_963932145.1 of Acanthosepion lycidas. Taxonomy (NCBI): domain Eukaryota; kingdom Metazoa; phylum Mollusca; class Cephalopoda; order Sepiida; family Sepiidae; genus Acanthosepion; species Acanthosepion lycidas. Next base: position 79,404,376 of record OZ010576.1, read on the forward strand.
TATGTAACCTAGAAATTTCAACTATCTCCTTTTTGTTTGCATTTCCTCTAGAACTTTGTTGTTGCTCATATGTTCAGTCCATGGTATCCTCAGAATCCTTCTGTAGAACAACATTTCTGTTTCTCTCCTTTATCTGTGAGGAGATTGTCCAGCATTCAATGTCACATAGGAGGACTAATATTACATAACAGTTTAGTATGCTTTTTCTTGTTTCTAATAAAACTTTTTTATTTCTTTATACTTTGCTTAGTTTTTGGAAAGCATCTTTGGCAATTTGAATGCACCTTTGAGTTTCAGTGTAAGCTTTTAATTAGTAAATGATGCATCCCAGATTCAAAATGAATGTATAGTCTCTTATTGATAAAGTTTTCTAAGTTTCTAAGCTAATTTCCAGATAAGTAACCAAAAACCAAAACTCCTCAGAGAAAATTTAATCTTGTCTTCTATTTTGAAATAAGAATAAAGGTCTTAAAACAATTTTGCAGTGAAAAGAATAGCTAAATATTAATAGAATATTGTCTAAGAAAGTTTTTTACTATTGACCATTGCTAGGGTGTCCAAAGAATGAGAAAGGTCATGTGATATACCGACTCTTGATGCACAAAGTAAAATATGTCACTGTCTCAAGCCATAGAAATCTGTGACTTTCAGATCAAACATTCTTGTCCAGGTAAGGACTTGAAATACTGTGGAAGGAAATAAAAATTTTCATTGATTTTTGCTTTGAGCGTCCCAATTTTACTTGCCTCTGGTTTTTGGTACTATTCCTTGACAGACTCTACCCTAAAGGCAAGAACAAATGTCCAAGAGAATGAAAGATTAGATGATTTTTAACCCTTTCCTTTGATTTTTTTTTCTTTAAATCAAAGGAAGCTGTAAGAGAAAGCATAGTTCACTATGACCAAGTGAAAGATATCGGAAGAAGAGTTGAAACTATTGAAATAATGGCTGATATTTGATTTAGAATCATGACAACTTAAAAAGCAGAAAAGAGGTGCAAATCAATATCTGGAGAAATCATTGCATTTACATATGCACATCTCTATTTACATATGCACATCTCTCATTTACATCTCTATTTATTCAAGTGGACAGATAATCACAAAACACATTTATAATAATGGATGATAATTCTATTTTAAATCTTTTTAATTTCCCTATGTTCATTTTTCTTAAACAAGCATAAATATCATGGAAAAATAAATGTAATAATTCAATATCACTGATAATAGATAAAGATGATACCTGTAACAGTTCTCTTCTTCTAGCAAAGCTTACATTAATTCCTGAACATGGACAATCCCTTCCTGACTTTTAAATGTTCAAAATAGATGTTCATTATTGTATATTGCACAAAAAAAAACTTTAGTCAAAAAAATAGTAAAATGTATGGATTACCTTTCAAATCCTACTTTGTAGAGCTAATGTTATTTTTTACAGATTGATTGCTCTGTGAATAATTTTCACAATCATGAACTACAACCAACACCCACCAAGAGTGGACATGACAGATTCTTCTGTTCATGGGTGGTCTATGAAAATTCTTCTTTTTTAAGAGTGGATTATGACAAATTGTTCTGTGAAAGTGAGGGCTATGACAAATTCTTCTGTGAAAAGTTGGATTTGTGACAAATTTCTTAAGTGCAGTGAGTTGAAATGAAAACTTTTTACCTTGTGGACATTCTCCAGAAGTTCATCTTTTTCTTGAAAACCAGAGAGAAGTATTATATTGCTTAATTTAATATCAAAATTTAATTTCTTGGGAGTTTTGAAGTAATAAAAATATAATTCAATGTTTCTATTCAACTATTTATGCAGCTTATTTAGTGTGAAATCTGTGCCTGATTGTATTTTTTATTTTTTTTTTTGTGATTTCTTCAATGTTTAGTCAAATATGCAATAGCAGACCCTCATTTCTTCTTCAGTTGAGTGTCGTTTTTCTCGTTTCTTATTTTTGATGTTATTTAGGGTTGAGAAGACTAATTCACATAAATAAGCAGCAGAAAATTACAATAAAACTGATAAATCCTTTTTAGCGAATGTGGGGTAAAAACGTTAAAATTTATTCATCTATTCAAATACTAATGTTGTAATGTTACTTCCACATACACATATATATGTATGCCGTGATGATATTTCATGACACACTAGTGTGCTCTAGCATGGCGGCTTAGAATCACTGATCTAGTAAGATAATAATAGAAATAATCATTAAATATTTTTACTCTTACTTTTCAAACACACACACACACACACACACGTGTTCTCTCCTTGAAAAGAAAGAGAAATATCAAAATGAAGAATACTTGAAATAATGATGCATGAAAATCATGGAATGGTATCATGACAGAAATGGTAAAAGAAAAGTGAGCATAAAATTAAAAGAATGACTAGAATCAAAGGTGTGCCAACGGCATTTCTCAAGTGATTTTTATTTCGGGGGAGAAAAAATAAAATGAATATTCTATTTGCAGAAAGCTGATGAATTCTTTTTTTTTTTTTTTTTTTTTTTAAGGTTTTGCACAGGATTAAGAAGAATGATAAAATTTAAAAAATAAGCTTTGATCTGCCAAAAGGTTTCAGCTATAATTTTGAGTTCACTAAGTCTTGTTTCATTAAAGAGTAATGACACAAGAAAAAGTCCTCCTCTGAGATTTCCTTCACAAATCATTAATGGTGTTTGCTACAGAGTTTTAAAATGAAAACCTGTAATATATCAAGCTGCCATGCCTTGTTATCATAACACAGAAAGAATTATTATCAATCTGTTTCTAAGAGTTATGGCAATGTGACCTCAATATGTTGTAGGTCTGTGGAGGTATTCAATCAAGTAAAACTAGCACTGGGCTATCTCTTTGGAACAAAGAGAAGCAGATATCTGGAAAAGTAGCAACAGCCATTTAAGTTGCCTTCTCTGAAAACCTATATAGTAAAACTGAAAAGACCACATAACAAGCCACGTGGAGATCATTTACTGTGTTTAGAAATTCTAATTGATGAAGAGACAAAGATCCTTGCTTCCGGAATAGCCTGTTTAGGGGGGTGGCTGTGATCACTGGAGATTTTAAAAAGGATAAAATCATTTAGTGTTGGTCACTCAGGACAAGAAAACCTTCATCTCTGGAAGTTATAAAGCTGTGATAGATATAAAATCATATGGAAGCTATTGCAAATGGGGAAAACCACTGAGGAGATGTGTAACAGATGGTTTTGATTTGAGAGAAAAAGCATACATGATAATTTTCAAGAATTGATGGAACCGTAGAAAGGACGTTTAACTTATGAGTGTATACAAACAAATAAATGTTAAAGTTCCTGCCTGCATATTTTAAGCTAGCAATTTACGTACAAGGGCATTCTGGTTTATAGGCTCTAATGTTTTTACAGGTGTAACATTAGAGTAATTTAAGCAGTAATGGAATTAATGCACTTGGAGTTTATATTATGTTTATTAGAGTTTATTTTTCATTAAGTAAAAAAAAATCTCTACTTTGGACATTTTTTTTTATACTTCCAACAGAAAATTCTTTCCAATAAAGTCAGCCACCATGTGTTAATGATGATGATGATGACATTTAAATATATTGATAGAAAACATTGTAAAAAAAAAATAAATTTCTTTCTGTTTCTATTAAGGCAGAGATTTATCAAAGTACATAACAATGAAACATCTATAAAAGGTAATCAAGAGTAAAAATATTGATGCCAAGAAATGAGTTGAGTGCAAATGTGTTAAATATATAAAATCTTTCTAAGTAAAACAAATTATATTTGATATATTAAAACTGATTCATTTATATACAATGTTGGATATTATTATACAAATCAATGACTTTACAATAAAATTTGTGTTAAAGACCAAATGATATTGATAAAATTTTCAGGATATGTATAATTTGGGTTTAGCAGGGCATATTCTGAAGCTGTACTGACACTGAAATCTATTTATAATAGTGATGCTGACAGAAAAGAAAATTGTAACTGAACTGCTACATCACATCAGTCCTTCTACATGGCAGTGAATTGCCTTCCAGAATCTAAGCAAAGTATAAAGAGACATAAATGTTTTAGAAACAAAAGAAAAGAATTCTATCACATCTATCCCCTTACTATGATTGAGAAACTGACAATATATTTCTTTGGGAAACTTGTAATAATCTTTGGGTACCATTTTGTCAGTTTGGAGTAGTGTTATTGAGATGTTATAACATGTTTTATACAATGGATTATGAGGTTTGGTTGGGACTAAAAGAATTGGTTCACCTAAAGATTAAGAAGTCTTCCTGGATGGGAAATGTGGCATGTCTTGTCATTGTAGCATACTATGGTTGAAGAGGAGAAATAAGGTTTGTGCCTTTTATGTTTTATCTAAAACCACATAGCAGGTGTTTGGATAAGACCCCTGTCAGACAAGGTGGAGCAATTGCACAATAGCAATGTGCTTTAGTTTTTAAAGACTGGTTTTAAAGATTAAATTAAAATTTATATCACTTCACTCTTTTAGAATAGCCATTTTTGTAATATTTGCAAGGTGCAGTTAGTTGATATTCTGTATTTACATAAGTAAAAGAAAATATACCATATATTTCCATGTATAACATAACTTTAAAATCCAAAAATTCACCATTAAAAAATTGGGGGTCACCTTATACTAAAAGAAAAACCTTAATTTCTCAGTGATGTTTGTTGGTAGGCTAACCTTGGCCTCGGTGTGATAACCAATAACGTACATGAAAAGATTCACATTATCATATAAACTGATAAAAAAAGTAATAAAAAACATTTCTAACTTATATATTACTGACATAACTTCATAATAAATTGCCTATTTGAAGAACAATTCCATATTCATGAAATCAACTTGTATCCATGCAAACTCAGATGAGAAAATGTAAATACTGAGTTATGATTGCATTCACAGCAACCTTTGACTTTTGTTAAACTTTCAATAATCATGTTAATTATGGCAGTAATAATATTTAGGATAATATAATATTAACTTCTCATTAAAAATTTGTTATCATTCTGGTATTAAATAACAAAACAATTTAGGATTACATGCAAACATTATTTTTCAAAGGAAGTAAATGGCCATTAGTACACCAGGCTGTTTGTAACTGTCTAAATATAGTAAAAGGAGAGGAAAAAGAAGAATTAGTATTCGCAGGAGATTACCTGATGAAACATAAGCAAAACAATGGTTTCCCTCCTAGGAGAAGTGTGTTGAAAAAACATGACATAAATTTTTTTTTATTTTTTTTTTTATTTTGAATTTCTTAGAATACAATAACTAACATCCCCAATAATATCATCTTTACATAATCAACAAGCAGTCATCTTATACTACAGGTAGAGGATAAATTCATGAAAATTTTCTATAATTTTTTTTACCTTGTCTTATTTAAAGGTTGCTTTATGCATGGAGATTATATGGTAATTAATTTTTTAACAAGCTGAAAAAAAGTTCAGTATATTTCTACAACTTGCAAATTTGTAAGTAAAATTTTATCCAACTTTAAGAGCAGAAGTGAAAAGTTGTGAGAATGAATATATTTTTAGGAGCAAAAACTGAGCAATTAATTTTCTGAAGCAGACACACGTAAATCTTCAGGTGATGTACACAAGGCTTATAATGTAGTTTAGTACAGAGAACATGTTTATGACCTTTGGCAATAGTAGATTGTCATAAGCAACACTTATTATATTGTATCTAATTCTGTCATATTTTGATCTCCCATCTAGCTGATAAGTTACACCTTTGTTTCAGTTTTAAATTTCAGATGTGTCAACAATATTTTTAGCAAATATACAAGATGATCTGTGTTTCTTTTTAATGGCATAATCTTTCATCACCAGCCTAAAAATATATTCTAAAATGTTATAATGTGTTTTTGAAGATAAACTTTCTGCAAGCTTGAAAAATTAAACTTTAAAAGTATCGTTGATTTCTGAATAGTGATCAATAAGTTTATAGCTTGAAACATTGTTATTAACAGAATTTTGACCTGAAATTTTAGATGTATAATGTTTGATCTCTGAGATTAATACCTTTTATATACCATGTCACTTCAGGATGCACGTGATCACGGTTCTCCACAGCTTTCTATCTTTTGTTGATGCTTTATCTTTCCTCTTGGTTTCTACGCTGATATCCATTCCCCCCAAACTCTTTACATAGATTATTTGCTGTTTTCCTCTGCCTCTTCTTCCATCAATATATCCTGTGAGTGTTAAATTTTCTAAACTCTCTTTCCTCATAATTATGTCAAATAAATTTCTATTGATTTTAAATGTTTAAAGTATTCAAGTGATGCAGCTTTTATTATTTTCTAAAGCACTTTTTTTGTGATGTTGAAGCTTAAATCTATAGAAGCATTGTTTTCTTTGATTTGAAGAATTTCTTTGCTTGGAGACATTTTCAATCCTTGATATCTGAAAATGGCTGTATATAGCTGATAGTTTAGATATTACTGAATGAATTGGATACCGTGAATGTCATCCATATAAGAGTCTAGATCTGATGAGGCTGAAAAATAAAAATATTACTCTGAGAATGAGAGCATTTCTTGTAAATTAGTAATGGTAAAATCTTTAGTTTCAGTTATCTTTTTCAGCATCGGTACTTGTAAAATCTCTCCTTTTTTACCTGAAAATTTTCTGTAGACCTTATTTTCCTGAATTATGGTGGAAGTCATTTACACTACTTACATTTTTCAGACTATTGTCCTCATCTTTGTCACCATATTTATCACAACGTTTTGGCCGTTGTATGCTTCGGACTTCTTCAGAGATGAGGCTTATAGTCTGAATAATGTAAATAGTGTACATAATACCTCATCAAGAAATATAGACAGAAAGCCATTTAGTTTTAATTAAAAGAAATGGGTCCATTTGGAAAAAACATTTTATATATTCTGACAATTCATCAGACTGCCAAGATCAAAATAAGTATTAACCTAAAAAGGATCAGCTTGTGACTCCAAATTGAAATCACATTGACTCATTAAAACTAAGTCCAATGATTCTGTAATTTAGCTCATGATCAAAAGCTTTATTGTAATCCAGTAACATAGTCATTTTCTATACCTGGCAAGACCGACAAATGAAACTGAAGAAATTGCTATCAAAGATAATAAACATAAGCTAGAATAATGGACTAAGCATCATTTGTAAGAAGACAGGATGTATGGTTGTCAGAGGAGAACATTCCATGACATGAAGGATGAATTGTAGATGCCAAAATCAAGCAAGTACAAAAATTGAAATATCTAGGAATTAGTTTAATAGAGGATAGAAAATGTAACACAAAAATATGGAGATACATTGGATTAGTGAAAAATACCTTCCAAAAATTAAGCATAAAGAAACAGAAAGATTCTATTAAAAACAAAGAAAAGAATGCTGAGCTGTCACACAATATCAGTCTTGTTATTGGGTTGGTGCAAAAATAATGACGTAATAATGTTGTTTTTTGACGTATTTTTTAACGTCAAAAAACGACATTATTACGTCATTATTTTTTCACCAACCTAATATATATATCAGTGAATGCTGGTTAATTTCTTTAGATGAAGTAGGGACTTAAGGCAATTGAAATGTGCTTCTACAGGAGGATGCTGAAAAAAATCATGGAATAAAAGTAATAGGGAAAATTTAAGGAAAATGTAAATCAGGAAAATGAGGGCTTTGAGAACTTGACACACACAAGATATGTTGAAGGCGTGAGGGGAAACAAGTAAGCTATGTAACAAGCATATTTAAATGGATGGCAGTACAAAGACTAGAAGTTGTAGAGTGAGTAACCATGGTTAAGTGTAAAACAAATGACATAACTATCCAACAAACAGAATTGATAAAGTTTGCAATATCAAAGAAAAGAACAGGGCAAAAAAATAATATGAAGGAAGCAAACAATATATGCAAAGCAAATTAATAGTAATAAGTCAAAGCAACAGTGATATGGTAAAATGTTCACAAACTAAAAATTGGTGTTCACACGTAAGAACAAGTTCAGAGAAGCGAATGTAGCATTATGACTTCAAGACAAGCCAGACCAGGTATGAGTCATATGAAACCAAGTATTTACCTTCTTTGTTGATGGGAAATAAATCCCAGCATGCATTTGTGTGCTTCTGCCTATAAATTGAGGAATGGAAAGAGTTTTATAGTCATTCATAATAAAGATTGATACCAGCTGGCGTCATGGTGAAAAGACAAAAGTTACAAAGTTTAGAAAGTTAAGGAGAGTCATGAACACCCATGTTCAGAAGGGACACAGCACACTGAAGTAGAAAAAAACGTCATTGCCTAAACTTAATATTTTGACCAATATAATGACTAGAAAAAAAACAATGTGTATAGAGATGTTTGAATGATAATATCTTGTTTCTGTAAATATTGTCCTGTTTACGTCATTCTGAATCTTAACAATGATTCAAATATAAATAGAACTAATTAACTAGCGTAAATAGAAAAGGGTAACAGACACAGAAAATTAATCAGCAATTAAAATACTAATTAGATGAATGACGAACTATCCTTGTCAGTGTGATTTAAACTCTTTAAAGTCTTCTGCTTCAGGTAAGAGTTTAATTTGTAAACAGCAATTAAGAAAGCAGAAGTTTTTTTTTAACTATTTATTTTCACTTTGTTGCCAATTAGAAGCTAATGAATAGTAATTAAAACTATTTTTAAAATATATATTGTGAATGTTCACATTTATCTAAAGAAAGTAAAGGTTTTTACTTCACACAAGATTTCTTCTATATTAGGATTGTTTTAAGAATCACAAAATTGGTCTCTGAGATTTTACAGTTATAACCAATATATATTAACAATCAATGTTTTGTTTTAAATACCATTAGGCAAAAAGAAAACAATTTTGACCAACAGAATTTAAGTGAGATAATAAATTGGTTTATAAATGGAGGTGAATCAGAGTTTGATCTCTTCTTTGTTCTCAAACATAACATTTTTTCACACTGGTTACAACAGTGTGAAATTGAGCCCATTTTCTGAGGCAAAATATTTTTGGTGATAATTATGTTTATAATATTTCTCTCCAGAACTGAAAACGAAGAGAGAATCTACAGCCAAAATATTATTATTCAATCAAGAAGAAAAATTGTCTTTGACAAAAAAAAGCACTATAACTGATACACTGAGCAGATACAGAAAGAAAACTGTAGGAAATCCTAAGGGAAAACCAAAAGAAAGGATGAAACATCAATTGTAAAAAGATAGAATGTATGGCTGTCAGCAAAAGGAACAGCACAACATGTAAATTACAAATTGGAGATACCAAAATGAAGCAAGTAGAAAAATTTAAATATCTAGGAAAATCAAAATCTGATGGTGCATTGGGATAGCAAAAGGTGCCTCCTAAAAACTAAGCAAAGTATTAAGAAACAGGAAAATTTCATTTGAAACAAAGAAAAGATTACTTAACTGTAATGTGATGTAATATCAGTCCTCTTATATTGCATTGAATGCTGGACAATCTCATTGTAGATGAAGAAGAGACTTTAGACAATAGAAATGTGGTTCTACAGAAGGATACTGAGAATACCATGAACTGAACATGTGAGCAATGACAAAGTTTTAGAGAAAATGAAAACAAAAAGGACACTTAGCATCAGAAAGAGATAACTGAAATTTCTAGGGTCATAATGAGGAATGAAGGCTTGGAGAATTTGACACTCACAGGAGATACTGAAGGCAAGAGGGATACAGGAAAGTAGTACATAACTAATGTGATTGTTTAAATGGCTGGTAGAACAGGGATTATGAGTAACTGGATTAGAGGTTTATCCTTTGTTTCCTGTTTAGGATTGGGTTTCCAGTTCCTTTTAAAGTCTACTTCCATGCTATATCATTTAGTCTTTGACTGAACTAATTAAATCTTGTCTTCTTTAAGTCTAGAGTTAGCTGTTATTCTTCCTGCAAAGCCCTAAGAACTTTTTCCCCTTTTTTATGCTAATACAACATCTCAAAGTAATGCTCTACCTTGAGTAGCATTTGAGCCTTTGGGTAAAAATTACTAAAAAAGAAAAGAGAAGACAGACTTCATTGAGAGTTACAAAGAACAGGATATTGTGGAGAACCATGATTGTAAGGGACATGGTTCATTGAAAAGAAGTTGAGCAGAAGAGCTAATAAACTAATACTAAATACAGTTTCATACCATTCTACCTTATTTCTGCCATGGTTCGTCTTCCTTTGTGTCATATCCCTTCAAAATGTAGGCAATCATGTCCTTCCACATCCTCCTGTTCCTTGCCATACTTAATAAGTTTTGTCTTTCTGTTATTTTTCCCAAATCTTGTTTTACCATCCATTTACTCAAGCTCATCTTATATGCTGTTTTCCTCTGTCCCTCTTTCCCTCAATCTGTCCTGTGAGTATCAGATTTTCCAAGCCTTCTTCCCTCATTATGTACCCCAGAAATGTCAACTGCCTCTTCTTGATGTTAAGTATAAGTTTCATTTTTATTTTTATTTTCTCCAAAACCTTGTGATTGCTCACATGTTGGGTACATAGTATCCTCAGTGGTTGACTAAAACTCATCCTGAGGAAATGTTCTAAGATATACAGGGAGTGATGAGTAAATTGTTGCTATTCTATATTTTTAATTTCGCACATAAATGTTGCTTGTTTTAGATTTTGTCAACTGTACAGTATAATAGGGTCAGTTGGGCACTGTCTGTAAGAAAAAGTTCACCATGATGTAACTCACTCTGCCAGAAATGTGGACATGGCATGCAATGCTGCTTGACATTTGCACCAAAAGCTCCAATACAAACATTTCAGAGTGTTTGGGTATCAATCTGAGGACAGTACAGAGGATTTGGAAAGTGTTGGATGAGTCTAATGGTGATTACTAAGGTTTGGCAGATCAGTAAATTCTCTCTGATTGTTCTGATAAGAAAAGAACTCCGAAATTTGTTGATGAGAGCCTCAGACTCAACATGGAGGCCTACATCAAGTGCCTTGAGGAGGTAGTGATATCCTGGGTCAAGAGGGTGGATGCTGGAAGACCTTATGTCTGCCAACAGGACTCTGCACCATGCCACAAAAGCAGGAGAACACAGTCATGGTTGTCAGACAATTTCTGCAACCACATAATCCCTTACATCTAGCCACCTGACATCCCCAGACTGCAACCCTCTTGATTATTATTTGTGGGGCATAGTTAAATGAAAGACCAACAAAACCCCTTGTAATACCAAAAGATGAACTGAAGGTAAAGATTATGGCAGTATCCACCAACTTAAACTAAGAGACCATCCAGAAGAGATTTTTTTACAGCAAAGTTCAACCTCTACAAGGACCAGGAGTCAATCAAGGTAGAGGGCTACATTTGGAGGCCATTTGTGTGTAAAGGAGCAGAAGACAATGGTTTATTCCAGGCTTGAATGGATTAAGATGGAGGTGATCAGGAAAACATCCACAGACTCCCAACAGGGAGTCTGTTTCATAGGACAGTGGTTTGTGGGAAGCTGTTTTAGTGGAACTTACTTCTCACTGATGGGATACAGAGGGAATGTAGTTGGTTTGCAACTATGTAAGTGGCATGGCATGTTCTTTCTGTGAAGGTTTGCCTTGGTGGGGACCAAAGGAATGTATATGAAATAGTAGTAAAGCAGTGAGTGGCTTATCACATCCAACCTTTTGGGGAGAGGTTGAAAGGTGGAGAATAGTTTATCACCCATAAGGGCTTGAAGATGCTATTGAACTTTATTAAGGCTGGAGAGTGCAGTCTGGATGGCTCCTGCCTAAGTATGACAACAGTACTCTATGCTCCATTTTTGGCCTGATCTGGCTCTTGTAAAGGTAGAGGATAGCAGAAGAGGTCAAGTACTTACTGGAGTGGTACAGGGAGCCCAAAATTTAACCTTATCCTCAGCAATGGATCATATGCATGTGTTCCACTTGAGGTTGGGTGTGAGTTTAGGCTCAAAAGTCTTTCATGGCATAGTGATTCCCTGAGAGGAGCTCTGTTCATCAAGATTAGTGGTTGTTCAGGGTTATATCAGCAATGATGGAATGTAACTAGCTTGGGCTTCAAGGGATTGAATGTAACCATCATTTTTAACACAATGAGTAGTTTGTGCATGAATGGTAAAGAGTTCAGTCATAAATCTCCAACCAATGAGAGTTTTAGAGCAGAGCCCATATATAGTCATATCATTGACACATGCAGGAGATTCTGAAGTCATCTGGAGGCCATGGTTGAAATCAATGGCGATTTTATTGAATAATTTTACATTTTAGTATTTCAAGATATTTTTGTGAAATTTTGGTAAATATAGCTGTAAAAAAATATGGTAGTGCTATTTTCATTTCTGTATAATTTAGATGACAATTTATCCATCGCGTGCGTGTGTATATATATATATATATATATATATATATATATATGTATATTTATTCCTAACATTGTCTTACATATGGTACTTAGAATTTCCATCATTGTAATATTGCCCTGTCTGTGCAACCCTTGCAGAGAGGTAAGAACCCTACTAAAAATGGTGCCACCAATTAAATGCTTATAGACTGAAATATAAATGACGAGTATTGGCTTATCTCCAAACCAAGTAAATGGTTATAATCTCCAATATAAATGATCAGTCAGTATCTATTCCTGGACCAAATAAGTACTTATAGACCCAAATATAAATGACCATATGAAAACTTCACAAATATAATTAAAAAAGATCAATTTTGACATTAAATAACCCAACAAATGTTGATACATCATAAAATCGAGCAGCTTCAACCTAATTTGACACTAACTTACTCAGGGTTTGAACTCATTATTTCCTGGAAATCATATGGGCATCACTTTTGTCTGCTAGGTCATATCTTCAGGATACTTTCCTTTAGAATTAAAAAAATGTTTTTTGACAGTGGAACTTGGTTAATGATGTTTAGAATTTTCTTGGAATAAAAACACTAAATAATCAGAACATTGTTGAGTTATAACAAAAGTACATAGTCATCTGCTTATAATACTAATATAAACAAGATGAAGTAACCTGTCTGAGGCTAAGTCAATATATTGGAGTGAACCAATTATGTTATGGCTATCAAATAGCAAAGCCACAAATGAACTGATAATCATTAGATATATTTATTCTATTTCCATTTAAAAAAATCACTTTTAATTCTTTCATTCATATTAGAGTAAATTTATTGCCAAAGCATGATTGTTTTAGATATTTCTGTCTCAACTTTACTAAAAATGTTTAGCTGGTCCATATAAAAATTACAGTTTTGAATTTGAGTGATGGACAGTTTTTTTTTTCAAAAACAATGTTTTATTTTTTATATGTTTGATTATTCAGTAACTCTTCCATTTCAGTCAATTAATTTTAATGCATATTATTAGGAAAAGATGAAAAGCTTCTTAACTCCAGATTGTTGCAGTTCAAGTTTGATCAGAATAGAACTGAAGATGAGAGGAGTGTACACAATTAAACTGCATATCTTTAATTAAAGAAAAAATTACAAAAATCAATCAAAACCATTGATCAATGAAGAAGTGATTGCTGTGGTGGAAAATAATCCAAAAACCTCAGTCAAAATTTGTAGCAGAAAAGTGTTTGGCATGAAAAAAATAGATAATTAATTTTATTGAGTTAGAAAAAAAGATCAGACAGATACGTACCTGCATTAATCATGTTGAGTAGTATGAAATCCTGATTGCATCATCCTTCATTATTAAGACTAAATATTGTACCTGTGGAGTTTGGTACAGAATTTTGTTTTTTACATTCAAAATGAATGAACACTTAGTGAACACTTGTTTTGGAAGGTTTATTTTCTTTTGTATACAAATACAAACTTGTATCCTCCTTATGAGACATAGTTTGTAGCTTGCAATATGTTGGAGCAAAGGGAAAGAAAGTTCTTTGATTATTAGTGGAGTGGACAAACGTGTCACACTTTCTGGTTTATATTGAGGTCAGTAAGTGGTCAGAGAGTGTAGTGAGTGAAAACAGGATTGTTCTTCACTTTGGTACAGGATCTATGATCTTTTGTTTTGCTTATACAAGTATCTAGTTTCAGAAATGAAGTTAGTTGATTGACTTGTCCATACAAATGCTGACATTAAGGAGATGATAATCAGGTAATACTTTTCAGGGATTTAAGAAATTATTTTATTTGTTTAAACTTTGCCAACTTCTATAAAACAAAGATCTACACAATGGTTAGATTAGGATAGAAAGCTGAAACATCAATCAAAACTATGCCATCATTTCATGAAGGTTATATTCAACATTTCCAAATACAGGAATGGCTTGAAACATCAGAGCATGATTCAAAGTAACCAAAGTACATTATATACATTATAGGATATTAGAATTCTCCAAAACTTATACTGGGAACAAAACTGTTCTTATTTTTAGTACTTCTCAGTTATTTCTTACCTGTTTCCACTGACTTCAATTACACACTGCCCAACCCAGGGATTGAACTGACAACCACTACTATGTACAAGCAGTAACTGAGCAGTACTAAAATTGGAGATATTTGGAATAGGCATGGCATGTGGAACTAGAACAGTCTACCCCAGTGGATGAAATAAAGGGTTCGGTTTAAAATACCAATCACCTGAAGAAGGCCAGAGTGTGCAAGGGTCGAGACATTGTGAATATGGCAACAAAGATGCCAACAGTAAAAAGGATTAAACTTCTCCAGACATGATCAAATTGAAGAAGCCTTCAGCAAAGGAGAGACTCTTTTAAAAAGGATTTTGATGCATTGTTAAGAATTGGTAAAATACATGTACTGAGACAGAAGGTGAATATTTTGATTGCATAATTAATTATATGAATTTATCACAATTACATTTCAAGTTGAACGATTTGATAAACTATTAATTTTTTGACTGCTTTAAAAGATCTTTTGATTTTTCTTTTATTAAGTTCAACAGCTATTAGCAATGAGTCAGGCAGTAGACTTTTCAATTTTAATTTTCTTTCAATACAAAACTTTGATAATGATTAATTTGAATTTAAAGCTAAATTTCACAGTTTCAAAGATGCATTCTCTTTCTGTAGTTGTGTAAATAATTTTAACATGACATTGTCACATTTGTCAAGTAATACAGTATTTGAAAGCTCAAGCTATAATAAAAATTTTGTGATTGAATAAAAATGCGAATTGTCAACATTTGGTGATAAATTTAGATACCAGTCTTTATAGAAATGTAGTAATTGTTGGATTATCACTTTATAGATTTTACGTAATAAATGGTGTACTGCATATACCCATGTATAAGCTGACTTCTTATATAGTGCGACCCCTGAAATTATTTGCATGAATTTTAACCCCACCAGAGAAAATGTGTATAGTGTGTTATTTAGTGTAAAAACTGAACATAAAAACATTACTTTGAACAATGTTTTTTCTGTAATGTCAGCACGAGGAATAAAATTGATAGATTCCCACTGTATAAATAATGTTTTCACATTCCCATTTTTTTTAATGTGAAGATTTTAGCCATATATAAAACTATGCACCACATTTTGGTTATATGTGTATTAAAAAAATTGTTTCACAAAGTTTGTCATCTTTAGAGGAATATATATATTATGAAGATGACCAATTCAAGATCCATTGATTCATACAAATATTAGTTTATCAAGCTTCAGTGGTTATTTAATGCTAATTTCTTTAGAAGACATGAAACACAAATTTCCCTGCACATTTTCATATTAGACATTGCATTCTTTCTTTAACTAAAATTAAACTGACAGGGAATCTGCTTTGTTCAGTACTGTTAATGAAAAATGGAGGACCTGTGTGTGTGTGTGTGTGTGTAATGCTGTTTTATCACCTGTTCATCTACTCATCTCTTCTCCTCACCCCTCAAAAATCAACACAAATATTATTTTGAAAGCAATTTATATTAAACTGATAAATTAATCTAATTTGTGTTGTAGCCTATGGCTCTGGTTTGTTCATAATTCTGGAAGAACTGTCTCCAATGATATTTTGGATTAATTTTTTTATCATTAAAAAAAAATCCTGTTATCTTTGTTAAAGAATAACATTTTGAGATAAACTCATGAATCTAATAAATTTCACTTGGCGAGAGAATGAAATATTAAAAAACTATTTATAAATATTAAAATGTGAAGGGTTATTAAAGAATAGAAGTTATATTTCAAAATACATTATCCATGTTTCAACAAAATTGAAAATGATTTTTTAGAAAAAAACAAACTGCAGAAAGAGACAGTTGAAATTTCTGGCACACATAGTGAGGCAAAAAGGCTTAGAGAATTTAACACTCAGTGGCAAGAGAAGCAAGGAGATACAGTGAATAAGCTACTGAAAAGGAGCCAGGATAAAATGTCAAAAGTTACTTAGAACAAGAAAAGACGGGAAGTTGTGGAGGGCCATGATCATCCACATCTTGAATGGGTACAGCACATAAAAACGAAGAATCTAGTTAAAGTAAAATTGCCTTTGAGATTATGGATGAATGTATTGCAATATATGATTTTTAAGTAAAAAATCAGTACAAGTGAATTTACCGTTTGAATAAAATACTTTCTGTTTTGTCTATGTTTAGCTCTGAGCAGAACAGAATGAAAAGTGTATTTAAATGATAATGTTTTTTAAACAGAAAATAAAGAATGACAACCCAATTAACATTTAAAAAGTAAACAAGCTGGCAAATTTTTAAAAGTGTTTTAGAATCATAACTTTATCTTCTGACCCATGATAATATAAGGATTATATAAAAATATCTCTCACACCTGATCTGGTGCTTCTGCTATATATTTAGAGATTCTTGATAAATTCCAAAGAAGAATCAGCAATGTTATTAATCCTAACCTGGCATCTTGGCTTCAGTCACTTTCCTACTGCTGTAATGTAGCTTCCCTCTGCCTTTTCTATAAATATTTTCATGATAATTTTTCTGATGAGCTTTTCTGCTTGGTACAGTGACTTCATGAATTTAAGTGCAGTACTAGATTGGCAGTTAAGTCTCATCATTTTACAGTTGAAATTGCTAGATGTAACCATAGGTTCTTTGCTAACAGTTTCTACTCCCTAACTCCTCACTTTTGGAATGCTATTTCAATTTATTGCTTTTTAATTAACTTTGATCTTCAAAAATTTAAATGGAATGTCAATTGTTATCTTTCGTCTTCCTAATTCCTTTTCCATCTCCTCAATAGGTTTTTTTTTATATTCTTTCATACTCAGTAATACCTTGTATCTTAGTGGCTTCATTACCTTACTAAGAGTGAAATGATTTAAAAAAAAAAAAAAAAAAAGAAGGGCTGCTGAAAGGTTCTTGGACATATCCATTTTTCAAAATCTGACCAAATGATTAAACATCATTTTATTTTGGAATATCATCTCAGATGAGTTGTTTTTCAACACTCTCATTTAGAGTATTGTATTGGTCTAAAAAATAGATTTTAATAAGGCTTGCTACAATATGAAAAATGCTGGAGAAATGTTATTATAAGTAATAAAGAATAAGAAAGAAGTAATCCTGTAGAGATTTACTCTGCTGAACTTTGCATACTCCCAAATCAATCTGGGTTACATGTTTATATATGGGGAGTTCTACTAGGGTGAAATATTTACTTCAGTTTTAATTATTTATTACTACACTATGTATGATACCAATGATCAACTATTACATATTGACATTGATGATTAGTGATCAGCTATTATGTATTGGTATCAGTGCTCGGCTATTGCATATTGATACCTGTGATTAGCTATTGCGTATTGATATCTTTGATTGGCTATTGCGTATTGATGTCAGTGGGTGGCTATTGCATATTGATATCAGTGAACAGCAATTGTATATTGGTAAAATCAAAGTAAGATTTGATCTTTGGTTGGTTGATTAAAAGTTAGGTAGATCAAATAAACTGATATTTTTCCTTATACAGTGCAAATCACACATTTCATAAGCTTTTTATTTCTATGACAGAAAGAACTAGATTGAAGCTTTATGTCTTTGAGAAAACACAAGATGATACTTTGTCCTGCTTTGATGAATTTTCCTTTTAAATGTTTTAATCTTCACAAGAACATGAAAAAAATCACTTTGGATAAAAATTAAGCTATACATTATCAGAACATTGCCATTATCCAGAATAGATTGTTGTATGAAATTCTTTGAACATATTTAACTCTCAATTTTTACACGTTGTCTTAAACTAATATAACTCATTTAATGATATTTCAGTTAAAATGTTTCCGATGAGATGGCAATAAATGAAGATGACTTTAGTATACATTTGATATCTGTAG
This sequence comes from Acanthosepion lycidas, assembly GCA_963932145.1. NCBI lineage: Eukaryota > Metazoa > Mollusca > Cephalopoda > Sepiida > Sepiidae > Acanthosepion > Acanthosepion lycidas. Next base: position 79,422,670 of record OZ010576.1, read on the forward strand.
CAATAATGTGTTTTACATTACTAATTAACCATTTATACTTTTCCTGTAAGGAAGTGTTAAATGCTAGCAAAACTAATTAGTGCATTCACAGAAATGACTTTAGCTGTAATTGAATTATGTAAATGCAATCACTAAGTAGTGTACAAATTTGAGAAGAAATTGAAATACTTCAGTTATAATTAATTCATTTAATAAGTCATTCTAGAAACCTTTTAGCTTGAAAATAAAAAATAAATAATTGAATATTTACTGTCCCAAAAAGAAAAACAATTTTGAAAAAGTCTTGTATATTCACTTGCAATCAACTTTGGATTTAATATATATATATATATATATATATATATATATATATATATATATACATACACACACATGATGATTTCAGGAGTAGGGGGAAAAGATTTATGAAAATATTGAAGGCGATATGTAAACTCAATAAATTTAGTTTGCTGACTGAAGAAAAATATAACCTTTGTTTACTAAAATAGTTGACATTTTTTAAATCATTTCACCCCAAGCAAGGTGATAATGCCACAGAGACAGAGGGCGGGGGTTATAGGAAATAAAAGAGAATGAGAGTACTTTAGTGAGTAGAAAGGAGAAAAGAACAGGATTCAGGAAGACAGAAGATGGCGATTGATGTTACATTTACATTTTTAATGATTGTAGGTGACAGGGAAGCAAGAAATCAGGCGTTACACAGGTGAGAAGTGTGTGAAAAGAAAATATCAGAATAAAAATGACAGTTGCATGATGTTTGTTCAGCAGTAAAATGGTGAGACCTAGTTGTCAATCTAGTAGCATGCTTAAATTCATGCAGTCAAGGCACTAAGGAGAAAAGCTCATCAGAACAATTGCCATGAAAATATTTGTAGAAAAGACAGAGGCAAGGCTTGTCATGTCAATGAGAAAGTGACTGTAGTTGAGATACAAGGTTAGGATCAATTACATTACAGACTGTTCTTTGAATTTTGTCAAGAATCTCAATTTATATAGTAAGAGCATCCAGACCAGATATGGCAGCAATATTCAGTGCATGGATGATTGGTAGATTTATAAATGTGCAATTTCTCAACAGTAAGTTATAAATATTGATACTAAGATCTTAAAATGGTCAGTTTTCAATTTGAGCATGATGATTGTATGAGATTCAGACTTCTACGAAATGCTTAGGAACAAATGAAACCAAGTTCTTATGTCTGGTGATGTGACTATATTTTAGCAATAGATATTTTATGATATATCATGGTCTGATGATGAAACTTAAGGTGTGAAACCTCTGTCACCATGTAGTATTGGTTTCTATTTTGAGATTCTTTTATATATATATATATATATATATATATCACAAAAATTGACTGCTAACACACACACAACCACAGGGCAGGATCATAGGCATTGTAAACTCCACAATCCTTTCATTAGCTGCATAAGAGGTGCTTCACTAGGGCAACATATGGTTTTTGAATTCAGAATTTTCATTCTCCAGCACTGGTTACCACCCAGAGCTATAGGGCCCAGTTGGCTACTTATCTATAGTTGGAGACTATATATATATATATATATATATATATATATATATATATATATATGAAATATAAAAGGGGACACTGAGATCAGTATTGTTTCACACTTGAATGCACTCTTCATATATATATATATATATATATATATATATATATACACATACATATTATGCACATATAAACAAAAGTAAATGTAATAATAATAATAATCATCATCAAATTAAGTAATAAATAATAAACAATTAGTAAAATTTAACAAACCCCACTATAAAATAGCTACAAATAACTGCATTCGTATCCACAATATTCTTATTCAACAGCTTTTAGAGAAATTTGGAACATAACTGTTTCTGCCCACACAATAACCGTTAGGATAATGCAATAGACCTTACTACCCACAATGCAACATTGACCATCATATGGAAATAGTTGAGTCAGAAAACAACTCATATAGCCTGAAGATTATGTTCAAGCATGAAACAGACTGTCACCATGCCTGAAAACCATATTTTTATAATCACACACAAACACACACACACACACACATATATATATATATATATATATCTATATATATATATATATATATATTTATAATATGCCACATACAAGGGGATGATGACAAGTTCTTGGTCTAACCAAATTACTTATTATTTTCAATGGATGAATATCAACAGACATGTTGGGAAGTAGACTGGGTTGAGAACTTACCCTTACTCGTATGTAAGTATGTATGTATGTATGTGTGTGTATGTATATATATATATATATATATATATATATATATATATATATATATATATATATATGTATATATATATATTAGGTTGGTGCAAAAATAATGTCGTTTTCTCACATGTTACTATGTGGGAAAACAACATTATTTTTGCACCAACCTAATATATATATATATGTGTGTGTGTGTGTGTGTCTGTGTTGGAGCAAAATTGACAAGAATTTGTGGGATGAATTTTCATAAGAATTAATTTTAGCTTAAAGTGGTATTATAGGATTTGAATTGATGCTTGACAGTACTTAAGGTGTCGTGAGCAGCTGAAAGTGATGTATGGTTAGAACTGCTACTTTGTAGCACTTGACATGTCACATTAGAGCTCAAATTAATATATACCTTTTTTCATGTTGCTTTTTTTAAAATACTAATACTTTGTATTAGTCGGCATGTTATAAACTGTATCCCAGGATACGTAAGACCAACAGAAGCCTCATCTATCAAAGTATTGCTATTAAAGACACATTGTTTTAACTGGATGCCTTTGAATGTTTAATAGTTGTTGTTTGATGTTACTAGGGTTATAGGCACACATATAACAACTATGCAAGAATAACTTTTTATTGCCTGTTATTCATCAAAATGCAGATGTGCAGGTCAGTCAGTTATATGCCATACATGACTGACGAAGCAGATTTTTTCCCACAGTAGGTTGCTATTTCTTTCTGCGGTAGACCAGTTGCCATCCAAGGCTAGAGAACCTGTCTGTCCTGCTATTTACCCATAGTTTGGATGGGGGGAGAAAAAGAGGATTTATATCTTTCTGAAGGGTATTAGCGTGTAAGTGAATGTAATGTATTTGACTGGAATTCGAACTTGTATCTCCGATTCCTCAATCTGAGCCGCTATCCATTACTCCACCATGCCTCCATGTGCAGGTAGTGTAATGAATAGCAGCTTGTCTTGTTCATTATATTCACTTATATGCAAAAATCCTTGGAAAGACTATGAATGCATCTCTTCTCCCCACGGCTATAGGTTAAATAGCAAGGCAGGCTGTGATCTTTGGAGAAGAACAAGTCTGAATTCAAAACCTGGTTGGGAATGGGGATAGTAAGTCCATGCTGTAAAAACCTACTTTCTACAGGAACCACAGCAGCACTGCCTAGTGTTTTCAATAAGAATGTATGTTTCCATTGTTTACAAATTATATAACATCTTTCTCTTGATCTGGTACTCAGTATCAGTTAATTCCCCAAAAACACATGGTGCAGTAGATAAAAGTGTTGGTTGAGTAATCCAAAAGAATTATAAATTCAATACCTGGCCACAGTAGAGGAACAAAAAATTGGAGAGTTGATTTACTAAGAGGAAATAACTGAAATATCCAAAAATGTATGACTTTGGAGTTAGAACTATCTACCCCCATGGACTAAATAAAGGGTTCAGTTCGAAATTCCAATGTATATCCTGTGAAGAGTGTTTGATTGTACAATGACCAAAATGTTGTGAATATGGCAATAAAGATGAGGACGACAATCCGAACGATGTAAGTAGTGTAAATAGTTAAAATACTCAGAAATAAAGACAGTTATTGACTGGTGTTTGAAAAAGATTAATTTATTATATTTTATCCCTCAGTTCCTTTCGATAAATCAATGTCCACAAAAGTTCCAATTAAAATAAAAAAATAAATTTTACACAATAATTATTTACTATAAACATAATATTCCTCCTTTCAAATGCACTTAACTCACTGCTAAATATTAACCACATAAATTGAGCATTATAGAGGGAAAATGTTAGATCAAGGTTCAGTTAATAACTGAAGAACTTTGTAGGCTATCATTATCTGATCTACACTTGAGTAACTTTTGTCTGCAACTTAATAGATTTAACAGGCTGTGATAAAGTCATTTTATTATTTGTTTTTTTGTCTTGTGTTTTTTTTAAAAATTATTTTCAAGAATAAAAGAAAATCAAAAGTGAAAGATTTCTGGTGATTTCTGGAATGATCAAAATAAACCAACCATATGCTCATTTTGCTTACAGAAGAACGAAACTTTTAAAAATGATAAAAAAATATTCATTAAATAATTTTCTTTTTTCCAAAAAAGCTTGAATGGAACATTGCAGCAAAGACACTTTCAAACAAGTTGATTTTTCTTATTTATAAAATGAGGAGAAAAACATCACATTTCTGGGTTTTTTGGTTATTATTTTTTTGTTAAATGAAGAATTGTGCTTAATTAATTTTAAATATGAGAGTAAAAATTTCATGATGAAATCAAAATATTCTTTTGATTTGAATTTCTTCATCTAAAGCTTTTTAAAATTAAAATTTCATTTACTTTTTTTGTAAGTTGGTCTGGAAATTTGAAGGCTACAGCTGCAAAACAATGAATTCTCAACAAAAATCCTTAATGAGATGGGAGAGTTTCATGAATAAAAGGATCCTTTCAAATCAGAAATAGGAATTCTGTTCACTATAAAATATTAAATTGAGAAATATTTCTTATTAATTTTGATGGAACTAAAAAAGTATAGAAAACGAACATTCTTTAATTAGATGTCTATTACTGCCCTTCAAACAATTCTCTGACCAAATGGATCCACTATAAAAATTGAATTTTTAAAGAAAATTTATTCCAGTGATATTCATCACAATAGTATACCATTGTAATAAATTGGAAATTGAAAAATAACTGTTTTAGTTGACAAATAAATAAATATTTTTATCTTTTATTTAATTTTCTTTGCTGTAAATTATGTTTCATGCTCATGAGGAAGAGTAGCTTTTATCCATTTTAAAATATTTAATTCATTCATTTTAAAACTAATTTGAGGATGTAATAATTTTATTTTTTATTTATCAAAGCCATATCAATCATTATTAGCTTTCCATTCATTACAATTTTTATCTGCACTTGATAATGCCTGTGTTTGAAATGAAAAGAAAAAAAATATACTTTTAGTTAAAGAATTAAATTTTAAAGTGCTTTTATCTTGCTTTCTTGCAACTCTTGCTTGCTGTATAAGGTCATTAAAATCTTTGTTATAGACAAAGTAAAATAGATTCAATTAATTGCAGTATAAATTTTAAAAAGAAATTGTTGCAAAATAGGACTTTGAATATTTCCAAATATATAAAATAAAAGCTCAGCTACAATTGGACATCCAGAAAGCAAAACAAAAAACGAATTTTTAATTAAGTGTACGTTTAAAAAAAAAATTTTTTTAGTTATATGCTTATAGAATAAAAATAAAAAAAATTCAATTACTATGTATATTCATGCAGAAATCCATTGCTGTTTGAAATGTTAGGTTTAAATTTATTTTCCTTTTTTTCTTAATAGGAAAAAGGGAAAGTAAATATGTTTTAAATATATATTAAATTACTTTAAATATATTCATATATATTTTAAATTTTCTTCACATGAAAGTAAGTAATGCTTTTAAACTATTTGAGATAAGAACAATATCTATTCAAGTTGGAATTTTTATCTCTGTTAATAGATTAAAATTCAATGAGTATCTGTCTCTGTTTGAAGAGAATATGCTTTGGTTTATTTAAGAATTGTTGACTGAACATGTGAGCAATAACAAAGTTTTAGAGAAAATGGAAACAAAAAGGAAACTTGCCTGTAATATTGCTGTCATATATGGTTGGTGCTTCTGCTGTACATCTTGAGGTCCTTGACAAAATCCAGAGACAAATATGCAAGATGATAGGCCCTGATTTGGCATATAGTCTACAGTTGCTATCCCACAGACGTGGTGGCTTCCCTCTGTCTCTTCTACAAGTATTTCCACAGCAACTGTTTTGACGAGCTACTTTCACTGATTCCCGGACTACATGAATTTAAATGAGCTAGCTGGCTGGAATCTCAGTCCCACCCTTTCATTGTCAAAATGGTTAAATGTAACTGTCTCTTCTACTCAAACAGCTTTTTCTCCTGCACTTTCCATCTGTGGAACTCCCTTCCCCTTACTTGCTTTCCTGATGACTATAATCTTCAAATATTCAAGTGTAATATCAATCGACATCTGACACCCTGAGCTTTTTCCTTGTCTTTCTCTATTTTCTTTTCTCAAACATACCCCTTTACTCTTGTTCTCAATCCTCTGTAACCCCCCTTGCGTGCTAGTGGCACTCCTGCCTTGCTTGGGGTGAATTGCCCTAAAAAAAAAAGAACAGCAGAAAGAGATAGTTGGAATTTCTAGAGCACATAAGGAAAGAATGCTTGGAAAATTTGATACTTACAGTACAGATTGAAGGCAAGAGGGACAGAGGAAAACATTGCATAACCTTCCTATCAAACTTGAGTAAATGGATGGTTTGTGAGCAATGGCAAAGTTCTAGAGACAATTGAAAGAAAAAGGGCACTTATACTTAACATCAGAAAGAGATAGTTGAAATTTCTAGGGCATATAATGAGGAAAGGTTTGGAAAATTTGATGCTAACAGGACAGATTGAAGACAAGGTAAACAGAGGAAATTGATGACAGAATGGAGTTTAGGAGAGATACTAAATGTGCGTTGGGTGAGTGAAAGGTGCTTTCCAAAAAGCAAAGTATTAAGAAACAGAAAAACTTCATCAGAAATAAAGAAAACTGTTGAGTGATTAGCCATGGTCAAATGAAAAAGAAATAACAGAACTGTCCTACAAAAAGAATTAACAAAGTTTACAATAAAAAGAAAAAGGAACAGGGCAAAAATAAAATAATATGAAGCAAGCAAGCAAGCAAAAAATATATGCAATGCAAATTAACAGGTAAGAAGGTAAAAAGTTCACAAACTAACAATTGGTGTCGATACACAAAAGCAAGGCCAGACAAGTGAATGCAGTGGTCTGTCTTTTAGACAAGGCAGATCTGGCTGAGTCATGTTAAACTGCAAACCAGCCCATTTTATTGGCTAAGAAAAATATCCCAACATGCATTTGTGGACTTCTGCTTATAAAAGGGGAGGTGGAAATGCTTTGCAACAAAAACAGTACTGATCTGTTATGTAATATCAGTCCTCCTATATAGCAGTGGATGTTGAACAATATCCTCACAGATGAAGGGTAAACAGAAGGATGCTGAGAATAATATGGTCTGAACATTTGAGTGACAATGAAGCTTTAGAGAAAATGGAAACAAAAAGAACACTAATACTTAACGTAGGAAAGAGTTGAAATTTCTAGGGCATGTAATGAAGAAAGAAGGCTTGGAAAGTTTGATAAGAACAAGACAGATTGAGTGACAGAGAAAATGGGTAAATGGATGGTAAAAGAGGGTTTAGAAATCTGAACATGCTTTGGAATAGCAAAGGATATCTTCCATGAAAAGTATTAAGTGACATAAAGAAAATTCATTAGAATCAAAGAAAAGAGTACTGAACTTACTTATGTAATATCAGTCCTCCTATTTGGCAGTGAATGCTGGACAATCTCCTCACAGATGAAGAGGAGAATTGAAGCAACAGAAATGTGGTTCTACAGAATATGTAAGCATGACAAAGTTTTAAAGAAAATGGAAAGAGGGTTTGGAAAATTTAATACTCATAGGACAGATTGAAGACAAGAGTGACAGAAGAAAAATAATACATAACATACTTAGCAAGCTTGAGTAAATGAGTGGCAGAACAGGCTTTAAGAGAGATAAAAAGACAAAATTTATTAAGTGGTACAAAAGACAGGAAATTGTGGAGAGCCATGATAGTCAACATCCTGAATGAATGTAAAAAAGATAATAAAAAACATTTATTTCTATCTGAGAGTGGGTTCAAATTTCCATAGAATAAGTGAAATTAATTGATTAATTCTTTTCACAACTTTTGTATTTGTCTCTCCTTTAATATGGAACATTTAAGAGAATAGTTTTGCAATACAGAAATGCTTCTATTAGATTTAGTTATAGATTAATGCTTTTAGCAGAAACCTAGTTGACCTTGCCAAATATAACTTGGACCTTTTATTTTTCTACACAGGTTAATAATTTGATATTGTGTCTGTTAATACAATCAATCCTGACCAGGCATTTTGTTTCCAGTCACTTTCTCACTGATGTGACATGGCTTCCCTCTGTCTTTTATACAAATATTTTCATGGCAAGTGCTTTAAGAGCTTTTTTCTCTGGTGACCAAACTGCATAAATTTAAGCATGCTACTAGATTGACAACTTGGTCTCAACTATACTGTTGAACTAACTAGATGCAACCACTATTTTTGATCAAACAGTTTTTTTTCTCACACTTCCCACCTGTGGAACTTCCTTCCAATTTATTCCTTCCCTGATAACTACAATCTTCAAAAATGTAAATACAATGTCAATTGCCATCTTCTGTTTTCCTGAAGCCTGTTCCTTTTTTTGTCCTTTCCTCAATCCACCCCATTTTCAGTCTTCTTATTCTCTTTCACTTTCACTCTCTGTAGCCCCCTGCATTTTAGTGGCATTATTGCCATACTTGGGGTGAAATGATTAAAAAAAAATCACAAGATTACAGTTCTGTTTCAAAAGTGATCCGTAAATATTAGAAAACATTTTAACAATGTAAGAGGGCATGAAAACAATCCTGTGATAAGATGATTAAATTGCCTAAGCATAATGTTTATAAATACGAAATAAAAAAACAAAAATTACTTTATATACATGCTTCGAAGCAGTAAGCAGCTGACATCAAGATCAAACTGTCTATTCTTCAAATGCAGATTGTAAATGCCATTTTAATTGCAGATACTTCATACATAGGTATGTGCTGTTCTTAGAGGCTTAGGCCATTTTCTAGAGCATTCATTTCAACATCGCTCATTTATTTCAAGTTAATCAGCTCAAATAAATCTTCTTAATGAATTATTGCTATTGATATTTAACCAAGCAATTTATTCACTTGACTACAAACATTTGTCTTTATTTTTCAAAATCTTCTAAGCTCATACTTTGTAGTTGTCTCTAATTTAATTTTTTTTTTACCCTGAAGTGCCAATATCTATGTCAGGCAGTATTTAAATGTAAAGGTGGGTGGTGCCACTATACTTTGATACCATGGAAATGTCCAGATCTATATTTAACCAAACAAATTTTTAACCTCAGCACAATAGTATTTTTTTCTTTGTCTTCAGTTATCTAAGATTGTGTTTGAAGTAGTGTTTCGAATTTTATTTGCCAAAGTGACAAAAGTTATAGAAGGTAGTATGAAAAGGTAATAGTGGGTGGTGCCACTGTACTTTTGTATTATGGAAATGGTCAGACCAGTATTAATTGTGAGATGTGTGTATATTATAGTGATGATGAGTATGGAATGTGGGATTATCTTACTGAGATATAACTGTAAGTTCTATGCTAACAGTTTCTTCTCTTACACTTCTTGCTTGTGGAAATCTCTTCCAGCTTTTTGCTTTCATGTAAACTTTGCATTTAATTTTTTAAGATTAACGTCAATTATTATATTTTGTCTTCTTAATTACTGTTATTGTTCTCCCTATTTAACGATGTTTTTCTTATAATTTTCACACTCAGTAACCTCTTTGTATCTTAGTGGCTTTGTTGTCTTGCTTGGGGTGAAAAAAATGCAATTTGATAAGTCACTGGTATTAACCAACTACTATATTTTGACCAATTAAAAAAAATTGTGGATTTTTCTTTTTCACTGTTGATTTGAGAGTCAAGTGAAACACAAAGAGGTTAGCTGTTCACAAATAATCTATAAGATAAATAAAAGCAAAAAATATAGGAACTTTTTTTTTTTAGAAGAACAAAGCCAATTCTATTAAACAGGCAGGGTTTGTAATTTGCACTCTATATAAGTGCAATATTTTGTATTCTTCTTCACCTATATGTGATTTACTTTTTGTTTAATAAATCAGAAGTATTTAATTACTCACCGAGTTTTCTTGTTTCTAATTTATTTGCAAAACCTTCAAGTTTTGTATTCCATTGAAATTTGCATCCATGACCAACAAGATATTATGAATTATAGCAAAGAAAATCAAACAACAAATTAATTTATTAAAGAAATCTTTTATGAACGCAACATTTCAAAATTGAAAAGAAAATGTTGATCCATTTTAACCTTCAATTTTCTTATTTGATCCTTTGACAAGTAGACAATTATATTTTGACACTGTGACTGCAATTCAGATTTAAAAATTCACACTCTAATTCCTTAAATAAAGTCACATTTTCAGAAAAAGTAAAATGTCTGTCATTTAAATATTCTTCTCTATTAATTTTCACTTTTCAGATGAAATTTTCAATTTACTATCCAACTTGAGATAATTTGCATTAAAGGAACATTTCTGTATTTTCAATCATAAGATATGCACTGAGATATTATTGTCAAGACATCTCAATTAAAGCAGAATCATGAGTGGAAATGGTTTTTAATATTTCTTGGAATGTGTCAAATATTCTTTGTGACAGACACTGTTTAATAACCTCTTATATGTGTTTTGCATATTATTTTTTTTAAATTAATACACTATTGTCATCATTGCTAAATATTCATATTTCATCAGGCATAAATAAATCCTAAAATTTTACACAAATAATAGTTTTAATTATTTAACAGTAATTTGCCATTTAACCAAAATATTTCATAAAATTTGTGGGGAAAATATTTCAAGGATGACTGGTGCTGCTCATGAAAATAGAATTTAAAAAAAATGTTAGCTATATGATTGTCATTTGATAACTAATATTTGATTCCCTTTTTTCTTTATCATGAAATAGAAGATCAGTCAAACATCTGTGTACAGTGTCCCTTCAATTCATATACACGCTCATGGCTCTCCACAACTTCATATCCCTTGTGATCCATAGCAGATTTTCTCCCTTTGCTAAGGACCCCACACCCATTATGCCAGCCATTCACAAATGTTTGTCATATAAGTTTTAATATGTAACAATGTCTGAAATACAATACATAATCAGAAGATAGAAAGGTTTCAAGTGGAAATTATGTGTAAGAAAAAGCAGAATGTTTTTATAAAAACAAAGAAAATGTTTTGCTATAAAGATATTTTTTTAATTTTTAAGTTAATTTAGTTTTTAATTTAAAAATTAAAAAAAAAATGAAACTTATACAAATTATTGTATAAGTTGCATGTTTTTTTGATTTTTATTTATCAGTTATTTTAAGAGGTTTGAAACGTTAAAACAAGAACAAAAGAAAGTTTGATTCATTCCCACACTGAATATTAATAATAATAATAATAAGTTCTGGGTTGCTATTATTATTATTATTATTATTATTATTATTATTAATCTTTAATGCCTAATAAAACACATAATCCAACAAATTACTGGAATCAAACACATTTAACCTTTTAGCATTCAATCCACACTGTAAATATTAGCTCTCAATGTTCAACCCACTGTTACCTACCCCATGTATACTCTGCCAAAATATATGATGGCATCATCACAAATAAAATATACAAAACTCAGTATTAAAAAAAGAGAGTAACAAAAGTTAATAAATAAAAAAAATTAAAATATCTTATCTTCCAATTTCAAGTATTTTAGATACACTACTCATCAGGGTCAGATAAATCTATTGAATATACACTATTTATATTTGGATTATTGTCCTCACCTTTATTGTTTTTATCACATTTCAGCTGTTATGCCCTGTAGAATTTCTCAGGTGTATATTGATCAGGATTCTGGTTGTGATTACAGTCACAGGTTTGGGCAGAGCTAAATAAAATAAAAACTAGACGATATCCCTAGACATGAGCAGTGGAATGAGAACAGTCTGCCCTCATAGTTCAGAATTCCTTGTAGGTTACCCAGATAAGTATAGACTTGAAGAAAGCTGGAGAGCACAATGGCTGAAATGTGATAAAAACAACAAAGATGAGGACAAATATTGGAAATAATGATAACTCATCCCAAAAATTCAGACAAAAATCCTTTGAATTTATTAACAGATATAACATTTATATATTTTATATAAAAAAAATGCTAAACAAATTTTGAACATGTTCTACATCTAAAAAATTTATGTGACAGAATTTAAATTATTTAAATTTTATATTTTTAATGTTATAAATGGTATTTTACCTCAGCAAATATTACCAATGTCAATATATTAATTTAAAGTAATATGTACACTTAAACCATCATAGAATTAAAAATAACCCATTATTTACTTTTTTATTTATTTGATTTTTTTTTAAATAATTTATTTTGTTTTTATTTATTTATAATGAGTGGTGTATCTGCAAAACTTGCAATCAGAAAGATAAGTTTTTTTATCATTTCTTTATCTATTAATTATTGGAATAGCAAACAATACCTTCCAAAAGCTAAAGAACGTATTAAGAAACTGAAAACAGGAAAAATAATTATACTTATAATCAGAAAGATACAGTTGAAATTTCTGTGACACAGAATGAGGAAAGAAGGCTTGGAGAATCTGACATACAAGTCATATTGAAGGTAGGAGGTTCAAAGGGAAATAATAAGTAACCTCCATAACAAGCTTGTATAAATGGATGGGATAAAAGAGAGTGGAAAAGATAATAAAAAATAAACATTCCTAGGAACTACAAAGGATAGGACTTTGTTTTTTTTCTTTACTTATGTTCACCAGAAAGGCTCTAGAGCCCCTCAAGATAGAGGGCTATTGAATGATGTGTATGTAAGAGGAAATGAATGTCATGAGGATAAGGAGGACTGATGACAATTGACTCTTGAATCAAAGAGGTTAAGATTGTAGTGTTTAGGGAAGTATCCATGTGGGAGTCTATTCCAGAAAATAATAGTTTTGGGGCAACTTGGACTTTCTTCTTGCAACTGGAATATGGAGAGAATAAGGGTGAATCAACTCCATGCACAGCAAGATGAGTCTATTTGTAAAAGTCTGGACTGGTAGAACTAAGGAATGGAGCTAATCTGAACATTTGCCATGGAAATAGCAATAAAGTAGCAATGGCCTCACAACATTATGCCTGTGGGGAAATAAACTGTGGAGTGGAAAATAAGTCATCTCTCAAAAGACAGAGTAAATGATTTTGAACACTATCCAGGCTGGAAAGTGAGGATTGAGCAGCTCCAATCCAGACATGGCAACAATAATCCATTTTTGGTCTGATTTAATTCTTGCAAAGATAAAGCAAGAGTCAGGTGTCATGATTGCCCATCATGCCCTGAAGAGACTCAGTATATGGATTTTTCTCTATACTTAAATTTACTTACTCTTGTTTAACAACTGAAACGTAGCTGTGATGAGCCTTTTCTCTAAATATTTCATTTTAAATGTGCTGATGAGCTTTCCTCCTTGATACCTAAGCTTCATGAATTAAGACCTTGCTGTCAATCTTGTAGCATGCTTAAATTTATAAAGTCTACATATGAAACTGTTAGCATAGAGTTACATCTAGCCATTTTAACTGTCAGATGATGGGAGCTTGCTACCAATCTAGTAATTATGCTTACATCTTAAAGTTGAAATGTCTACATGTTGTAACCTAGGGAAGGTTACGGAACAGAATAATCAAACGGAGGTTGGTAATAAACAATAATACTTAGGACATGAACAACATATATAAGATTTGCCAACAGCACATACTAGTAGTAGTCAACTGTTAGAAGTGAGTCAAATGAATTCCACAATTAATCTCCAACTGCAGACCAACATACAGTATTTACGTGAATGGGGACAATACTCATTATCATTTGAAGGTATCCTACAACACATGTAACTATAAGTTCTATGCTAACAGTTTCTTGTTTTGCTCTTCTCTTTTGTAGAAATCTCTTCTGGCTTTTTGCTTTCTAATTGTTATGATGTTGATTTGGGGTTAGTAGAGACAAACGCCAAATAACACGTAACAATAAAAAGGGTTTTAATAGGCTGGTAAAAAAGGTACAGAAATTGCCTGAGTAGTCAATGACTAGATCGGCTAAGAACTTCTCTGTCTCACTGTCTTCCTCATGTCAACTGACATGCCACTATTTAAAGTCTTTGTTCACAGACGCAGATAAGTTCATCTTCAAGAGGGGGGGTAGATTTCCGACACAACACTAATCAACTTTGATCTTTAAAGATTTAAATGCAATGTCAGTTGTTACCTTTTGTTGCTTTAATTCTTGGCTATTTATTGTTCACTCTCCTTAATAATATCTTTCTTTTTCTCATATTCTCTCACATTCAGTAACCCCATGTGTCTTAGTGGATTCATTGGCTTGCTTGGTGTGAAATGATTAAAAATAATCTAGAAAACACATTTATGGAATGAGTGAGGTAATTTCATCTCGTATAACTATAGGTCCCTTAAAATGTATTTTAATTATCTTTGGAATTTATTTGCAAAATAATCTTAGAAGAGACACAAGATAGTTGCTCAAAGAAAAGAAAACTGGAACAAGCAAAATACCTATTGGGCATTTCATCTTTTAAGGAGAATCTTTTTCAATTCAATGGGCAAATTAATCCAAAATGAGTAATTTTTTTTGTTTTACTGTTTGTTCCCCCAATACAAATCCCAAGGTAGAGTGTTACTGACACTGTAAATGAGTCGATGAAAATATCAATTGAACTAAGTAAATATTTGGATTGCCTATTAAAGATAATTTAAGCAATTTCATTGATCAGCTTAATGAAATGATTTGGAGAAATAGCTTATGCTACTTTTTATGGTTCTGTTTAACCTATGTACCTACAAAAACAGTGCGTCAAAAAGACTGTTTTCCCCTTGACATGGCTATTATTTCAATTATCTTCACTCCCTGGCCATAAAGCCAAAACACATGAAAGTGAATTTATACATTTTCTTTGTTCTTGAGAATTTACAACAAAAATATTAAAAGTAAAAGTTATTTATTTATTAGATTGTTTATTTACAAGAATACTTTTATATTTTCAAATTTCTAAAAACTAATACAATTAAAAGTAATGGAATGCAATATTTATCATTTATGAAGAAATAAATATATAAATAATTTTTATTGATAAATTTATAAACATTTACTAAATTATTAAAATATATGAATCAACTATAAGGAAATCTTTATTATTTACCATTTTATAAAGTTTGAATTGATTAGCAATTATTCAATGTTTTTCCAACTATTCCAATAAATAGTCTAATAGTATTTAATATTTTGGTTGTAAATTCTCAAAAACAAAGAAAGTGTATAAATTCACTTTCATATGTTTTAGTTTTATTAAAATTTATTGCTTTTTAAAACAACAAACATTGCCAAGGGATGGATGGTAGTTAAAATAATAGCAGAGTCAATGGAAAATCTATTATTTTGATACACCATTTTATTGTGGGCACGAAAGTTAAACATTGCCCAGTTTTCATTTTTTCTTACATTCTCAGGAGTTAAAAGATTCAAGAGTCAACAGTTGGCATCTATTTGAGGTATTATGGCTATTAAATCAAGGGATGAGCCAAGTTCAAATTCTCACTTAGTCTGTTGCATTAATTTTTGAACTATTGCCCTTGAAAAAGGCATGAATTAATCTCTTCTTACTCCAACAATTAGTTAAATAGCAGAGTGAACTATTCTCCCAAGCCTTGGATGGCATCTAGTATAGGAGAAGAAAAACTCTTGATTGCACACTGGGGAGAAGAAAATGGTGAAAACCAATTTACCGATGTTCCTAAAAATCATGGCAAATAGTTTTAGTTTTATTATGTTTTAGTTTTTATTCTAATCATTGCTTTTTAAAATAGTATAAAACAGAATTACTATTAAAACAGGAATAAATTGTTGTCATAAACATTGATACCAAATTGAAAACTGGTGACATCAGTAAGCAATTTTATGTAAAATCTCTAAATACATAGCAGAAGTATTAGGTTATACGTGACAATGATTTTCAATGCATGAATGAATGGTAGATTTATAAATGTGTAAGATAGATTCTGACAAGAAATATATATATATAAACCAACCTACAGGGTGTTTGAAAATTCATATTACCATTGATAACTTTGTAAATTTTATATTTATTTACCAAACAGAATCATGTTTGTGTATGTGACAATATATTATCAAGAAATTTTACTGGTCAAATTATGGAAGATGATGTCATGTAAATTTTCTCTGGTTGCTATTTCACAAGTGTATGTTTTCTGCCAATTGTTGCATGACTTTTGAAACACACTGTAGAGATATTTTGGGTAGTCTCTCAGAGATCGTAGACAATGTAAGGTCCATGTTTAACTCTAGGAGATACATAACAAAAACTGATTGAGAGCAAGTGACAAAGTCAGGAGTTGAATATTGAATAAAATGTTAAGTAATTTTGTTGGCATCCCCACTTTATTACACGAGTTTAAATTTGATTAAAACTCTTACATAGATTTTATCTCTTGCATAACTTTTCAATATTGACTCTTGTGCTATATAAAAATCTCCAGGACTTTTAATGGATAAAAGTATGGTGTTTCAAGCAGAATGCTTGCTACAAGTATGATAACCATCTTGTGCAAGTATTGTCAAAATTTTATGGTATATACTTCTCTTGAACATCATCTGTTACTTTAGTGGACTTTTTGTCTGCTTTCCAATCTACAAAACTCACAACCGACATTATTGAGATAATGGAGTTCACTTAGTGTCAAGTGCAATCAAAGAACACCTGAAGACAAATGGCACAAAGCTCCATTTTTCATTTTCCTCTTTCCCTGGAGGACACAGTTAGCACCATCGATGGATTGAATTATCAATGAAGGTCTATGAATTGCTGCCTTCTTTTAGGAACTATGAAAAACTGCAGTTTGAAATCTAGTCACTGCCCTCTGATAAGTATTCTATAAAGATACTTCATGCTTTAAATTGTGCTGTTTGTATAACATGTTGTTATAATCCTTGTAAATGTTTGAACAATGTAATTTTTATACATAAAAGAAATTATTTTATAATGAAAATATTTAAATAAAAATGCCCTGTGTAACAGATTTCAAACTTCTACAATGTTTCTTCAGTAAATGGGTGATCATGGATCTCCACAACTGCCTATATTTTCTTGTTTTAAATTATCTTTGTTCCCTCACACTCCTTGTTCTAACAGCCATTTACACATGCATTAGGGGTTTTACTTCTGTCCTTCATACTTTCAGGATATCTTTTGACAGTCACTTTCTCCAAGCCCTCTTTCCACTTTCTCATTCTAAGTACAATTTTCATTTCTTTGTTTCCATTTTCCTTAAAACATCTTCATGTTCTCTTCATAGTTGATTGATTGTTTTTTTACAGTTTATCAACACTTTGAAGGTTACTTAAAGTCAGAAAATATTTTTAGATTGTAAGAAATTTTTTTTTGAAATAATAATCATTTTTTTTTTTTTTTTTAGATAATAATGATTTAGTGATACAAGTCTTAGTAATTAGCCCATAGCTGAGGAGGAAAAGAAGTGCATTCATATATTTTCTAAGCGTATTTGCACATAAGTGAATATAACAATCTCAACTGGAACTCAGCTCTCCAATTAACAATGCTGATCCTTTATCCATTACACCACCCACACATCCAAGCTTACAGTACCTGGTCATCCATTAAGGTACTAACCATCTTGACGCTGCTTAACTTCAGTGATTGTATGTGAAACAGTGTTTCAATGTGACGTGTTCACAAGACTTTCTATCCATAATATTCTCAGCATCCTTCTGTAGAACATCACTGTTATCTGAAGAATCTTCTTCATCTATGGGAAAATTGTCTACTATTTACTGTCATATAAGAGCATTGATATTACAAAGAATATTTCTTTCTTTTGTCTCTAATGTAATTTTTTCTGTTTTGTTTAGCTTTCAGAAGACATCTTTCACTAGCTCTATGTTCCTTTGAAATTCTTTATCATATTTTCAAGCATCTATTAAAAACATTACCAAATTCATAAATTTGCTTGCTCTTTAATTCATAGCTTGCATTTTGGACTGTCCCTAACAACTACATATTCTGTCTTATTGTAATTAATACTTATTTTATTTTTCTATTTATTTTTCTTTTCTATCTTGTTTCTGCAGTCTTCTTTCTGTGCCTGCCATCAACACAATATCATCTACGTATCTTATTTTGTTACGATTATGTCCACCTTTAATAAATCTTGCCATAAAGATTAAAGAAATATGGTAGATTTAAAATAATATATATTGAAACATGTTTTTGTGTGAATTATTACTTGAAGTCTTCTGAAGTAAAGGATTGCTGGGTGGGGAGAACACAAGCTGGGAACAGTTCCATATTTGAATGAATATCTTGAAGCATCTCAAAACATTAATGTTGACATTAGAAATTTAAAACCATATACTTCAGCTGTTGGCTTAGAGCTAAACACAGAAATATTCTATAAAAATTGGGTATCAACTGACTGGAAAATTCTTTCCTTTTTGTATGAAAAATAGGGGTGTGGGGTCTGAAGATTTTTCCAAGAGAGTGGGTGTCCTTGTGTGCAACTTGAGAAAATCTTATATTCTGTTTGTTCTAGAGCTTGCTTGAGTAAACAAGAATTGAATTTTATCTGAAAAACATCCCTGTACCACAAGGTGGTGATTTATAAATTATTAAACCCATAAGTATATACATTTTTAGCTGCTTTTTAAATTTTGTTTTCTAAACCTATGCTTTTTACCATTTTTAACACATTTCTTTGTTTGGCATCTTCACCAGTTGTAAAGAATTTCTTAAATGAGATGCTGCCATTTTAGAGGCCTTGAAGTGTCTTTAAAATAGTTTCTGTTATTGCATATATTATAGACATTCATTTTTCAGTGATTGTGATTTCTTTTTATCAATAGATTTTACTATCTTTTAAACCAGTTTTCTTGAATAAATAATATTGTAAATATGTTGTTTATATTGCCATTCAGTAAAATATTTGAAAAATAAAAAATGGAAGTGTTTAACCAGATTGTTTTAATTCTCATATAACTTAATTTTATCATCTCTTTCTTTCTTTTAAAAATGAATTTAAAATAACTCTTATTACTTATTTTCTAATATGAACATTTTTGAACACTTTCTTTTATTTGTTTATATGTTTGTCCAGTAGTTGTTTTATAAGATCTGAACTTTTAATAAAGTATTTAGTTCTTAAATAGCCTCATCAGATCAAAACTTTCATATGGATGTTGTACATCCAGAAATAGCTGTCAGCTGTATGAAACTGTTTTCTTAAATCAATGAGCAGCTTATGGCCACATCACATTGAAACAGCAGTTCCCATATGATCACTGAAGTTAAGTACTTGTCAGTACCTATATCAGTGACCACTTGAGAATATCACTTTATGTAAGCTTGGATGTGCAGGTAGTGTAACAGATAATGTCTCAGAATTGTTTATCGGAGAGTCAAGTTCTAATTTCAGTTGGATATGTTATGTTCACTTATGCTCAAATAGCCGTGGGAAAGGTATGAACCTGTCTTCTCTCTCTCCCATCTATGGGTTAAGATTTGTATCAATAAATGATGATTATTTAAAAAATGAAAAAATTTCTTGCAATTTAAAAATATTTTCTGACTTTAAATAACCTGAAAAGGGTTGATAAACCATAGCAAATGAATGAATCAATCAAACCAATGATTAAAAAATGCCTATGAGCAAATGAAACCTGTAGGCTTTGGAGAGGGCCATTTTTTCAAACCTTATGGATTGGCAATACAAAATTGCAAAGAACTGTACCAAATAACAGGAACCGCATCACTTGAAGACTTTCAATAGCAGTAACAACTAAAATGGGTAGCATATATAACTCAGAGAGAAAACAAATGACATAATCAAGATGTTGATATTACACATTACATTAAATAAAAAGGTTATAAAGAAAACCCTTTATCAACACTGGATAGAACTATAACAGTGGGCTTGAAAACTCTGTTTTTCTGAAAAATTATTTTACTCTAAAGATTTTGTAAATTTCAACTGACATTAGAAGTGGTTATTCTGACAATGAATGCCAAATGTTTCCTTATAAGGAAACAGCTAATATTATGATTAAAATATTTCTTTTATACCTGTAAAACCATGGATTTGAAAGATAATTTCAAGAGTGCATATAAAAATGAAGGCTTAAATTTTAGCTTTCATACTTTTCAGTTTTCATTGGTTTTAAACAAATTATTTCATAAATCTTTAGGATCTTGAGCTAAATTTTCTCAACATAAACTTTTTAATACATTATAAAAGTTTTAAGAAGCATATACCTTTTGTGTGTAGGTATATATATTTTACATAAATGGCATTAGAATAAGAAAGGAAAACTATATATTTACTGAGAGATTTATATGCAGTATCATCATCTATGACAATTTAAATGCTGTCATCAATTTATCTCCCTTGAAACTGATAAAAGAATTAAATGAGATCAGGTTAGATGAAATCTAACAGACATAACTCTCCTTGTTTAGTTTGTTTATCCAGTTTTAAACTTCTGCTATACTCTTGTGTATGAAATACAAGTGAGAGTATGATTGCATTATTTCCTTCAATTCCACCCACCTCTGGCATGGCATTTGTAACAAAATGCTTATTACTCTCAACATAATTTTCTCTGTGGCATGATTTTGTTCCAGGAGTCAAAAATTCCTGCCTTATTTTATAAGTTGAAAAATTCCCATTATTTCTTTCATTCTCACTGCTCCCAGCATGGAACCAGTTTTGTAGGGCATACTTATTATTTGTCAAATAATTTTGTCTGCAGCATGGTTATATGGTTCTCGGAATCTCAGAAATGTTTTTATTTTATAACCGGAAAAATTCCCACCGGCATAACTATTCCAGGCAGCATTTGTATTTGATTTAGGACATTTTTACTTTTCAAACAATTGTCTCCACAGTATGGTGGTTTTGTTTTCTACATTTACAAAACATATAAAAATTTTCAACAGATAATTTGAACAGTTCCCACTGGCATGACTCTTTTGGATGGTACTTGTAGTTAGTCCAAAAGAGAACACTAGTTAAGGTAATGTCTTGGATACACTGGCATTTCCAATAAAGCATAGTACTGGTTTATTCTTGTGAAGTGAGTAACCATGATCAAATGCTAAATAAGTAACAGAACTCTCCAACAAACAAACAGAATTGACAAAGTTTGCAATAAGCAATAAAAAGAAAAGAGAGGAACAGGGCAAAAAAGAATATAAAGCAAGGAAACAATATATGCAAGACAAATCAACAGTAATATGTCAAAAAGTTCACAAAAGTGAACATAACATTCTGACTTCAAGATCAAAACAGAGTAGGACTAAGCCAGATGAAACCGAGAACTGGCTTATTTTTTTGGCTAGGAAAATAGCCCAGCATACATTTGTGTGCTTCTACAAAATGGGAGAGGGGCTACTGTTTTACAGTCATCCTCATGGTGATTGAAACCACCAAATACTGTTTTAAAAAAAAGACTTTGTCATTAAAATCAAATATGTAAATTAGAATACTTGAATGTGTTTTTATTTATCTTACTTGAAAACTTGATCAAAAATTGTCCAGAATTTATACTGTGAGAATTTTGTATTTATTGGCCAGTTGAAGTGTCTATGAATCATTTTATCTATTCTTAAAAAAATCTGCATGATTGAAAATTATTTGAATGTACCAAATTTATAATAATATTGCCTCTTTCTGTGCCATGTCTTTCCATATATGCTCTCTGGCAATTATCTAAACATTATCCCAGAGATAGCAGTGTTTTCCCTTCTCCCTCCATATATGGTTCACAATCCTAGATTCTCCCACCTCACCTATTGCTGACTAGTGTTCTTCAAGTCTGACTAAGAGGACAGCTTGCTTTGGCTTTATGCAGCTTACAACATATATTAAATATGTTGTATATGCAGTTTTTAGTTTGCCTGTTCTTTTATGTCTTTTAGCTAACACTAGTAAAAAGGTAGTGAAGAGTAGATTAAACACCATTATAATATTGACAAATCCTTTGGACCTGTCATTCTGTGTTGATTTAATCATTAATTAAATCCATTTCCTTTTAGTTTAATTTGCTAAAATATTACTTTGACAAGCTCAGTTGGGAGATGACATTTTGCTCGTTATTTTATGCTAGAAATAGTTGCAATACATATATTGCTGGGTAAAGTAGATATTACCAGTGGCTCAAAGGAAATTAATGACATAATCAAGATACAGGTTGAGTATCCTTCATTTGAAATTCAAAAATCTGGAAACCTTCAAAATCTGAAAGTTTTTCAAGTGCTTACAAGACTTACCACAAATGGAAAAATCTCAGAAAGCATCAGGAAGGTTTCTAGTTGATGTGCAGCTGTTATAAGTGACCACATCTGCCTTGGGTGGGGGTTCCTCAGCCCAGTGACATAGCCTACATTGGTACCAGTTTCTTGTTAGTGATCATCCCAGCAACACCATCATTCGTGGATTATTTACCAGGTATTTCCTGCTCAGTAAAGATATACAAAATGTAAAAAAGCTTTGCATTTATATATTTTTTGTAAGTAGTGACCGTTTTCTTTTGTACACATACAAGAAAGTACAAAACATTTTTATGTGAAATCTTAATTTCACCAATTAAAAATCCATGTGAGCATTATATGACTAGCATCGTTACCTGTATCTATACGTACACAAAATTTATTAAATTTTATATAAAACTACTTTCAAGGCATATGTTATTTATATAAAACTACCTTCAGGGTATATGTATAAGCTATATTATGGAATGTAAAGGGATATCATGTTTCTACTTGGGTTCCATTCCCAAGCTGACTCATTTTGTAGATGCTATATACAAATTAAATAGCCTGTATTCCAAAATCTGAAAAAAATCAAAGAACGAAACTACTTCTTGTTCCAAGAATTTCTGGACTTGCGAAACCTATTTTCCTGAAAAACTTTTTTAAAAGAAAGATTTTATAGATTTCAATTGATAGTAGCAATAGCTACTTGGTCAATGAATGCCAAATGTTTCTTTATCAGGAAACTGCTAATATTACTATTAACATACCTTAGCTTGCAGACATAAATTTCTTTGGAGATTGTTTCATACAAAAACACAGTGATTGTCCAATATTTATTGCTATGATTATTCATCATCAACTTTGAGAAAAGTGCTTTCAGTATTGTCAGCCTAAAATTTCAAAGATTTCAGCTTGATACAATTCTGTTAAATATAAATTACAGGTGTGTCTTATTAAAAAGGCTGACTATGAAATTATCTCTTATACACATATCTAGATATTCCTGTTGTAGATACCAGGGGTTGAAGTTAATGCCATTCTGTCATCCCAGATATGATAGGACATTAGTTTGGGATGACTGGTTAGGTTTTCTGGGTTGATAGAAAATTTTAAAGTAGAATTCTGTTACATTTATTCTAAAAGTAACTAATTCCTTAGAATAAAATAAAATAGAAATAACTTAACAACAGTGGTGGGCATTTAATATATTGAGTGCGCACAACATATATACATTATAGTTTAGTACCAACTATAAATCAAAAGCTTATGAAACTTTATTTGACTAATTCAGCTTTAGTGCTGAGAAACATTTATTTTATTGTGATCCATCACAATAAAATGGTTACAAGTGAGAGGGGAGATGAGAGGGATATGCTTCTTTTCTTAACACAGACACATGCATGCACACAAACACAAAGAAAAATTTAACTCTTCTTTTTAAACTGGTGAATGAAACAAGAATTACAACTAAAAGTTGAAGAACTTAAATTAAGATAGTTGTCTTATTAATCACTAACTGAAAAACATTAGTAATGTAAGAACTAATTTTCCTTTAATAAACAAAGCAAGAAAATTATTTCTTTTCTCTCATTGGTTAAAAAGACTTAAATGAATCATTAATGAACAATGTTTACATGTTATGTTTCCTGCTTATCATAAGGTAAATTGAAAGGCTCATCTCCCTCCTGAAAATCTCTATTCTTGCTTCACCTGCTCAGCAATACATCCCAAGGATGGATTATCATTTTGGTTAGTATAGACTGGAACCGAGGGCCCCCTCTAAGCTTTTATAAAGCAGCGATTTTAATCTATATGTTACAACTTTTAAATAGTTTCATAAACTGAAATGATATCAATCTGACAAACTCGTCTTTATTTGGCTTTGCAGGAAGCAAATCAAAAAGAATGTCTTAGTTTGTGTCTCAAGTAGATAATATAGGTGATTTTAGTTCAGAATGTTTAAATCTTGGAAATTTTTATAAAGCCATGATTTTAATTTTGTAAATATTATAACTTCTAAATAGTTTCATAAATTGAAATTACATTAAACTCATATTTATTTTGATTATTTTATTGTTATAATGCTGGTTATAAAAAAAAATCTCTTTTTTTAATATGGTTGTGTTGAAATACATGCTAATTTGATTTGTAATAAATAGTAAAATAATGGTATTTCTCAAAGAATAATTTTATTGGCAAACACAAAATAGCTATTCTAGTTTATTTAAATAAATTGCAATAAGTTTATTTTAAGCTATGTAAATGTTGCTAAACTATATCATGAGTAAAAAGATATTCAAGATGGGGTCTGTGCAAGTCAGAGGGTTACACCATCTGAGAGAGGCCCAATAATTTCATTAGCCGAGGGGACCCAAAAAGTCATGATTTGGACTTGAATATATCCCAGTGAAAACACTGACCAAGTGCTAGGTACTCACTGTAGTGCATGGAGACCACAATTTAAAGACTGGATGAATGAAAAATACATTTATTACCTGAACATTTTAATGGTGTTTTTTTTTTTTTTTTTTTATTATGCTACTAACAACTATGAATGATAACAAAGTTTAAAAAACCAAAACAGCATTTTGTTTTTCTGATGATTTGTGGAGCATTGCTGCCATATCTGGTCTGGAGCTGATTAGTTTTTTCTTGTCTGTCTTGATAGAGTTCAAAAGCATCTGTCGACTTGTAGGAGATGACATATTTTACACCATAAACCACTTTCCCACAGATGAAACTTTGTGAGCCACTTGAAGCTCTGTTACTATTACCATGATATATTTTATGACAAGCTGTAATTCTGATTAGTTCCTTGTAATAAAATAAGATTTTGAAGAATTTTGTTGATTTGAAGCAAAGAGAATGAAGAAATCACTGTTTTTGTTTTCATCTAACCTTATGTTTTTTTTGAGAAATAGTTGTACCAATTTCAGAATCACTAGTTAAAATGACCTATTGGATTCTTTTGTGCTTTTGCACAACTCTAAAGGGATGATTAAAAAAAAAAAAAAAATAGTTTCCATTGAATGTGTTCTAATGAAGAGAATGTTCAGGCTGGTCCCATTCACCCCTCTTAATCAAATACAAAATTATTCATTTGTTACAAAGCATTTTTAGCTCAGCCAAATTTTTCAAAAAAAAATTTCTGAATTGTATAAAAAAAAAAAATTAGTCATTGCTAATTCAAAGATTTTTTTCAATAACAATTTTTTAAAGGCAGAATGTTTAAAAATATAAAATCAATAAGCTTTTCAAATGAGTTTTTGCTTTGTCTAAAAAGCTAATAACTTGGAAAATCAATTAATAAGTTGTTTATTAAAAACATTAATCTTTTGATTTTCTAGTGAGCCAAAAAACAGAGGTAATTAACACCTCGAATTTAATGCTGCTATATGGCCATGTGTGCATATGAATACACCTGTGAATGCAATATTTGCATTCCAGTAAGTAGATTAATGTGCCCATGTTTATATATTAGTATGTAATAGCTTCTCCCTTGTGCGGTAGAGAATATGCTTGTATACATGTGACTAATTATAATGTTTTTATTGTAGTAAGTTTACAACTGGGTGCTGAAATGTTTTCCACCTAAATCACTTTCTAAATTATGTCCAAACAGAATTTTTTTTTAAATACTTTCCTTGGACTATGAACGTTTCAATAGCTCCTTGTTTTTCTTTGTGCATATAAAATGAATTTCTTAATGCAATATTGTATACTAGTAACAAAATTAGTCTGGCCATGTTTATACATTAGTATATACTAGTTTCTCACTTGTTGTATAGAATGTTTTATATACATGTGAATAATTGCAGTGTTTTTTAAATGTTTTTTAAATGTAATAAATATACAAGGGGGAGATGAAAATTTCCACATCATAAGACCTAACCAAATGACTTAACATCAGAAATTGTTTTAGTGGTGTCTTTGTTAGGCTGAGAACTTTTCACTATATCTTCACATATTTATTCATGTGCATGTGACTATTCTTAAAAGAACAGCAAATAATAATGGTAATATTAGTCATTTGTTTATAAGGAAACATTTGGCATTCATTGACTGAGCAGCCAGTGCTATATTTAGTAGTGATGTTAATATATTATAAACAAGTTTTAGACCACATAGAATAATGAAACTAGTAACAAAATGAATTAAATTTAGCTTGTTTTTTAACATAAATACTATTTCTACTTTAATTATTTCAAACTGCTTTTCTCATCCTGGTTATTAATAATGTTATTATAAACAAGTTTCGACCAAGTACCCTTTTTTTCATCAAGTGTCCATTGTTTTGCCTGACATGCAATATCTGTTGAATATTGTGTTAATCTGTCCCTTATGATGCTAGTTACTGTTTGTTCTTGCTGAACCAGGATGTGCAGATGGTGCAATGGCGAGCACTCAGAATGAGAAATCAGGAAGCCGAGTTTGAATTCCTGTCAAGTTAGTAATATTAACTTATGCCCAAATACCCTTGGGAAAAGTATGAATGCTACTCTTCTTCCCTAGCTATGGGTTAAATAATAAGATGTGTATTTGGAAAAATCAATGTTATCTTCCATAAATTGTTAATGCAATATTCACTTGTAAAATAATAGAATTATTCTTACAATCGAAACATGTTTCAGTTGTAAATAACCCACAAAGTGTTGATAAGTCATAAAAAAGAAATCAATCCTGCTGAACCAGTGCTTTACTTACCTGATCTTGTGGTTGAAATCAGAGCTACTAGATAATAGTAATATATGTCTAGCCAATTTCTATATCTAGTACACCCCCCTCCAAAAGGATGTTGTGTCAATAATAATATCTATAACAACAAAGATAACAAGCATAGTTTGAAATAATTAGAGTATATTGACAATTGTTCCCCTCCAAAAGTTAAATATAGATACTATGAAAAAGGTTATTAGTTTACTTTTGCTTTACTTGCGTACAACATCTTCATCTTTGGCAATGGATGAAAAATGCTGAGTTTTCAATGCCGATTTAAGTTTCAAGAAAATCAAAAAATATGATGATGTCAAATTTTGACTACACAAATAAGTTAAATAACAATAAGGAAGTTCAGATTTCAAAATCATTATCAGTTAAAAATCAGTGTTGGGAATCCATCAGAAAATACCAGGTTTTAAAGCAAATGTTTCAAAAATTCATGTTGCAACTTGCAATGCACAACTACCTTTTCACCCACAAGGAGCTAAAAAGAATTATCCTGTAGCCCAATGTAGCATTCTTTTATTGGAGTTAAGAAAGATTCTGATTGTTGAAACTGGTAGGTAAGTACAAACAATTACCATATTTCAAGGCCTGCTAAAATTGCCCTGATTTCTCTTGATTCAGATTTCCTTTCTCAACAGATAGCACAAAGAATGCAAATTCTTTTCTGATTTAAGACTTGGCTTTCTCCTTCATCACCACAATAGCAAGAGAATGTGCAGCAACTGTAAATTTCATCCTTCTCATAGTACAGTTTGTGACATTGCATTACTTTGGTGCAAAATACTTTCCTGTCTTATTCTACTGATGCTCTGTTTGAGTGCATAATGAATCATAATGTTGCACATTATCTTACTGCATTAATTGTTATTCGTTATGGTAGAGATTTTATAACTGACTCTTTGCTGCTTTATATATAACTTAGACATGATACTTATGACTAATGAATATTTGTAATAAGTATTATGACAGTAAATTGATACTAAGTAAATTGGGCTAGGGCTTTATATACTACTAAATACTATTTTTAAACAGTGAAAATATTGTCAACAAGTCCTACCAGTAATCAAACCTGTATTTCCTTTTACCATTAGCCAAAGAGAGCTCTACCATAGAAAAACATCATAATAAAGCAAAGTTTAATAATCTGTTTAAGAAATGCACATTTTAGTGGGGCCTTTTGGAATCTATATCTGCAAGTCTTATTTTCATACTCAAAATTTTACGAAGCTTATTTTTCTTTAGTAAGACTTCTTTCTCAAAGCTGGTTGACATTAATCACAGGTGTGTCAACTGAAGACACTAAATATAATGTTTATAGTTTCTTTGGTAATGAAGAAAAGAATATTGAGCTGTTATGTGACATCTGTCCTTCTTTACAGCAGTGAATGTTGCATGATTTCCTCAAAGATAAACAAGAGACCTGAGGAGATGGAGATGTGGTTCTACAGAAAGATACTAAGGATATCATGGACTGAGCATGTAAGCAATGAAGAGGTCTTACAGAGGATGCAAACAAAAAGGAGGCTTATACTTAACATCAGGAAGAGGAAGCTGAAGTTACTGGGACACATAATGAGGAAGGGGGGCCTGGAGAATTTGATACTCACAGGTCGAACAGAGGGAAAGAGATACAAGGGAAAACAACACATGACATACCTAGTGGCCTTAAGCAAGTGGATGACAGAATGTAGTCTGGAGGAGGTGGCAGAGGGAAGGCACTTGTTGAAAGCTGCAAAGGATAGAGGGAGTTTGGAGAGCCATGATCACCTACTTCCTGAAAGGACACAGAATATTGGAAGAAAGAATACGAAATGATTTCAGATTAAAAATTCCATTAAGTGCTTAACAATTACTACCAAATACATGTTTTTATCTCCAGTATTACAGATGTCAGAATCTTAGAAGATCTTCATTTTTTGGATGATGTCCTTCTTTTTATGGTTGGAAAAGGAGATAGCCAAATTTTTATTATTTTTATTTTATTATTTTTCTTTCTTTCTTCTTTTTATATATTTTTAACAGTTTTTAAAAATTCATTGAATATTGAACATTAAGATAATTTTGTAAGAATAACTTTTCAGAAAACAATACAGAATTTATTATAAAAGTCTATATGATTTCCAGATGACAAAAAAAATGGTTTCAAAGCCACCAAATTAGAGGAATATTGCACAGCCTCTCTAGATATTAATCTAACAGAAAATGATATTCAAGCAAAGATGATGGCTGGAAGCAATTAAAGCTGCTGCAAGTAATGTAAATCAAAACAGAAAAATTAAAAAAATCAATGAAAGCATGAAGGTTATGGAATTTCAAGGAACCCACAGTGATATGTAAAATATAAAATAATTTATTCAGGGATAAGTGATAGTGTGTTAATTAAATAAGTGCTTCTATGGCCGAAACCTTTTGCATTTATTTATAAATAAAAATTTATGTTGCACTTAATTTGCTTATATAACAAAAACCAAACACAATATTTATTTTATAAGTGTAAATATTAGCTGAAGATATATATATATATATATATATATATATATATATATATATATATATAAATGAGAGAAAGAACAGATGGAATAAAAATCAACTGTTTGTAGCATTTACTTTTTAAAAAGTGCTCAATACAATGTAGAGCAATATATTATTATATTTTTATTGCAAGAGATTATAATAAAAACATAGTGAAATTGCTACACAAAAGCTTTCATGTTTCAAAAAGGTTTATTTTTAATTCTGACCTTATGTATCGACCCCTTAACTTTTGGAAAAGAAGTAAAACTTTGTTTTCAAATTTCCTTAAAATTCATTTTAATCACCAGTTACTTACTATTGCCTGAAGAAGTACAATCAAAGTATTGAAACATGAAAGCTTTTGTGTAGTGATTTCAAAATGGTTTTATGATAATCTCTTATATATATATATATATATATATATATATATATATATATATATATTATAAGAAAATTCAAAATAGTTGGTGGAGCCAATAGACAACTTGCAAAAAGACTCTTATACAAGATAATATCTTGAAAAAGTACAGCAATAAGAAAAACGAAAAAACTTAGAGGCAAACATCAAACTACTCAGTAAAGTGCACAATGCCTAGATTACTGAGACAGAGTAAAAATGCTTTGATGACGTTAAATCCTATGAAACTAGTCGTAACCTGAGTTTCATGCTCAATCTACAGATGACTTATATATAAGTAGAATAGAGAATTAAAAAAAGTGGAGAATTCAAATTGAAAAATGTTTTATTGACAACACGTTTCATCTTTGTTATGTAAAGCATCATCAGATGAGAATGAAAGACAAATTTGTGTGTTTTTATAATTTTAAATATATTTTTTAAGAACATTCAACATAATATCAATGATCATGGCAAAATCAATAGTGATACAATTGGGCAAGTGAGCTTAAGGCAAGAGTAACAGGGAATCTGTTTGGAGCAGGCTCATTTTGAGTTCAGTAGAGATTAGAACTTTTATTACTAAAATAAAAAAAAAATAAAAGTTTTCTTCTTTCATTCTGGCCAGAAGATACCAAGCTAGCAAACAGACATTAATGGTTTTAATATAAAAAACAAACACACATTTCTCTTTCATTCTCACCTGAAGACACACCTACCTAACATAGACAAATACATTGTCAACAGAAAGGTTTTTCACTTAGTGTGTGTGTATATATATATATATATATATATATATATATATATATATTTTGAACAATAAAAATTAAAAAATTAAAATCCTCAGACACACTGGGTTATAGATTAATATTCTTTCGTTTTTTTATTATTATTCCATGTAGATTCCTCGACTAGTTTCGACCAAAATGGCCATCATCGGGAGGAGAAATATTTCTGCTTGCTGCTTGCACTAAACTACAGAAATGAATGTCTTGATGGAGAAAATGAACTTTTGTCTGTAGTTTTCATTTGTTTTTTTATTTTTTTATCTTTTTAACATGAATCTTTTAACATTCCTTGTGTTGGTCAAACAGTCTCTTTTAAGTTGTTATTTGAGATAAGAGCTGGATGCTGCTATGAATTCTCTGGTCAGTTTGACAGTTTTATTGGACTTGGTGAGGGGATGTGTCTCTGTTTAGTGTTTGTGTGTGTGTGTTATTTGGTTCTTAGGGAGTGAGTGAGTATGCTATGTGTAAGCGTGTGTATTGCTGTGGGTGTGTGTTATCATTTGGCTTATTAGGGAGTGAGTGCGTATGATGTGTGTAAGTGTGTATGTTCGTGTGGGTGAGTGTATAAATGTGAGGCCTCCACACCTCCGTAAGCCTGTCTGTCTTGTGTGGGTGAGAAATGTGGGTAGTTTTTTTTTTTATATTTGTTGAGATATCTATATATTGTTAAATTTGTGATTTAGCTCGGCTGGATATTTTGTTTTTAGACGTTGTATCCACTTATTTTCATGCGACTCTAAAATCTTTCTAATGTTATCTGCTCTGAACTTTTCTATTCTCTCAATTATAGTGAATTTGGCATGGGTTTTGAAATCGTGTTTTTCCAGGCGGAAATGTTGTTCTACAGGTAACAATTTTTCATGGGGAGTCGACTTAAATGGTATATCAGAAATACTTTTACAAACTTTGTGAGTGGGTTCTTCACACCAAACCAAGGTAAAATGGTTATATAAACATGTCCAAAAGGCCATGATTGTACCAGCAACTCATAACAATATTTTCCACTTGCTTCTACACACACATGTACCTATTGGATGATTGATTGGCAGACCCTTTCAAATATTCCCACATGGTATTGAATGGTTTTACAGACACCCATGACATGTTGATGAAATGTCTCTGCATTATTAATGTCTGTTGCGTAGACCAATTGTTTTAGGTGGCACCACAGATAAAATTCCAAAGGATTGAGGTCGGGGGAATGTGTACGCCATGAAACCAGTCCTTTCCTACCAATCCAACTTTCATAGTAGATGTCAGCCAGTGCATCGCAAACAATGTGCTGGAGCCCCATCATGCATAAATCACATGCATCTTCATATTAGCAGGAATACATCCTCTAGCAGGTCTGGAAGTGTGTTTGAATTAAAGTTCCAGTAGACAGCTCCTGTAAGACGTGCTGGGTGAGCATATGGACTTACCAGATAGTTACCTACAATTCTAGCCCACACATTAATCATAAACTGATGCTGGTGTCTAGCCTGTATTGTACCATGGGGATTCTGACCCGCCCACAAATATGGCTGTGTAAATTTGTCATTCTATCTCTTCCAAATCTTGCCTCAACAAGACTGAAGAGACAAATAATGGATCAGCAGTTTGGGCAATAAACCATTGGCAAAAGTCCTCCCATGATGAATGATTAGATGTAAAAGACCCTGTCCATATTGCAAACGATATGGATACAGGAGCTACTCTTGAAGTACCCTTTGTGTGGTACTATGAGATGTATAACATGCTAGGTCCACTTGATGTCTGTTGATATCTGGATCATCTCTGACAACCTGTAGAATGTGTTCTTCATGGTCAGGCATATGAGCTAATCTCGGTCTTCCATAGTTTGTGATACAATGGATCCTGTCTCATCAATGCAACGATATACAGCAGCAAAGGTTGGATGACTTGGCTGCCTTCATGCTGAAAACACAATCAGATACAGCTATGCAGCCATTACCATTCGTGCCACATGTGTTTAAAAATCATATCTGCTTGCTCATGATATGAATATGATGCTATTGTTAAATGGAACACTTCTCAGTTAACTCACCTGTACACACATTAAATGTTGAAGATAGATTAGTCACAAATGCAACCTAATCTACATGACAACACAGTGCCATCTATCATAAATTTTCTTTAAACTTAATAACTCAAAAAGGAAGGATTTGCAGATATATGTCTTTAAGGATTTTATCTTTTTTCATGTGAGGAACCCACCCACAAAGTTTGTAAAAGTTTTTTTGATCCACCCTATGTATGTATGTATGTATATATATATATATATATATATATATATATATATATATATGCATACATACATACATAGAACTAGAACTTGTAAAACTTGGGATGACCCATGCTCTTTATGCCTACATGAGAAACTACATATTATTAAGTTTCTAAATAATAAAAATCTATTAAACAATAGACATGAGTTAAGTTTTTTGCCGACATCATCAAATCTTTGCATTGAATAATTAGCATATAATTTTTTTAAAATACGTAGTCCTAATAAATAGCTTAAATACCCTACAAAAAAAAAGGATAACCCTTTATGAAGTTGTCAAAAAACAAATGTTACAGCTGTTTTTTTTTTTTTTATATACACAAAACCCTTTCAGAAAAAATAAAATAAAAAAATAAATAAATCTCCATAGACATGTAAACCAGACTAGACAAAATCATCCTCCGTTTTAAATTTAGACACCCCAACCTTACCCTGACTTGACATCAATGAATGTAACTCTATACTGATACAAATTATTAACACCATGCGCCCCTTTCTATATGAACAATCGCGCTTACCATGGCCGTTACCATGGAAATTTTGATTTCAATAATGAATATGCTATTAAAACATGTAAATTTCAGAAATAAGTTATTCCAAAAGAAAAAAAAAATTGCTTGAAGATGGAACAGAGCTTACTTTAATTAAATTTAATTCAAATAATTATATTGAAGTTTTCGGCTCTTGTTTTGAAACATGAGAACTCTTATGTAGCGTGTTGGAATCATACTTTTAAATAAATAATTATATAGGCGACAGTCTGTTTCATGCTCGAATATTATCTTCTGGCCATATATATTATTGACCAACTAGAAATAATAAGACTGAATATTTTGTGTTTTTTTCCTTTATTTTCTGGAAAACTATGAAACTAAATTAAATGTTAATGTATCATGTTAAAATCTGATTTTCTCGAACAAAAACTGAAAATTTCTGATGAATGTGTGAAAAAATATGGATGACTTTACCTTAAATCATACATACTTTCATATATATCTTATTATTCTAAACCTTATTTTAATGGATATCCATGTTTGAATCAATACTTTGATTTTTTTTAAAACACTATGAATTACATCTACCAACCTGTGCATGGGAATGAAAATAATGAAAATGTGATCTAAGACAGGGTTTGAACCTGCATCCTTCTTTATTGGGGAAACCACCATCTAATCCAGTAAGAATTACAGCACTTAGCCACTGAGCATATCAAAGCCCAGCAAGGTTCAATTACACTTTTTAAAGAATGCACATGCTCTTGTTTTGATCTTTTGAAATGCACATATCTGCTTCAAAGTCTGTTGACTTTTTATTTTCATATCTGAAGCAATATTTTTAAAAAATTTAAATTAAATTTTTTAAATTAAAAAATATAACAACAAACTAATTTCTAAGGAATTAATGAATTTTTATTTTTTTAACCACAATTATTTCTTGTTACTGTAAAATAATGTTTTGAGTGATATGTATTATATATATATATATATATATTTGGTTGGATTGATGTGAGTTTGTGATTCTGGGTTTCACACTTTTGCAATCATCAGAGAAACTGATTAATTTTTAAAAAATTTGGAGTTTATGTAGATTGTGTGTATTGGTGTTATTATGGGAGTGGGGGGAATCATTGTCGTGATGTCATCGTGCTAACACAAACATAGATGCATGTTCGTACGCCTGATGAGGTACACAGGCACACATACACACTTGCTCGTCCGTCGGGACTCATACATGTATAAACATATGTGGACAGTTTTGGATTTGACATATATGTATACGGGTGGTGTTGTGTCTATACATATGCATTTGTATGTTGAGATTCAAAGATTGGAAGTGTAGCGAAAGTTTCTCATGAATGTATACATGTCAGCAATCAGAGTATTTTTCTATTTTTCCACTGAATAATATTTCCGCGCATGTATGTATATACGTGTGGTGGGGTCTGTGTAAAATTATGATAGGTAAAAATTACTATTATTTTTATTTTTAATTTTTAAAAAAAGGGCTTATTTGTTATTATTTTAAAGCTGGTTATTTGCTGTTTGATGTTTTTGATGAATATGTTAGCTCTATCTCTGATATTGAGCGCTTTCTAATAAGTACTGTGCATATAATATATAAATAATTATATATATATTTATTTATATCTATATACACATACTTTTCACACACACACATACACACACATATATATATATATATATATATATATATATTTTTATATTTAAGAAGAAAAAAATTCCAGCACCAAAGAGAACTTATTTATATCTCAAATTTGAATCTTATATTATTTACCTTTTAGAAATTAATGATCTTTACTAACTAATGTCCAATATAGTATCCTCTGAATACCTATAGATGAAAGAAATATTTAACTTTAAATTCAAGATTCTTGATTTTGAATAGCACCAATCTTTTGTCATGTAATCAAGGATGGTGTACTTATATCAAAAACCCAGAAGTTGTTAGAAACTCATACTAATGAATAGTTGGCAATGATTTCAGGTCATTGGAGGTACCCTAATGACCCATTAGCATTAAGACATCAAATCAAAGCATTGATGGTTCACAGTAAATTCATCCATATTTTTTCCATAGACTTCATCAGAAATTTTCTGCCTTTGTTCGTGAAAATCAGAATCTAAGTTGACTCATTAGCATGTAATTTAGTTTCATAGTTTTCAACAACAATAAAGGAAAAAAAAGACCTGAAATATCCAGTCAACTTATTTCTAGTTGGACAATAATAAAGGTATTTATGATGCACTTACTGGGTTTGAAGTTAGTGAGAAGTTTTAGGCAATTTGCATTAGATCTTTTATCTTGATGCAGCATTAAAAAAAAAAATGGAAAGGGAGATAATAAGCAGTAGATGACTTGGAGAATCTTGAAGAAAATGTATTCAACCATCACACTTGATTACTCGGTGTTTTTGTTTCTATTGAACTGATGTAAGTGTATGAGGTAAGGGTTGGGTGAAGAAACTCAAAGATTTTGAAAACAAAAATAAAATGCCACTTCTTGATATTCTAATTGATGTCTTTCCTTACACACATCGATAATTAAGTCCACTTGGGGCGATAAAGATGAGAAGTGGATGCCACCAGACAAAGAAATCTTGATTGTGATTGAGAAAGCTCTCGTTTAAAAACGACTTAAAATCAGGAAAAATGAAGAAGCTATCGTGCATCTAATTCTCATGAACTGAGCTCAACCTGTTCATTGCTGATCACAAAAGAACTTTGGTTAATCGCATTCATAAGTTAGTAATTTGAACTTTTCTTTAATCTGTTTTATACTTGGTGTGATATAATGAGTAATATCAAAACCAGCATTAATAGGTCAAAAATATCTTAAGTTATCTTTAGTTTTGTTTTTTTTGTGGTAGGGGGGGGGATATTTCCTTTATACTTATTTATCTGAATATATTAATATCTAGGGATTCAATAGATAATAATTTAAATGGCTTAATCTCTGATTTAAAGTTTCACAGTGACACTTTTCCACTTGTTAGGGTAAGATAAATCTATTAAAATCACATTATTTAAATAAAATATTTATTTTAAACTATATATATATTTCTTTTATGTGCTTCAGGACATTGGAAATCATGCCTCTGTACTTTGTAGCTCTTAAAAAAATGTTGTCTTTTTGTTATCTCTCTTAAAATCTGTTCTGGCATCCATTTACTCAGGATCACTTGGTATGTTATGCATTGTTTTCCTCTGTTGCTCTTGCCTTCAATCTATTGTGTGAGTAACAAATTTTCCAAACTCTCTTTCCTCTTCATGTGTCCTAGAAATTTCATCTTTCTTTCTGAAGCTAATGTAGACAGTGCAAATGAATTGAGAAATCTGTCTGATTAGGTCAGACATTGAAAGTAATGTCTATGTATTGTTAAATAATTTCTTGAGAATGCAGTTTTTAAAAGAAAATATACTGATAAATGCAAACTGGAAAAGATGGCTGACAAATAGTTACACAGATACTATTTGAAAAGTTTAAATGAAATTATCATCAGTTATAGCAAAAGCTATAGTAGTTAAGATACATCCAATATAAAGCTCTTGAGTAATTCAAAGCAGAGGTTTAGTATTAAAATAGTTATGGTGAATGATGTGTGATAAGGCTGAAAGAGGAGCTAAAGTGAAGATCAGGAAAGATAATAACTAATCATGGACTTGAAGGGGTTATGATTGTAGTGTTCAAGAGAGTAAGCTATGTGGGAGTTGATTCTGCAGAGTAGCAGTTCTGGGCTGAAAAGCTGTGGAACTTTTTTTACATTTTGGGATATAGAGGAAATGAGGGTGATTCATCTCTGTGGAAGTGACACAGTGTGTCCTGGTATCCTTATTAGTATTATTACTCAAATCATCAGTGCAGAAAATAATTATCTGCAGACAAGTGTGTTCTCTGTTATAGAAATAAATAAGCTGAATTATAGTATGAACTAAGGATAGAAGAATTTTATTAGTAGACAATTATAAAATATACATTAAGTAGATTGTTTTGATAAGAAATGATTCTAAATGTCATGTGGATGCTCTCT
Organism: Acanthosepion lycidas; assembly: GCA_963932145.1. Taxonomy (NCBI): domain Eukaryota; kingdom Metazoa; phylum Mollusca; class Cephalopoda; order Sepiida; family Sepiidae; genus Acanthosepion; species Acanthosepion lycidas. The sequence continues at coordinate 79,460,338 of OZ010576.1, forward strand.
ACCTTCAAGGGTCTGACTCTGTATTCACCCCTACAAAGTCACTGCGTTCAAAATTACAAAGTCGATGCCTGTGGTTAATAACATACAAAATTAATTACTTCTTAAATACAGGTGTTCCTTAGCTATTTATTGTTTCAAGGCATATTCAGCTTTACTCAGAAGGTAGATAAGTGCACAGATTTATCCTCTTGGCTGAATTAAATAGAAGGTGAGACCAAGATTTTTGCAATGAGAGAAATTTATCTAATGGTTATCAAGTACTTATTAGATTGAGTCATAAATAATTTCCGTTTTGGGGAACAAATTTTAATGAGAGATGTATCATTCTAACTACTAATTATACATGCCAGTTAAGAATAAATTTGTAGTACACTAACATACTATAGTTTTTGCATGACAGTGGCAGCATAGACAGGGGATTAAAGCAAACATTTTCTCCTCCATGAAAATGAAAATGCAAGGCTGCATACAGCAAGAATAACATAGGAAAAGATTTTCATACTTGGTTGGTCTGTTCTACCTTACCCACCATATTCACCTGACTTTGTACAAATTGATTATTACATTTTTTGTTTGCTGAAAAATACTTCTATAAGGAAAATGTTTTCTAATGAAAACCAGATTCAAGAATCTGTCAAAAACTTTTTCATGTCAAAACCTCTAGAATTTTAGTCAGAACATATTAAAGAGCTGCCTGATAAGTGGTAACATGTCCTTGCAAATTATGGTGAATATATCATGGAATAAAAATAAATTTACTTCATCTTTTGAAGAATTATGTTGATGAATGATATGGCAGCAGTATTCAATGCTAAAATGGTAGATTTGTAAATGTGCAAGATAAACTCTGATGAGAAAAATTTTCTAGCACAACACACTGACTCAATTTTCCTAGCAGCTGAATTAATTAATCCTCTTATACTGGTTGACATCCAAGGCTAGAGAGTACAGTCTACCCTGCTATTTAACCCATCATTGTGGGGAGGGTGGAAGAAGAGATGGATTTATGCTTTTCCCAAGGGCATTTGGGGAAAAATGAACATAACTGACAAGCTTGGAATTTGAATTCAGATGCTGACTTATGATTAGTAACTCTAAATAATTTTCAAGGTACTTGATTAGTTCTTCTGATATAAAGGAAGAAAAAAAAGGTAATCCTGGTCATGTGAATGATTTATTATAACACCCATTTTTAATAACAAGGGAGAAATGAATGATTTGTTTTTTTTTTATGATTCATCAATCCTCTATGGGTTATTTAAAATAAATATCAATGATTATTCCAGATACAAGTTCTACTATTTCATCCATAGCTGGGGGGAGGAGATGGGAAAGATGATTGATTGATTTGTTTTTTATGGTTTATCAACCTTTTGTGGTTTATTATTTTGGATTGTGGGTATAGTTCTTTTTTTGCAAGTGAATATTAATTATTTTTCCAAATACAAGTCCTACTATTTCATCCATAGCTGGGGAGATGATTGATTTGTTTTTTATGATTTATTAAGCTTTTTTTCAAAGCTAAAACATATTTTACATTGTGGGTATAATTCTTCTTTTTTTTTTTTTCTCAGTGAGTATCAATGATTTTTTCATATAAAAGACCCACTATTTCCCCATAGCTGGATGGAGGAGATGGGGAAGATGAATGATTGATTTGATTGTTCTGTTTTTATTGTCTATCAAACCTTTGTACTTTATTTAAATCCAAAACATTTTTGAAATGTCAGTGTAATGTTTTTTTTTTGTTTTTTTGAGAATATCAATGATTTTTCCTGATACAGGTCGTACTATTTAACCCATAGCTGGTTGAGAAGATTTATTCATAACTTTGTCAAGAGTATTTGTGTGTAAATGAATACACCAAATTCAACCGAAATTTGAACTCAGCTTGCTGATCTCTCATTTTGTGCTGCTATCCATTACACCATCTGCACATCCGGGGGTGGGGGGGATGAAGCAAATGTGAATATTCTACAAAATAGTACAATATATAGTATCTTTGTCTTTTACTCCCTGCAAACAACTTTGCAGCCTAGTGGCATTTATCACCTTGCTTGGTGAGAAATATGCATATATTAATAATAGATTGACACATATACATGCATATCATATTGAATACCCAACAAGCATTCCTTTTGTTTATACAAAGTAAACTGTCTCAATTTGATTAAAATTGTCTCAAGGGCTTTCAGATGAAAGTCCAAATATGATCTAATCAACACAGAATATATATATATAGGTCGATATGCAAAAAATTTAAAAAAAAAGAGTTTTGTGATGTCAACAAACACTCGTTGCCACTTTTGTAATGTCAACAAATACTCATAATTTTTGTAATGCTTGTTGTAGTAGAGACTTTGTAATTGCAGATACAGCTATAGTAATGCTGTTGAACAATACTGGTGTAAGACACCTTCAAATAACACTTGCATTAATAGTACTTGCTCAATAATATTCGCTTGAAAAGTAACCACCAAATAGTGATCAGTACAGAGAATAGCAATCTGTATGGTAATAGAGCATAGAGTAGAAATAGTGATCTGTATAGCAATAGAGGATGGAATGGAAAGAGTGATCAATTAGACATCATACGAATTTCCATATATATATATATATATATATATATATATATATATATATATATATATATATATATATATAATTCCTTTACTATCACATGATCTACTTATTCAAAATGGAATCACCTGTATTTGCTCACTGGTGATCTGTGTTCAAACTCCAGTGTTGGTAGTGACACTTTATTCCTATATAACACCTCCCCTTTGAGATGACTTCCACTGGAGTCTATATTTCTTCAGCTTTGGTTAAATAGTTAGAAATTCTGTTGGCACTCTTTTTCTTTTACTGTTCCTCCTTTGTTCAATAATTTCTAGTAGCATGGGTACGTCAAACATGTCATAAAATATTTCAATCAGTACCTCTTTTCTTGGACTTACTAAATCAGTGAATCTCTGTTTCAACTGATTAAGGTGTTGCTTATATTTTTACCTTTGTCCCCTGTACCATGTATATCATTTTATCTATGCGTTTTTTATAACACCATCTTCCCAGAATTCCCTTCTATGTTGATACATTTTAAAAAATACATTATCTCTAGGTTTGAAGTATTTATATTGTTATTCCTTGATGTTCTTGCCTTACATTCTGGAAAACTCTTTTTCAGCTCATTTTTCAAATATTCAGTTGCTGTATTAGTACTAGGGGTAACACTATTTATCTTGTTGCAAAAAGAGTTAATTGGAAGGTCCCAAAAATCAAACAATGCAATCCACTCTGTTCCAAACAAATTAACAGTATTCTTTAATACAAACACCATTACTTTCTTGCTTTTTCCCAAAAAAAGAAATGTTACAGTTGAATTCATCCAAAAAGTTCAATCTCTTTCCTGAGACTCCACGCACAACTTTATCAGAATTTAATAAACTGGGTTTACCCATTTTTCTTCATGTCTGTTCATTTATGATAGTGATATCAGATCCTGTATGTAGCTGCAATTTTATTTTTACATCAGGTTAAGCATGAGGTTAGTTTAAACCTACTTGCTACGTTAACCACAGCAGCACTACCTAGCATGGTGTGGCCAAGGTCCTATACTTTATAGTTGGAGGTTCAAGAAGAAAGAGAAGAGTAATAAGATTCTATTAACAATAGGGGTTCTTTTTTTATCTAGAGGCATCATAGGTTTTGTACTACATTAATAAACTTACATGGATAGATTTAGTTTTATTTTTACTACTTTACTTGCAGTTTTCTGTCCCATATTTAATTAAATATTAGTATTAAATTAATATGAAATGTTGATTATATTTGAGAAGCAAGTTAATTTAACTTAGCTTTTATTGGTTTAACAGATAAAGAAGAAAGTAAACATTACCACTGGTGATCTAACTGGTGGGATGTGTCCCTTCAATAGCTCTTCCATTAATATGAACCAGACACCTTTTTTAGGATCTGAAAATATATTCAAATAAGAAAAAATGCCTTGGGAACAATTGTTCTTCTGAAAATGTTTTACTAAAATGAAGACAGCTTTGTACTGTTCTGGACACAGCTTTCAAAAGTGTGGAGTTTGTTTGACTCATGGAATGTACTGTCACTTTTGGTTTGCCTGAAAATTTTGATATCTTCTAATGCTTCTTTGTGCCATGTCATCTGTGATTGTCAGTGACAAAGCCAGTTAACAAATCCCAATGTGGAATATCCAGGTTGACCGATTTCTGTGTTAAGCAGAATGGATGCATACCTGAACTGATGGTGCCTACCTTTGTATGGATAACATTTAAATGAACAAAATGTTTTCATGCTTATATAGATAGAAATTTAAGATCAAAAGGATATTTTCAAAAGATTAATTTCTGTCGATTTAAATTGAATAAGTTAGAAAAAAATGATTTTAACATCTACTTAGACAATGGAAAGATTGCTTTTTTAAATCATTGGTTCAGTTTAAACTGGTATTTTTCAAACTTCAAATTACATTGTGTTTAATATGCATTATATAATATTCACTTCTATTGTATATTATTCCTCTTTGTTTGTATAATCTAATGTGCATAGCATATTTGTTTCTACCTTTTTTTTCTCATATCTATTGTCTTTGTTTTAGTCACATAAGACATTTTCTATGCAAGAATTATTTAGCTATCCTGATTCTTCATTTAGTATAGTCTTTTACACAGACAAATTTCTTACATATTCAAACACATGATCATAATGAAATTCTAAGTATATTAACAGTGTTCTGACAATGGTTATTAGCCAGAAATGCAGTGTCTCTGTCTTTGAGGATATATAGTGAGTCTCTCACAGCTCTATCATTATTTCTATAGAAAGTGCCCCAACAAACTACATTCCTTGTTTCTGTCAGGTCTAATCTTCATGGCTAGGGACCCACCATGCCACTTACATAGTAACAATCCACCCACATTCCTTTTGTATTCCATCTACAAGAAGTAAGTTGCACTCAGACAGCTTCTTCCTGCAACCCACTGTCCTGTGGAACAGACTTCCAAAAGGATGTTTCCCTGATAACTTAACCTGTTCAAATCTAGAGTTAACCATTATCTTCCCCTTCTATATAAACTACCTCTTAATGTAACCTTCTACCTTGAGTGGCCCACAGGCCTTGTAAAGGATGAACCTTACGTAAATAAAAAAAGAATTAGGTATGGTCAGCAGTATTGTGCAACAATATTTTGTTTTATGTTTCTTCTATGAAACATTGTCAGTTATTATTGTTTTCTGTTTTAGTATTTCTTTTATCTTGTTTTTTTTCAGTTACTATTTTTATCATAACTCTTAGTCATTTTACAAATGTTGGTAAGTAATGCCAATTAATGGTCAAAGAATTGCAATAAGAAGCAACTGAAATTATGATAAAAGAAATAATATTTGAACAGTTAGTTATAAAGTTCAGCAATCTTGAATTGATTTTATTCAACAAAATAATTTTATTTATTTATTGCTTCTTTGTGAGTCAAATCCTACTTTATTGATGTACCTATGTTTAGAGTTAGTGCATTTAAAGTACGTTATGTTTGCAGCTGGAATAAAATTGAATTTGATTTTTTTTAAATGCAACAAATTTTTCATAAAAAAATTGTCAAAAGTTTAGTTGACTTTGCTAAACATAAAGTCTTACACTTTTTTTGTCAGTTATGTTCTGTCTTTGCTTTTATCACATAAATCACAAGAATTATTCATCTACATTGAATCTTCACATTGTATGGTTTGTTTTTCATATTTCTAGTAACACTTAAGTCATTATTTCTGGCTTTTATTATTCTTTGCTTTAGTCAGAAGTATTAAGTGATAATAAAGTTTCTTTTGTCAGTTATTAAGTTATTTTTTTTGTTTCAGCATTTCTTTCATCATATTTTCAGTTGATTTTATCACAACTCTCAGATCGACATTTACATTTAATGCCAATTAATGGTCTGAGAATTGCAATAAAAATAACTGAAATTATGATGTATTGTGTTGTTATATGACACATGATCAGTAACCAAATTCTTGCCTGTCTTTTAGTTTACTATACACTTTATATCTCTTCTACTTAACATATACAAATAGGTACAATCCTATTTACCAATCCACTACACCTCCCTGAGCCAAAGAGTCTTTTGGTTGTACTCAAACTTCTTCTACAATCTCTTTCCTCCTCTCCCGCTTGAGATTCATGTCCTGTTCTTTTTAATGGAAATCTTGGTCTCATTTCATCTTCTTCCCTGTCTGAGCCATTCCCACTATCATCCATAGGCTCATCTTGTATTGCATTGTCTTGATCTGAAGAACTCATCCTTTCTTCTCTGTCAAGGTCTTCTTTCATCAGGACATCTTCCTCTTCAATTCTGGGTCTTGATTGGTCAGAATAGGCCATTAGGCTTTTTCCATTCTTTGATATAATTGCTGTGTTATGTCCCCTTTGCAGATCATATTTCTTATGCCACATGATAAAAGAAATAGTTGATCAATTAATTATAAAGTTCAGCAATCTTAAATTGCCAAAATGTTTTTTATTTTTTTGCTTTTAACCCTTTGTAATTAAAATCCCATTTTACTGACATATCTATGTTTATGATTCTTCTTTATGATAATTCTTCGTTTTAAACTTTGTCTTTCTGTTATCTCTCCTAAACCCATGTCAGCCATCCATTTATTGAGTATGTTATACGTTGTTTTCTTCAGTCACTATTGCCTTCAAGCTGCCCTGTGAGTATCAGATTTCCCAAGCCCTCCTTCTTCATTATGTGACAGAAACCTCAACTGTTTATTCTGGTGTTAAGTATTAGTTTCCTTTTGAGTGCATTTAAAGTCAGTTATATTTACAGATGAGGTAAAATTGGGCTACTTTTTTTTTTAAATACAATAAATTTGTTACAAAGAAATAGTTAAGAGTTTAGTGACATTTGGATATGTAGGTGGCATAATGGTTTGCAGTTCACAATGAGAAATCAGAAAACAGAGTTCAAATTCCAGTCCATTTTGTTACATTCACTTTCACAGAAATACCTTTGAGGAAGCTATGAATCCATCTCTTCTCGACCAGCCTAAGGGTTAAATGGTAGAGCAGACTGGTCTCTTCAACCTTGGTTGACAGAAAGGCATCTCTGAATTGGGCATGAGGTTAGCAAATCCAATCCATAAAAAAACTACTTTTTACACAAACCACAGCAGCAATACCTAATCCAGTGGTTCCCAAACTGTTTTCCTCTGAACCACATTTTTGGAATTAAAATTTGTTTGTGCCTCACCAAATTTTATGTGATAAAATGTACAGTTAAAAATAAAAGAGTAGATTAAAGGGAGGTAACTGTGGATTCGAAATCAGAACATTGATAACTCTCTCCTCCAATTTGCAAACCCTTGTTACTCTATTCATAATATTTGATATAATGCAAAAAATATCACAATGATAAAATTGGTCAATAATTATTTATAACTATTTATACTGGGACACATGCATGCAATTACAAGTTATCCATAATAATATTTTAAATTTTGAAATCATATTTATTTTTGGCATATGATTTTTCAAACTGTTTCTAAATCTTTGTCTTTCAATCATTCCACGTCATCTGCTACCCTCTTCTACTGCACCTATATGAGGTACATCGCACTGCTTAAGAACCACTGGCCTAGTGTATGGAAAGTTATAGTCCTGTACTCCAAAGAGGAGTCTACATGACTTCAGTGAGTCTGTCATATTTACTAACCATAATTATAAAGTATCTAACTTTATAACTAGATTGGTAGAATTCATTATGAACACCTCTTGTCTGAAAGAAGGAAATAGCAAAGTACTGTCGTAATATGCTTTAAAATAGTTTATATCTTGATTTTATTTCTATAGATGGTTGTCCTATATTGAACTACACTTGATGGAATCAGTTTGATGAGGTAATTAAGGAATTCTTATAAGAATATACTTTCATATTTTCCTTTTAAAAAGAATCTGAGAAGATTAGTTAAAAAATGAATCTTACATGTTCATGGTGCCATATCATATATATAAATATTTTGTTTTACAATAATACAGATTTGTTTATATATTTGGTTCACAATATGTTTTATAGTACTTGATTAATCTTTTTAAAATCTAACTCCCTATAGGATCCAATTAACTAGCATAAGTAAATATAAGTAAAGTTGAAATTAAATATTTGTCATGAAGCAAAAATGTTAGCTGATTCCAGAATAAAAAAAAAAACAAGCACTAAAAAAGACTGTATTACATACCAAATTCATTATTAATTACTCATGAAAAGATTTTTCTCAATAAATGAAAACTTTTTTTCATTTTCATTCTAGATTAAATAAGGTTCATATGACCTTGAATTAAAAATGTCCTAATTTAATGATTTGATTATTTAACAGCATATCAACTCTTTATGGGTCATTTAATGCCAAAATTCAATTTTCTTGGGAGCTTTGAAGTAATAAAAATATGTTGTTTTGCTTTCAATGTTGAATACATGGTAGTTCAGATTCAACTTTTGTGCATATACATGTTTGTATGTATAATTTAAAAAAAGAGATATGAGGCAACAGAAATGTGGTTCTATAGAAGGATGCTGAGAATATCATGGACTGAACATGTGAGCAATGACAATGTTTGAAAGAAACAAAAACGACTCTTATACTTAGAATGAGAAAAAGAGTTGAATTTTCTAGGACACATAATGGAAAAAGAGAGTTTGGAAAAATTGACGCTCACAGGAGGCAGGAGGGATAGAGGAAAGTAGTGCAGAACCTACCTAACAGGTAGAACAGGGATTAGGAGAGATAACAAAAAGACAAAGTTTATTAGGAGCTACAAAGGGTAGGAAGTGGTGGAGAGTCATGATCATTAACATCCTGAAGGGACATGGCATATAGAAGAAGGAAAACAAGCTTGTATAAATGGTTGACAGAGCAGGGATTAAGAGAGATAGCAAAAAGACAAAATTTATTAGGAGCTACAAAGGGCAGGAAATGGTGGAGAACCATGACCACCAACGTCCTGAAGGGACATGGCATATAGAAGAAGGAAAACAAGCTTGTGTAAATGGTTGGCAGAACATGGATTAAGTGCAATAGCAAAAAGACAAAACTTATAAAGAGCTGCAGTGAAGATGAAGAGAGCCATGATCTTCCACGAACTTAAGGGACACGGTATATAGAAGAAGATTAGTGATTTTGTTTTTTATGATAAAATGAATTTTATCAATTGGAGCAGATTGACCTACTTGTCTTTCTACTGTGAATTTTTAACAAAAATTTAGTTAATTTTCCAAATCTTTTAAATGAAAACAAAAATTATTTCACTTTTTTGTAATTGTTTTATTTTTTATATGTATGGACAACAATTTCATAAATTCATTATTTTCTCATTTTACCCACTTAAAATCTAACTGCTGGAATTTCTATGAGAATAGAAATAAATGAAATTCTCAGAACACTTGAGGAGTCAATCAAATGTTAAGCATTTAAAGTTGGATAATTTTTGTAAAGTTTCATTAAAATACTGCTAAGTAAATTTGATATGTTCTTTTGAGAAAAGAAGTATTAACTTTTGTGTTTTTATTCTGTTGTATTTTTTTTGTAGCTGAAATATAAATCTCAACCATACAGTGCACTAAGACATTAATGTTATTAGGATTAATTATCAAAGTACTTCAATTATTTATACAAATGTACCTTAAATGTGTTTACTATATTGGCATAAGTACTTATTATTACTAGATTATAAGTAATTCATGGAGCTTTGAACTGTCATTATCATGATGAAATGGCTGGGGTGGCGTTTGAAAATTTGACCTTGTAAAAATATTCAACTCATCCATGAAGAAAAAGGGGGAAAGAATCGGATAAATTACAAATATAACATTTTTATATTCCAGAAATTGTTGAGGCTATTTGTCAATTTTTTATCCATTATCTTTTTCATACTACAAGAAATTGACAAAACCAACATGGGGTGCACGCCCCATAGGGGGTGATTTAATGGTGGGGGGATTCGAGAATGAGTTATTAACAGTGAAAGATATTAATGTTATTAGGATTAATTATCAAAGTACTTCAATTATTTATACAAATGTACCTTAAATATGTTTACTATATTACAGATTCTTTTTCATACTACAAGAAATTGACTAGACTTGTGTTTCCCAACTCGGGGTGCACGCCCCATGGTGTTGTGATTTGTCGAGGCAGATATGATATACAATATGCATACATAAAAATATTTGTGTGTGTGTATGTATATGCGTAATTATGTATATACTGTATATAATAGATATATATTTATATTAGTAACTATTTTTATAAATATTGTAAAATTCTAAAATTGAATGATAATACTATTGCATATATATACAGTCTCAAGTTCTTAAGGAAAGTTAATGGCCTTTTTTGGCTTCCTCCACATGAATAGGAGTTCACTTTTTAAATAATAAGAATTATATGTCACATTGTGGAGGGTAGGCATCAGGATAGCGGCTCGGACTGAGAAATCATAGAGCTGAGTTCAAACTCCAATCAAATCCATTACATTCACTTACGTGCTAATACCCTTGGGAAAGGTATGAATCCTCTTCTTCTCCCCACAGCTATGGGTAAATAGCAGGACAGATTGGGTTCTATAGACTTGGATGGCAACTGGTCTACCGCAGAAAGAAATGGCAACCTACTGTGGGAAAAAATCTGCCTCATCAATCATGTATTGAAAGATACATGATTGCTCAAGCATGTATCATGCACAGCATTTAACTAGGTGGAACGTGGCCCATAATGGTTGGGGCCCTCTGGATTAGACACAGGAAGATTTCTTAATGACTCCTCTTACTACTTTGACTCAGACATTTACTTGGACTGTTATTTGGATTTTCTACTTGATACATTACCTTGTATCACACATGGATACAGTAACAAACACAAGAATACATGCAAATTTTTAATGATGGCTCTATTTGAATGTGTTAACTGAAGGTTATAAAATTTCAAATATCTTAATAACAGTGTTTAAAAGCTGAAACATTGCAGATTAGTAATTTGATATTTGCTTTTATTGCTCCATAAAATTTATCTTTCTCTGATAAATCATTTATATTTTAAGTTGGTAACCTCTCAGTAGAGATATTGTCTCTTATTAATAGTTTTCAATAAAAAGGGGCTTTTATTTTGTTTGAAATTGATTAAGGAATGGAATATGTTCTAATAATGTGTCTGCTATAATTTGAATCTGAGTAATTTGTTCATTTTACCAAATCTTAATTTATGTAGATTTTTAAAGTTTTTTTTCACAAATACTACAAAAATAACATATTTATTAGAGAAAATAATTTAAACTCAGTAAAATAAATACAAGTAGCAGCTAGTGATTTAATTATGAGACTAAAATATAAAATATTTATTGAATATTGGAAACTGAAATAAAAATATAAAATTTTAAATTTTTTTCTTGAAAACAAAATGTAAAATTTTAGTTATAACAAAGTGTTTATGAAAAACTTATGCTCATTAGTATTTTAATAGAAATTTATTTTAAAAAAATACCTAGAACTGTTGGAATGAACCAACTTTGAAATGACTCTGTCACAGTAATGTCTGTCACATATGCTTTAGAGAGAAATAATATCAAAGTAATATTTTTGTTCCTGAGGAATTTTTCTAACAGCTAAATTAATAGCAAAATGTCTATATTGCTATATCTATATCTATATCTATATTGATCACATATATGTGATCAATATACTTTGCTATAAGCTGTTTGATTATGTTTAAACCCTGTCAACTTGTTAAATATTAAAGTTTTCTTGTTATTATTTTGTGAATTCATTAAAAAAATGTCTGCTTTTACCTTTTACTCCAAACTTATTTTCTTCAAAAAGTAGTTGCTTACAAATTTCCTCTGATTATTTTGCCTTCACATTTTTTTATACATTAATTTTTATTTTTCAATTTTTTTGTTAATAAAGTTTGCTTCTCTATACACCATTGTCTTTCTTTTCCCCTCTATTTTTCATTCATTATTCTGTTTACTTTTTAATTCTTTTCTTTTTGATAATATCTCTCACTTCTCCCTGATCAATAAATTTTCTTCCATTTTTCATTCATTGTTCTGCTTACTTTTTATTCTTTAGTTAATATCTTTGTTTCTCACTTCTCTATTATCATTTTTTCCCTTCAATTTATCCTTCATTATTCTGTTCTCCTTTTTAATCTTTTCTTTTTGTTAATAAATTTTGCTTTTCCATGTTTCACAAATTTTATTCCAAATTTTTCATTCATTATTCTATTCACTTTTTATTCTTTTCTTTACAATCTTATTTTTCTTTTTATCTTACACTTTTGTTTTTTAACTTCTTCACTTTAACCAGGTTTAACCAGAATTATTTATTATCTCTTTAATATAATTGTGCTAAATTATTATTTGTTTGTGAGCATTTACTAAGAATATTTTCCATATCTCTAGGGAAACCATATTTAAAGCACAAGGCATTAGCACAATCTGAGTAAAGCCATTTTCTTTAAGTATATACGATTAGTAAAAGAGGCTAAAAGTAGATATGAAAAAATAAAATAAATAAATTCACATGCACACAAATTTATATACATTTCAAAAATTGTAAAAGCTGTAAGTTCCACAGCATATTTTTCCACCTGTCTGAAATGAATTAAAATAGTAAAAATAATTGTATGCCAAAGAAAAGTACCCTGAAAGGAAAAAAAAAAACCTGCATGTTGCTTTGGAGGGGGGAATGTGACATTGTTGCTGCTGTTATGGCAGAGAGAGAGGCAGCAGCAGCAGCAGCCCCTAACACCATCTCGAGGCTTCTTCACAGTTTCACCAGATAGCCAGCAACAATGCATTGGCCGCCATTTTGACCTTTGTGATAATGGACTGCCTACAACTGGTCAACCTCATCAATTTTTTAATGCTGTTATTGAACTATATAAGTGTGCATACTTGCTGATGTGTACAATACAGATGTAACATTGAAAAATATGAATAGATCTATATTGTAGGATTTTTTTTAAAAACATTAAATATACAGTGTATTACATTTTTTCATTTATTTTTTGCCAAATTTACATCCAACATCTCATCTTTCTTTTTTTCTATCATCCCTTTCTTTCTTCCTTCTGTTTTTCCCTTCTTTTATCCCTATATATATATATATATATATATATAGAGAGAGAGAGAGAGAGAGAGAGAGAGAAGGTGTATTTAGGCAGCAAGAATTCTTTCAAACATGTCTGTATGTGTGCGTGTATATATATATATATATATATATATATATATATATATATATATATATTCCCTGTGAGATTGATATGGAAAAAATGAAGAAATAGGGAAAAACATGGAGTGAAAAGGAAGTGATGTTGTCATATTAGAGGGGACAGCAAAAATATTTTATTCATCAAGATCCCTCTCTCCAGATACAAGAATAAATTAATATTATTTTATGGTTTATAAATTCATATACAATGGTCATAGTGATAAGTATCATAAATAGAAAAAAAATCTAATCTGATCTATCACATATTCTCCGTCCATCATATATAGTTTGATACTAATAAAGTCATAAGACTAAAAACAAGCAATAGACATTTTTTTTCATTTTTTTTTAAAAAATATTAGATTTGTACACTTGTAAAATCTGTGATATGCAACAGCATAATTTATCTGTCTATATTTCTGAGATGAGGTATTATGTACAGTATTTACATTATGCAGACTATTGTTCTCTGGCCGGAGCGTACAACGGCCGAAACGTTGTGATAAATATGGCGACAAAGATGAGGACAATAGTGTGCATAATGTAAATACTGAGCATAATTTATGTTTGCATGTATTCAACAGTGCAGTTTGAAAGGTAAAAAGAGATATAATGTTACTGAATTTAAGGTTCTCCCTTTCTTGTTCCAATGGTAGGTCAGGGAAGTTAAAATACTTGTTATTTTAGAGGCAACACATTCAAGAATTAACCCTGTATCATGGTGTTCTTTACTAAAGGCCATGTCATAGTGCATCTCAGAAATGGAGACCTATCACAAATATTTTTGTTCCATTGGGATTTTTAGTTTCAGTTTGTGTTGTAAATCTTTTTTTCTTGGTATAGTTCTTCTTTATTAAGTTTTTATTACAATTAATATATAATTTGGTAGATCTTCATATCCTAATCTGTTCTCAAAGGTGTACAAAATGTTATATGCATTTTAATCTTTGAATTATGCATGTTAAAAACAAAAATCATATTTGTACTATGAATTCTGAAATAAAATATAACATGAAATAAAATAAACATGAAAGTAAATTTTTGTTTTATTGTTTAGAAGAACATATATGAATTACACTAAATGTTTTATCCAACTTAAATCTGAAGATAGGATTAGTAAATTTTGTATAACACTTTCAAACATTTATTCTACTATACTATTGAATACTTGTTCCAATTATACATATATCTACAAATACTAAAAGTGTTTAGTATAATTATGTCAGTGTATATTCTGAATATCTTAGCCTTAATAGTACTGAATGTAGAGAAAGAATATAGATTAGCAAGTTTTACTAGCATGTCAGGACTCTTCTATTGATTATGGCGATCAGGGGCTAACAAATGAGTTCACAGAACTGAACCCCAAGACTACCTATACATGATGGCAGAACTAGCAATGGTTTTTGGAAAAACTGATAATAAATAGATCATGCAAAAAATTTGCCACAAAGTCTCCAGACAGCCCCAACCTCCAAGTTTTAAATTCAAAGTTGTCCTTCTAGACTGGTTAACAACAAAAGGAAAATCACCTTGTTTGGCAACCAGTTTTTAGTCCAGTATATCAGCATAAACATTTTAAAAACAATAAACCTGGGTACCTCTCTTGAATATTGTTGTAACGAAGTCGATTCCGTTGGTCATCATGGGTTTAAACACTTCACACCAAAAGTCTTCTTTGACAAAATACACATTATATTGACCCATTATCTATAGCAAATGATTACCATTAACAAAGGAAATTACATATGCAAAATCAAAGTAAACATTTATATTTTAAAATATCAAAGGAAAATTCTATATTGAAGGCAAAATAAATTTTCTAAGACCTTGAAAAGAAAATACTTTATTTGAAAACTGAATCTAATTTATTTTCTATTTTACCAAGCCATATAGCATATACCATTTCCTCTTTTTCATACACTGATTGTCACATTTACTGTCATGGGTACAGGCAGGAAGTAACAAAAAAAAATCATTATTTTTAAGGTCATTGGTTTTTCTTTCATTGTAACTAACTCTAATGGTTTTCCCAGTACACTCAGACAGTTTCTTGTTCTTATCTTTCAAGTCATTTTATCACTGATATTAATGAACTCTTTCATTATTATCAGTATCAATGTATATTCAATAGTTTTTCTTTCTTTTTTTCCTCATTCCATCATTAATGAGCTGTATGGTCTTCAGTCATTTAGAGCTCTTGAGATTTTAAAAAATCTTTCTCTTGTTATCAACTGTATCTAACATCAAGATTCCAAAAGCAGGCACTTGTTAATTTTTCCCCCTCTATTAAAAAAAAAAAAAAAAAAAGATAAAAAATACTGCTTATTTTGATAGCAAAAACTGATAGGCTAAATCAGTACTACTCTTTTCTTTCTTTTCATGCTACATCCCTTCAGGAGATGTACAGTCATGGATCCCTACAGATTATCTGTAAACTGTCTTGACTTCTTGGAAAGACAGTGGTATAGATTTTCATTACCTTCTCCACATTTTTTATTTCAAAGTTGTCCTTTCAGATTATCTGAAGGTTAGAGAGTGCAGTCTACTCTGCTATTTAACCCATAGCTTAGGTGAAAAGAAATTGATTCATGCTATTCTCAAAGTATTAGTGCAAATGTAAGTAGGCCAGACTTTGGACTTTCCAATACTGCTTTCCATGCTGTTAACTATCATACTACTTGACTTATCCCTGTGCTACTACTGACATTAAAAATGAACAAGATTAATTTTGTTAGTACATGTACACTACTAATTTTTGAGAGGCATGCTGGATTATCCATTTTCTAGAACAACAGAAGTCACACAATAAATTGTTATTAAACCACTGATCTGCTAATCATACATTTCTTCTGTCTATATAGTATCATCAGCTGTTAGAAAAATATATAAAACTCTTATCAAATATAAAATGTGAATTAAATGATTGAATTAGTCTGTCAGTTGTGTGAAATTCAAGCACTTACTATAAACTATTCCCAGTTTAGGATCGGATTTCCAGTAACTTCTAAAGTCTTCTCATTTTCTTTCACTCCCAGTAACTCTTTGCATTTTAGTGGCATTATCACTTTGCTTGGATGAATTGATTAAAATAATTTTGATTTAAAAATAAAAAAATATGTTCCAGATTAAAGCATGTACCGGATCATCAAGAGGTTACCAGAAAATTGGTGGTGTATTTGCAGTTGTAAACAATGCCTACATTATTTATGTGTGATTTTAGTACCTGAGTTTTTATTTACTTAGTATTAATTTTACTATTTCAGTTATTTGTTTTAATGTGTAATGGTAGAACTTATTTCTCATTATTTCTATAAATACTCAGTCATTTCATTGACAATTATGAGAGCAATTATATTTGTTCATTTAGTTTAAAAAGCAACAATACTGGTTAAAATGTCTATGATTTCTGTTAAAACTTTATTTTTTATTGATTTAATTATCCACCAAATGATTATGTCCATAGTGGTTTTTTCATAAAACTAAGCAATTCAAACTAAATATTTAAGGACTGCTTTAAAGGAAAATCTTGCTTAATAAAAAGAGCATTACTCTTTGGTACCACAGTACGAGATTGGTGGCAAGGGTCTTGTCATTTTACAATGGAAATGGCTGGATGTAACCATAACCTTTCAAGCTAACAGTTTCTTTTTTCTCACTTCTCACTTATGGAACTCCCTTATGGCTTCCTGCTTTCCAGTCAAAATTGCTCTTCAAAAATCTACATTTCAATTGTTATCTTTTCTCATCTTAATTCCTCTTCCTTTATTGTTCTCCCTTCTTAATAATGTTTTCTTTTTCTTTTATTCTCTCATACTTAGTAACCCCATATATCTTAGTTGCTTTATTGCCTTGCTTGGGGTGAAAGGATTAAAAACTAAATAAATAAAACTAATATTGTTTATATTATATTACTAGAGGCACAATGGAGTAATGGATTGCAGCTCAGATTTTGGAATAGGAGAGCTGTGTTCAAGTTCCAGTCGAGTTTATTACATTTGCTTACATGCTAATACCCTTGGGAAAGGTATGAATCCATCTCTTTTCCCTCCAGCTATAGGTAAATAGCAAGTCAGACTGGGTTCTAAAGCCTTAGGGGTCACCAGTCTAGGAGAAGGGAATCTCTCAATTCAAAATTGTATTTAGCCCTGGCAAAGCACATACTATCTGGATAAGGAAAGGATCATTCACATTGACATGATGATTCCAACTATGGCTGATTTTTTTGTTTTTATATTGCCAGATAGGATTATTAATATACAGTCAATGACAAAATTATTCATACACCTATCAATTTTGAATATTTTTATCCATTTCTCAGAATCTAATGCCTGTATGGTGCCATGTTTTTTTATATGTCAATAAGCATAAAAAAAAAGAATATAAAATTCAATTTTCAGAGCAATATATTAAATACAAGTTTTTTAGGTGAATTATGCAAAATAGAAAAACACAAAATTATTTGTACATTAGAAAATATCATTTTAAATTGATTGATTCATGTAAGTAATTTATATAATTATTTTATCGGTGAAGCCTTCTAGACTATTTATTCAGTCGAATATTTTTGATAATTCCAGCAAAGAACATCACGTGGTGCATAGAGTGTAACCATTGTTATTCTTAGATTAACAACACGATGGGGAAGACAAAGGAGCTTAGCATTGACTTGAGACACAATTATTAACTACCACAAGTCAGGAAATAGTTACAGCAATATTTCAAACCAGTTAGCTATCCCTAGATATATGGTACAGTCCATTATACAAAAATTAAGCTTTTTGAACATAATGTTGTACAGAAGATTTGGTGCAAGAAAAGTGAGGCTTTCCTCCCAAAGAACACAGTAGTAACATTAAAACATGGGGGTGGCTTGAAAATGTTTTGGGGTTGTTTTAGCTCAAGGGGTGCTGGACAATTAGTTGTAATAAGAGGAATAATGAAATCTGCAGACTATATCAAAATTCTGGATGAAAATCTACAGTTATCAGCACAAAATCTTCATCTAAGTC
The DNA here is from genome assembly GCA_963932145.1 of Acanthosepion lycidas. Taxonomy (NCBI): domain Eukaryota; kingdom Metazoa; phylum Mollusca; class Cephalopoda; order Sepiida; family Sepiidae; genus Acanthosepion; species Acanthosepion lycidas. The sequence continues at coordinate 79,478,639 of OZ010576.1, forward strand.
AGTGATTTACTTTCCAGCAACATATCTAAATCAGTGATTGCCTGGCTTCAGAAAAAGAAGATTACAGTTCTGCTATGATTTTCAGTGAATCCTGACTTGAATCCTATTGAAAATCTATGGCAATAATTGAAAATTCTAATAAATTGTCGGTTACTAAAAAAACCTTCAGGAATTAGAATGTGTAATCATTGAAGAATGGAAGAAAATCCCAGAAAAGACTTATGAGAGTCCATGCTATTGACTATCAATCTTGTGAAAATTGTTCAGTTTTTTTCTATTTTTCATACTGTATGAATAATTTTGTCTTTTCCTATTTTGCATAATTCACTTGTTAAATTTGTTGTATTTGACCCTATTTTTCTGAGTTTTATATTCCTTTTTGTGCTTATTGACATATAAAAAACATGGCACCATACAGGCATTAGATTCTGAGAAATGGATAAAAATATTCAAAATTGATGGGTGTACAAATAATTTTGTTGTTGAGTGTAAGTACTTTAAATATGAAGAAGATACAAGACTCTACTAACAAAGAATAGTTAAACAAATATAATCCTAAATTTGAATACTATATGAATTCGGATTATAGATAATGATTCCCAAATTAATACAAAATACAACTGCATTGTGCCTTTGTCTTCACTTACAGATGAATGTCTACAGATTTATAGAGATATATGGAGATGTATTCTGTAGCTCCTAAATATAAGAGAAGAAATCAAGCAATTATTAAAACTTGCAGGTATTAACTTGATGCCATAAAAATTGTAGCCTTTTGTTTCCAATTAAGAAGAATTGAGTTGAATAATATTAGAACTTAACAATGGTGTCTAACAGTGTATCTGCTTATAGTTTCTCATTTTTTATTTTTAACTACTGTTCACTCAAGACAAGGCCCAAGAGCCACTGAAGGTAGAGGGTTAATAAATGAGGTTATTTTAAGGGTGTACAGAGAGGAAGCAAATGTGCATCTTATGAAATATTATAGTTGGCCCTCAAAAAGTTTAGAATTGTACTCCTTGAGGAAGCATCTTCTTGGAAGACTGTTTCATAATGCAACAATTCTGTGGAAGAAACTGTCTGAGTGGAACTTCCTTCTCATCAATCTCTATCTATAAAAGGCAGGATGTGTGTGTGTGTGTGTGTAACGAATGCATGGCCGCAATTTTCGACGGATTTGCACCAAAATTTACATGCACATGCTCCAAGTTAGCAGCAAGGCCAAGACTGACTTTGCATTTCCCAACTCTCATCAATAGTGGAAATAATCGATTTTTTCATGCTTCTACGGCACTTTTCATGTAGTTTGCAGCCATTTTCTACTGGGCAGAGTAAGAGCCAATAGCTGGCTGCCACAAATAGGCAGGAAGATTCTTTTGGCCAGTGTGAGAGCCAACAGCTGACTGACACGAATGTTAACTAGTATGCAAAAAAATTGATAGCTGCATTCATCACAAGTGGGGAAAAATTTAAATGTGCATGGCACTTTACTCCAATTGGCTCATTCGTTTGCTTAAACTCAACGTTGATTCTGATTCTGCAGAACTGGGTTGGGTGTGAAAAAGTATTTGTTGTTAACATTCTTTTTTCATTCGATTTTTCCAGTTATGAGTCCTTTTTTAAAACTGATTGTTTTGTGTTCATTTTATTTAGTTCTTTTTTCATAACAGATTTAATGTTTAGTATAGAGCTTAGAAAAAATTCGCAGTGTGAGATAGGCAAGAAGTAAGGCATGTAGCAACATCAGCACAGCAAAGGGCACTCCTTTAAAGACAAGGAAGGGCAAAAATATTTTAAGTCAAGTGATAGCGATTGCTGTATGAGTCGTATTGTTTTTGAATCAAGCCCGGGCAACACTGGGCCATGCTGCTAGTGGAATATGAAAGGGATGAAGTCATCTTACTTTATGTATCATGGTGAGTTATAGCTGTGAAGGTTTTGACTGGTGCAACTGAGGAATGTACTACATCCAAATTAGTAATAAAGTAGTGAGAAGACAGCAATGTGAGAAAGGGAAGAAAACAATTCATTACCCACAAGTCTGTGCAAATGCTTTTGAACTTTCTCCAGCATTTGAAAATCACCACCACCAAATATTTCAGTATATAGAAAGGAACTGAAAAGTTCTCTGCTTGAACAAAACCCCTTTCAAATCAAATTCTGATGCTTGGTTAGGTTTTGGAATATGGGTGGGTTCAGGAATTTTTCAGCACCCACTCAAAGAATCTATTTTGTTTTATAAATAAAATTCCAAACTTATTCTACCCATGTATCAACTTAAAGTGCAAATCCAAACAAAAAGAAAAAGTTAAATGTTTGTGTTAATCTACCATCTGCCGCACCTAGTAAATTAACTTCACTTTGTAAGAAAGGAAAATTTATAACATTTTTTTTTTATATAAATTATTTGTTTCTACACTTAAACAAATTCTGCTTCAATGACTGTTAGCTTTTTATGCACAATGTATATTTTCCCTTTATTTATTTTTTTTTAAGGGAAGGTTGGATGCCATTAAATGTGTTCAGGTGTGAAAATTTTCCCAAACTTCTTTGTTTCATTTGAAATTTATCTCATAAATTTATCTTAATCCCATTCATTTTTTTCTTTACCTAACTTCGTATGTGAGACATAATTTTTAGAAAATTACAACTAAAAACAATCAAAACAGATAAGGAAAGAGAAATGTATTAAATAAAGGAATCATTTGCAGCTAGTTCCTCCACGAACCCCATTATTTGGCTATATAAATAATTTTCAATTTGGTTTGCATTTTTTCACATTTGTCTTCACTTTTGAAAAGATGGATACAATCAAAACTTCTTAAAAAGACAAAAACAAATTTTGAGTATTATCTTTTGAATTTATCAAATCATCACTTCATAAAATGAAGTGTCTGTTTGTCCGTCTCTCTGCTATAGACTGAGAAACTACTGCATGGATTTCAACCAAACTTAGCATGCAAATAGGCTATGACACATCGAGTGTCACAGGCTCTATAATGTTGACCTAGTTCAACACTGATGATGTTAAAAAACAAAGATTAAATATTTATTCCAAATTAAAAATATAGTGATAAGGGAGGTAAATCAATTTTTGGTACAAAAAGCATGGTTACTTTCCTGAGTCTGTTTGTCCTTTTTATTGAGGCAAAATCAGTTCCAGAGTAACACTGGGTACCATTGCTAGTTATCACAATAAAAGCCAATAGCTACTGATTAACTAGAATAGTATTCTCACAACAGAATAATTGAAAAACATTAAATAATGGCCCATGTTGCCAATATAATCCCCCAAGTTCTGCAGCATCATATTACAAACCATGACCCCTTCCTCATCATAGACATGTATGTACATTTTTACCGAAAGTGCCTTTTTCAGACATGGGCAAATAAATACATTTAAAACATAATGTTCAAAAACCAGCTACAAACGTGTTTACATGTCGATCTTGATTCTTTTTATGCCCTTCTGAGCTTGAAACAAGTCTAATTGTCAACTCATATGTCTGGTAGAGGTGTTAGCCATTGCTTGGGTACTTCAAGGTGCCTCAGTTTCTTAGCCTTTCTGAAAAGTCAATTTGCTTCCACATTCTCACACATTTTTTTGCACAAATTATACCCCAGATGGCTAGTTCCAGGGAAGAGTGAGAATATGGCAATAAAATTATATAAGAAAAATAAAAAAAAACTATGGTAAAGAATACAGTTTATGGGATAACTTATTTACATGTCTTTGCTGAAAAAGGTATTTTCAAAATATAATTTCAACCACAAATATGGAAAAAATTGAAATTCAAGTAATCTTTCATTATCAGCATAAAAATATGATCTGAAACTTTTTTTCCCCAAATAATTTGTGGAGAAGGGGTTAAATTATATATGATGAACAGTTATTGTCCAAATCAGAAAAACCCATGTCAAATATGTTGCCTCTAGAATAAGAGAAGTGTAGATGACTAATCCTGGCAATTTCTTTCAGGCCAAAGTCCAAGTTAAGACCATATCCAGCTGAAGCTCATGTCTTATAACCCCAATCATTCTATTGCTGATATGTAAGATAAATGCTTTCTTCCATTTATTGTATGGTTGCATCAGCAAATCCCATTTCCCTGCACTGTTCTGGCCAGAGAAAGACTAGAAAGTGTGTGCAGATAAAATAACTGTGGTAATTAGTAATTGGGAGAACAGTTGGGCTCTTAGGTTTCACTAATTTCTACTCTGGCTTGATTCAAGATTAGTGTGATAATAACCTCAGCAGTCAAATCACTGTTCACAATCCTAAGGGAAGAAGATTCTAGTGGAAAAGACACCAGGCACAGGAGTCAAATTCCTCTCCATTTTATTGGGCTGAAGCCAACATTCATTAGTAATGCCAAAGTCAAAAGACATTAAAAGTGTTGCCATTTTGTAAATTGTGAAATGGATTGATAAACTGCTAACAGCTTGCTAGGAGCCGGTAACCATTAGTGAAATTGAAGTAACAGAATTAAAGGATTTGCCTGCAGTTATATGTTCATATAAATTATTTATTAAGTTTCATGCAGAAGGGGAAGACTTAGCTTGGGTAGGGTGAAGCTGGTTCCTAATGACACAACATTTTCAGATTGTTGGTGGATACACAAGCAGTAACATGCAAGAAATAATTTCCAGATTTGGTTTGACGGCACTCAGTCCAATTTGAAACCTTAACATCAGCAATAACAAAGATAGTGACTGAAGCAGCTGTAACAATAACAATCACTCAAAAGAGGCAAAAGGATGCTGTAGAAAATATTACTACGGCATGCGCCTACTCAATATCAGACTGAATCTCTATTATGAGTAAGTGCTGGAAAATTCTTGGCCTGTCCCCCTTCTCAAAATCTGACCAAATGACCAAACATCACAATTTTAATTTCTGTTTTTCTTTAATCTCTTCTTAGTTAGGCCAAGAACCTTTTTCCTTAATCCTACATGTATTGTTAGCAATATTACATACCTTATATGTTGGCATACAAGGTGACCTTTTAACCTTAAAAAAAGACTGTCAAATATAGGGAACTGTTTTATATTCCAGCTATATGTGAACCTTAAATCTTGGGGTTTCTGGTAAATTGTTAGTATGGGAGATTTTTGATGGTAGACTAACTCTTGTCTTGGTAACTGTCGACATAAATATTTTCTACTGAAACAACTTAATTTACATTATTACATTTATATACCTGTATTTTTTAAAGTGACATCACCAGTGTTTACGCTTACAGCAGTCGGTCATTTTATCATACTGGGAGACAGTAAGTGTACTGGGTAGATTATAGTAGGGGTAATGGTCAGTGTAGATTGTAGTAGCTTATTGACAGTATCTTGCTTCCTTTTTTCAATGATGTTGAACAATAACACATCTAGATATGTGTCTCAACAAGCCATTTAAAGATCACATTTGAGAACAGTGGAATAAGTGAATGGTTACCAGGGAAAAGTCTTTCAAGCTACTGTAATAACCTACCAAAACCACAGCAGTCACTCATGACATATTGTAGATTGCGGTAGTTATTTGACAATATCTCTTCATATGCTTACTAAATTTATTTAATAAATTCAATATAATACATTTTAAAATATGAACTGGGAAGGGGGCATCTTGTACAGAAACCAACATTTTAACTTGAAAATTTAGGGATCATCTTATATGCTAGTCATCTTGCATGCCAGTATATATGGTACTTTGAGAGTAATGATAGCACATGCACGGAATCCATCATAAAAATTCAGGATGTGGAATTACTAAATAATGAATACTTCAGATACCTTGGTGTATGGATCAGCTATAACAAATTTACTTTAGGAGATCAGGAAATTGTGTACAGAATAAGTTGCATTAAAAGTAGTTTTTTCTATCACTGCAAAATGCAGCAAAACTAAAATATTAACTGAAAAAATTGAGATGTCATGTATGGTGTCCAACTTGTTCAGGAATGTCTAAACTATCATCTATATACAACCACTTCCTCAGATCAATGATTAAAAATGGCTTCAAGTGAATGAATTCTCTAGGTCTTAAAGAAGACAATTGTTCATCAGATCTTATGGACTGACACTGCGTAATCATAAACTAAGAGCTTTACCAAATAACAAAAAACACATCATACCAGCAACAACTAAAAAGTATAGCTTGAAACCTATATTTTAATTCTTTAATTATGGCAGGACAAGTAATGGCTGGTTCACCATGACAATACACCTGCTTACAACGCCCTGAGCATCTGGCAGTTCCTGGTTGAGAAGAACATTGCTGTACTGGAACAACCTCACTATTCACCTTGTTCCATATGACTTTTTTCTTTTCTCCAAATCAATGGGATCATCAAAGGGACCCATTTTCAAGATTGCCGTAATGACAGAGCTGAGGTGCATCCATGAATCTTTCCAGTAGTGCATAGAAGCATGGCAGTGAAGGATGGAAAAGTGCAGTAGACTTGAGGAGGATTACTTTGAAGGGGAAACCATGTAGTTTGTTGTTTGGAATTGAAATAAATTGTTTGTAAGGCCAATCTCATTACTTTTCAGACAGATCACGTACATAAAAAAAAAAATCAATTTCAAAATTTCTTTTATTTCCTTTCATTATCAGAACTTCTTTTATTTCACCATTGAGCAATAAATTTCTTTATAACATCTTTAAATATAATGAAAGATGGAATGATTAATTAATTATTTTTTAAAGGAATATGAAATGTAAGGTTACTTTTGTTTGGAGTTTATTTTTAGGTTTTCCTTTTTTGGAGTTAATCTAATTTGTAAAAGGAAAATAGTAAAGTTTGTGAGTATGACTTTGGTATTAGGCTGGTGCGAAAATAATGTCGTTTTCTCAGATATGTTATTATGTGAGAAAACGACATTATTTCTGCACCAACCTAATACATAGCTTTTGTATTTATTTTTTGTATTGATAATGTATTCTTACTTGAAATTGTTTTTTTATTTCCTTTTTCTACGCCTTTCTTTAAATGTTCGTTAACTGATATGGCTAAACTATTCGATAGAAAGTTTACTTTATCACTTGACATTTTTATTCACCTTACTGCATATATTGAAAATAGTGGAAGCAGCAGGCAGGCAATAAAAAATTAGGTTGAAGGCCCCATGTTCTATGATATTAATCATTTTCCTCATTCCTTGATGTTGTTTGTAATTAGTTAATTCAATTAAAGCACTAGTTTATGATTTTTCTTTTTTGCCATAGTAAATTTAATGGCTGGGTAGTACACATATCGATTCACTGGTAAGCAGGGCAAGAATTAACAGAGCAATACTAAAAAAGAACAAGAGGAGATATTCCTAGATATGGATAACAGAACAAAAAAACTTGCCCTATAAATTAAGTAAAGGATTCAGTTCAAAATTCCCTGAGGGTTACCCAGATCAACAGACATCTGAAGAAGGAGAGAGAGCACAATGGTTGAAACAATTATGATGACATCATAAAACAAGGACATTTTTAAATAATGTAAACTCCTCATCCCAGAAATTTTGATAGTTATTGAAAAGTTTTATAAAAATGTGGGTAAAGGGTAATGATTAAAACTTTTTTAAAAATATATTTTGAATTTTTTTAATATAATTCCAAATATGCAAAAACTAGTGCTAAAAAAATATTTTTAATAAATTATTTTGGTTATCCAAGGTAAATATAAGTAGTTAAAACTGTCTCAAATGACAAAATTTTATAGATCAGTAAGTTTTAAGACATTTTTTCTTTTGTTTTATAACTCAGTTGATCAATTTTCTTGAGCCCAAATCAAATTCTCTAAAAAAAATGAACGAAAAAAATAGTTAATTTTTTTTTCTTTTGTTTTTCCTTCAGGCTATGTTACATTAAATCAAAACAGATGCAGAGAAAAGTACTGGACTTTGAAGACAATTTATGTCTAATTCATTTATATTGGAAGATGAATAAGATAATTCTGATAGCAGAAAACAAGACCCATTCCAAAAACTCAGTAGGTTAGAGCAGTTTCTCAGAGCTAACTCCTGAGTTGATCAACTTCCTGTCTTTATAAAGCTTACATTGAATGAATGAATGAATTTGCCAAATTTCTAAAAGTGAATTCATAGATTTGATCAAGCGCATGGGACAACAAAAGTACCAACTTGCAAATCTTAATGATGCAATTAATGAAATTCCTCTAATTATCTCATTGACTTCTTTCTAACATTAATAATTCACATAATTATCAATTAAATAATACATCTTTTTGTCCTTTTGTCATAATTGCATTTTGCTTTCTTTTTCATCTTACCTACCCCACACCCATGTTTCTTTTTGATCAAAGCCATCTTCTTTCTTTGTTCACTCTTCATCCCATAAAACATTCTATGCCTTTTACATGTGTCATTCTTTTTATGAAGGAAAATAATTATTAGCTGGCATGATTCTACTTTCATACTTATATGAATGTTATTTTTTTTTAACATCTCTAATTCTGTCTCACTAAATAAAATATAATTTTTTTTTTCTTTTTGTAAGGATTTTTATTTTTATTACATTTTGTTGAAAAAATGTCAGCAATATATTTCCTTTCAAGGCTATATGTTTTAAAAAGAAAAGAGAAATGGTGGCGTATGTTAGATCTCTTGGAGAAGAGTCTTACTGTTACAAATGGATGGATAAAGAAATATCTTGCTTGATTCTAACATGTCTGCCGATAATTCTGTTGTACTGAAAATGATAATGAAGAAAGTAAAGTGTGTAGATAAAAATGATAAAAATTGATCTAAAATAAAAATAAAAATTTTCTTCAAAAGTTTATGGAAGAAAATCTCTTGATACTTTAGCTAAAGTGCACTTGAATCTATTTCCCCTGGGTCCTTGAAGGCTGTGGATTGTTCAGCATTTGATTACAGGACCAGCAGAAGAATGGATGTGGTGCATTCTTATTTGGAACTTCTTTTTTTTTTTTTTATTTTGCATGCCACAACTGTTTAATGTAGTGACCACTTATATACACTGATTTAGAGATTTTGGATTCTACCTACCATCTTTCTGATATTTTTCTAGACCATAAATAATATAAATTTTTCTTTGTCATTTTATCAATACTAGGCATTTATTAAATAATTTTTACATACCTGACCAAATTCTTCATTTATTTTTTCTTTCATATTGATTGATTTGTTTTTTATGGTTTACCAACCTTCTTAAATTTATTTTAAGCTAAAACATAGTTTGGGATTGTAAGAATTTTTGAAGATAATAATGATTTTTCTGATACAATTCTTACTATTTAACCCATAGCTGGGAGGAGAAGAGATGATTGCTTACCTTTCCCAAAGGTATTTGGACATATAATGAACATGACTGGAATTCAAATATAGCTCTCCAATTTTTATTCTGAGCCTTTATCCATTACACCACCCAAGCATCCAAGCTTAGAGCACCTGGTATCCCAAAATGGTTACCCATCTAAGCACTGATCGGGTTCAATGTTACTTTGGTGATCAAATGAAAACCAATGATATGGCTTTAGCCCTTTGTTTCATATAAATTATTTTTAAAAATACAATCAAGAAATAAATATAAAATAATGGTTTTTATTCATGAATTTATAAAAAAATGTCTGTCCATTAAAAAAATAACTGTAATTAAAAATTTTGAAAAAAATGCATTTTTGAGGCATTTCTTACATGCAGCAATTTATTGATATTTTTATAAAATTATGAATAAAAAATTGTTTTCATAGTTATTTACAAAATGTTAAATAATAAATATGGCATTGTAGAGGATTCATATATTTTGATAATTTAAAAAAATCTTGTGAATAAAAAGATTTCTTTTCACATTTATTTCTTTATAAAATGCTAAATAATAAATCTTTATAAAATGGTAAATAATATTGCATTGTACTTGGTTCATATATTTTTATAATCCTGTAAATAAACCTTGGGTTGGTTAAGGTAGTATAAAATAATAGCAGTATCAAGATGAAAAAACGTTCTTTTGACCCACCATTTTTGTGGAATGGGGTATGAAAGTTAGATTGCAAGTTATTCTTGGTCCAATATAAGTAAAAAAAAAAAAAAAAAAGAAGATCTTTAAACAAAATTCTAGGATGTAAAATCAGTGTACTTAATTGAAAATTGTTTAACACACTAGAGATTTATCAATATGATTATTTATAACTATGTTATGGTGGAACACACCTATTCTATAGTTAATAGACTCTCTCACCTATAATAAGTCGGAGTAGTAAGAGTAATGAGTCAGTCAGTCGTTCACCTCCTGACTGGCTGTTCGGTTGAACTCTCTGCCTTCGGGCGGGGAGGAACCCGAACGAGGCTACGCCAAAGGGCAGAGTCTCTTTCAGGGAGGTAAACCGGCCCTGAACCCGTTTATATGGCTTCAATGGGCATATTTTTGGGCCAAGCCCACGGGCTCGGAGATCCTATGTTAAATAACCGTGCCACATGATGCCCCAGTGGGTGGGGGGGTGACTGAATATTGTCAGTCGATGTCGGACGACAGTTAGTCAAATACGAAAGTATCAGTGACCATGACCAGATTACTCTGTGTAATACCAAGTTCCTAACGTTTTATACGTTGAGCCAATTTTAGGACTGACTTAGTACAAATACAAGCCTCCACTGTGAAATCACTCCACAACAAACTATCTACTAACTCACCTATATACGCTACTACTGAAAAGTTTGTGATCGCTCCTCAGACATGGTCATTGTTATTTTGAAAATAAATGTAAATAATCCTATTAAATGTGCATTCAAACACCAGTTAGTAAAGTAATCTTTCCAAATAATGAACAAAAAAAAAAACAAACAATATAATTTAATTATTTATTAAAAAAGAAAAAAAAAAATGATTTATTTACTGAAAACTGAAAATCTGACACATGTAAATGTATATGAACTCTGAACATTCTCTTTTGGTGAATTCAAGCAGGTAGAATTTAATATATTCAACTGAAACACATATCTGTGCTTAATTATTCAATATAAGCTGACCAATCAAATAAGAAATCCTGAGAAAATTTGTTAGACAAAACCAATTAAAATAGAAGGGAAACCAGTTAAGCTACTGTAATGCCAAGTTATAGCCTCACAGATAACTATAAGACAAATAATTTACAAATGGAGGACATTCAACATGACCACAACTCTGCCTAGAAATGCACACCCACCAGAACCGTCACCAAGAAACTCTAGGGAAATATCAGGTAAAGAGTGTGATGAATAAGGGTAAATCCTCAATCCTTCCTCTCTTGAAGAATTGTCATCTATGTTGGATACTGTCATTACTAAATCACAAAATACCACAAGAAGAGGAAGGATAATAAATGTCCCAGCAAGATATAAAATATGACAATAATAAATTTAAAAGGTCTTTGTCATAATTTAAAATAAAATATTCAGTGTTGTATGCTGTCATTATCTCTTACTAACACTCAACATAAATATTACTTTTTACTAAAACTCACCATAAACACAACTTCTTAATAGCATTAAGCAAAGATATCAGATCAATAAAGATTCTATATTGTTCAAACCTATTGTTTTTATGTCCTTGTTTCATATCATCCTTATTCATTTGTTATTAAAATGATAGCAAAATACAAAAATCTACTGCTGATAAAGCGGAATGTTTTGCTTGAAAATTCTTTTTCAACTCCATACTTGATTCTTCAGGAATATCTTTGCCTGATTTCCCTCCTAGAACCCCTGATGCTAACCTCTAGGAGAGCAACTCATTGTGCCTTCTTGGTCTCACATTTTCCACTGATATGAAATGAAGTGAGTATATTGAATCAATTCCTCAGTCTACTGCTAGAAAAGTTGGTTTGCTGTGTCATGCCAGACAGTTTTTCTCACCAGAATCCACCTTGCATGTTTATATATCTATTATCCCTCCATGCATTGAATATTGCTGCTTTATTTGGTTTTGTGCTCCTTCCATACGTCTCAAGATTCTCACCAGAAGTCTTCTAGAAGTTCATTCTCTGGACAGATGAGTCAAAAAGAGAATTGTTTGGTCATAATCAAAACTGCCATGTTTGGAGAAAAGCCAACATTGCATACCAAGCAAAGAATTTCATTTCAAAAGGGAAGCATGGTGTTAAGATCTAGGGCTGCTTTTCTGTCTCTGAACTTTGACAACTCCATATTATCGATGGAAACAAGAATTCTCAGTTCTATCGACAAATTTGAGATCAGAATCTTCTGTCATCAGTCAGGGAGTTGAAGCTTGGTTAAAAATGGGTTCTACAACAAGACAATCATCTTAAGCATACCAGCAAAACTAACAAGAAATGGTTTAAAATAAAGAGTATTTGTACCATGGATTGGCCGAGTTAAAGTCCAGATCTCAATTCAATACAAGTGAGTTTTACAAGGAAGAATGGGCAAAAATCCTCAACAGCAGATGTGAGGTCTGTGGTAGCTGAAGAGATCTTGTTGAAGTAATTGCTGCAAAAGGAGGCATTACAAGGTACCAGCTAAAAAGGTTTACATGTGAAATTTTCATTTTTGAGAAAATAAATTTCCATTCAATTCTTTCGTTCACTTTACACTGATGCCCTTGAGAAAGGCATGAATCTATCTTTCTTCAACTATGGGTTAAATAGCAGGGTAGACTGGGATCTTTTGCTTTGAGGCAGCAACCAGTCTGTGAGAAGGAAAACTCTGAATTCAGTTTAAAGATGCTTAGGCTCTGTCAGGTTATCTTGCTCTAGATACACCAAATCTGTTATGGTTGCAGTAAATGTGATACCTCTGGTACCCTAAGGGGTTATGAGACACACACTCTTACATAACTAATAGAAGACGGGAGGAACATTTATTTTTATTTATTCATTTTTGGTGGTGGGGATGTGGGGATGTTCCAATTCCTACTTAAGCTTATTAAAACCACTCCATTTATTTGAATAATTATTATAGCTGATTTTAGTTTTTTATCCCTTTTAGATAATTTTCTGAATCTCCACTTTTGTTAAGATGCTCTTGTTTATTGCATATTGTATAAAATTCTGGCCACCTTCCAAATATAAAACTCCCCTTGTATTAGGCTTGTAAGAATGTTGGTTTGTTTAGATCTATTCATGTAAAAGTTATTCGGTGCTTTTTAAAAATTTCTGAGTTAAGTAAAAAGAGATCCGGGATTCAGAATTGTATTTAAATCTACATTCAGTTAAATTATTTTTTTACAATTCCTGGAATGCCACAAATGATTTATATTAGCATCCTTAACTTCAGTCCTTGATGTATTTCCATATTCATTACATATGCATTACAACATGTAAAAGCAGTACTGGCTGCGTGGTCAATGAATGCCTTGTAGGGAAATAACTTATATTATGATTACCATAATGAAATCGGATGGTAATGACAAATATTGTATATTCTGTGTTGAAAATACTAAATTCCATGGCACATAACATCATATTTGTAATGTAAACAAATACACCAATTTTGTGAAAAAGAATCTAAATAGCTAAATATGTTCTACTTTTACATGAAAAACTTTAATTTATGATAATTTTTCTTGGAGTTCAGTTGAAATAATCATTAAAAAAATAAGAAAGTAATGCTTTGTATTAAATTATTTTAAAATGTTTTTAACTAACAATATAGAGATCCAGACTGTGAAAGTATTCAGTAACATTTTGACAAATATAGTGTTATGTCATACATATATAAACAATAAACACTTATTCTTTACAATTTAAGTTTGTGAAAATATAAAAAGATGTTCATTCTCCTTATCATAGACTCCAAATATTTAAAATTGTTCATATTTTAATTTGTACAGTAAGGGAGATAACTTGCTTCCCAAATCTATGTAATACAGCAGTATACTAACTTAAATGGGAACATTTCAATAACATAAAGCAAAGTGGCTAGGTTTGTCAGTTTTATCTGTCTGTTGCATGTCCTGTTGTTAATTCTTCTGTCAACTTATTGATATCGACCTACCTCAGGAATTTATCTAACAACATTAAAATGTGTTGCATCTGGATTGATATGTCATATGAATCCTCCTATATGTCTGTCAATGCCAGACAATTTACTCACAGATGAAGAGGAGACAAGAGGCAATGGAGGTGTAGTTCTACAGAAGAATGCTGAGAATACCATGGGAGCAATGAGATAGTTTTAAAGAAAAATGATCATTAGAAGGAAGCTCACACTTAAAATAAGAAAAATATTTTGGGACACATAATGAGAAAAGAGGGCCTGGAAAACTTAATACTCATTGGGTAAATTAAAGAGCAGGCAGGCAAAGGAAAATAGTAAGTAAGCTATCAAATGAGTTTGTGTGAATGACTAGCAGAGCAGAGGTAAAGAGTTAAATGTTTCCTACATCTGCAAGAAATAGGATGTTGTGAAGAACCATGACCGTCCATCTCCTGAATTGACATAATGTATAAAAAAACATGAATTAAATGAAAAAAATCTATACTGTCTGCTGACATGTTCAAGTGTTTCTTGACCTGAATGACCTTCAGCGAAATTCAAACTGAATACTATTTAATCTATGGGGGTATATTGTTCTTTTTTTATATATTTGTATATTACCCATATCTAGGGATATCTTGTCTTGTCTTCCTTTTTAGAACTGCTCAGTTATTACTAGCTTTTTTAGTACTGTTCAGTTATTACTAGCTTTGTTTTCTATTGAGGCTGAGTAAGAGGTCCTTCTACCAATTACTATGCCACCAAATTCATGACCCTTAAACTTAAGCTCAACCCAGACCTTAAATGGAACATGTTCATCACTAACGATATTGGAAAAATAGTTGGTTCCCTGTATCACTCCAGTAAGTACCTGATACCTTTTGCTATCTTCTACTTTAAAAAGAGCCAGATCAGGCTGAAAATGAAGTACTGTTAACATATATTGGCAGGAGCTGCCAGTCTCTATCTCTGTAGCTTTATAGATGATGAATTATATCCTACCCTACAAGCCCTTTTCCCACAGATGAAATGTTGCAAGCTTCTCACTATCTATCACTATTTCCATGGAAAGTATTAAGACAAATTACATTTCTCAGTTCTAAGACATGCCATGCCGTGCACATTGTAGTGATGCATCTTCCACTCCTTTCATATGCTACTGGTGAGATGTAAGTCCCGCTCGTGCAGCTTCTTCTCATAGACTGTTGCATTGTGGAACTAGCTCCCAAGAGGATGCTTTACTGATTACTACATACTTAACCTGTTCAAGTCTAAGGTTAACTATTATCTTACCCACATATCCTCATAGACTCTACCTGTTACCTCTTTATCTCGAGTGGCTCTTGGGCCTTATACAGGGTGAGTATTATTGTAAAACAAGAAGTAAAAAAAGCAACACTTTCATCCTCGAGTTTATTGTGCCATGACAATTGAATGCTTACAGAAGGTTGGAGAGCCCACCTGCCAAAGGATTTGATAGTATCAATAAAATTGAGTACATTAAGTTTGACTATTTACACTATTTACATTGTCTGGACTGTTGTTCTCCTCTTTATTGTTATATTCATGATGTTCTGGCTGTTGTATTCTCCAGCCTTCTTCAGGTGATATACATTGGAATTTTGAACTGAACCCTTTATTTAGTCCATTTGGGTAAATTGTCTCCAAGGGCACATGCCCCAGTGGATAAAAGTGTTGACTGAAGAAATCCAGTGACTTGAACCAAACAGTTGTTCTGGCTACAGCAGAGGTGAACAAAAACTTGGGGAGTTGAGTTACTAAATTAACTGAAACTAAGATATCCAGAAAAGGCATGGCATGTGGAACTGGAGCAATCTACTCCAGTGGACTAAATAAAGGTTTTGGTTCAAAATTCCAACTCATATCACATGAAGAAGGCAGGAGCATATAACAGCTGAAATGTCATGAATATGACAATAGGCATGAGGCTGACAGTGCGAACAATGTAAATAGTATAAATAGTTACAATATCTCATCTCGAATACTATAGACATATTAAGTTTAACTGTAAATAAAGTAAAAACAATTGTTCCAATGACCTCTTCACTTTGGTACCAAGACTTTTTGAATTTAAGCACAGTACTCAACTAGCATCAAGATCTCATTAATTTACAGTTAACCTGACTAGATGTAGCCATTAGTTCTATGCTAACAGTTTCTTTTCTCGCACTTCTTACTTGTGGAACTCACTTCTGGCTCCATGCTTTCCAGCCAACTTTCATCTTCAAAGATTTAAATGCTATCTCCTGTCCTCCTGATTACTCTTCCTGCTCATTAGCAATGTTTCTCTCACTAATTCTTCCACACCCAGTAACCCCTTGTATCTTAGTGGCTTTATAGCCTTGTTAGGGGTGAAACTGATTAGAAAAAATAATAACTTCTTATCCCCCAAATTCAAACAGAAACAAACAAGAAGCTAATTTTTTTACTCTTGTCATCATTCTTATGATATGAACAAAATGAGTCAGATGTCCCCAAACAACTAACAGAAGCATTAAGTTACATAAGCATGTCTATATCTGTAAATTTTTATTACTTTTATTTTATATATATATATATATATATATATATATATATATATATATATATATATATATTGCTTAAAATTAATGCTAAAAATTCAGAATAATCAAATTTGAAGACTTCATTCATTCATTAAAGCAAAGATTTAAATATTTTTGCATTATCTGTTTTTTATCTTTAACTTTTATTCAGTATTAAAAGTCATTGTACGTAGCATAAGATTTGAAACAACTCCATGTTTTTCAGCATTTGATAATTTCTGTTTGTTTTCTTTTTATTACAAGATAGATAAGAATAAATAAATGGTGCAGAGTTAGAAAAAAATATCAGTAGCAGCCTGCTCTAAAAACCTTTTTGAATAACCTTTTTTTTTTCATCACATAATAACTATTCTAACATATTTGGCCTGGAATCCCCAGTAAGATCCTCTTAGACAAAATCCTAAAAGCATATTTCCCCTTCTGTGCGTCAACTTAATTTTGTTCATTTCTCAGTTCACTGCCCAGGAGATTTTATACAACTTTCTTTCCCCACTGCCCCACCTTCACATTCTCTCCTCTTCCTACATTATCTTGACATCATCAAAACATACATAGCAGATTTATCTATATTGTAGTTAGGTAATCCTGATGTGTGTGTGTGTCTGCATAGATTTATGTATGTATAAATGAAAACAGAAAATTCTCATCATTACATTACTTACTATCATTAAATAGAATTGTTTCCTTTTATGGACAATACATTTTTATTCTTTATTTCTTTTTGTTTATATTCTCTGCTAGTAATCATGTTAGGTAAGCTGGTTTCTTGTGCGTTGATATATTTCATCAGTTCTTTTATCTGAAGATCACTTTTTATGCACCGCTTTTCCAGTCTTATTTCTTTTGTGATTCATATATATTCATATATTCATCTTCAAAATAAGAGAAAAAAAAAATTTTTTTTTCAAAGAAAAGTTCATAAATTTTGCTGGTATTGTTTTGCTTGTTCTCAAACAAGAGAAAACTAATTTGCTTTTTAACAGGAAATTACATACCAGCTTCAATATGCCTTTTGTTGATAGGATGAACAAAGGTGAAATTTTAAAAATGAAATCGCCTGCTTCAACCTTTATTGGAGGGAACTTAAAAACTCTTTCACATAAGTGCAGTTGGAAATCTATAATTGCTTAGCTAACAAATCTAGGTAGAAAATTGACTTTCAGACATTGATTGCATTCAAATTTTGTACATTATCTGTTTTTTTTTTTAAAGCTTTACAATTTCAAAATTAAAAGTAGAGGATGTAAATTCTTATATCTATAAATCGAGGATTTTATTTGTATAAGAAAAAAGTTGCATATCTAATTTGACGCAGTGTATCACAAAGACACTTTAAAATAAAAATAAATTAGGATAATTCATTTTCAGAGTGTAGGCCTTGGTATAACTGAATTCTGAATTTCAGTAGTTTTCAAAATTTATTCTTTTATACTATGTGATGAAAAGATTTGAAGACACATTGGAATAGCAAAGGATTCTTTCCAAAACTAAACAAAGTGTTAAGAAATAGGAGAATTTTATTAGAAACAAAGAAAAATGCTAAACTTCTATGCAATATCAATCCTCCTATATGACGGTGATCAATTCCCTCACATATGAAGATAAGATGAAGTGACAGAAATATGGCTCTACAGAAGGATGTTGAGAATCACATGGTCTCAACATGTGAGTAATAAGGAATTTTTAAGAAAAATGAGAATAAAAAGGACACTTACACTTAGAATCAGAAAGAGAGAAGTGAAATTTAAGTGACACGTAATGAGGAAGGAAGGCTTAGAGAATTTAACTCACAAAAATGACAAGTGGGGATACAAGGAATAACTTACCTGAAAGATAAAATAGATGGCTGAACAGAGACTAGGAAGAATGGTAAAAGAATACACTTTGTTTAGATCTATAAAGGAAGTTGAAGAGAGCCATTACCTCCTGAGGATACATGCCACATGATGAAAATGATTTAGCAGTTAGCTTCTTAGTGTATTCTAAATAATTATTGTAATTGAGGTTTAACTTTTCAGTCATAATGGATCCCCAAAAAATAAATCTATTTAGATAACTTTCACTCATTTTGCATGCATCTTTGTCTTTTTACATCCATGATAATTTCTTATTTATATTATTTACTGTCGGACTAATGTCGTCATTCAGAGAGAAAGGATAATTTCTGTAGAGAGTTATGATTCTATTTTCTTTGATTTTTCACTTATAAAACAGAGATAAGCAAAACAGATAAACTTAAACAAAACTCAAAGAATATATACAAACTTAATTGCAGTTATCTTCTGAGGAACCTCTGGAGTATGCTAGTGTCCATGTTTAGAATTTCTAAGAGTTTAATAATAACAAGTAGATATCTTCAGTGCCAAGCTGAATTGCTTGATAAAGATTCACTGATAAAATTTTACACTGATAACAAGTGATGTAACTGTAGCATGAGAAAGGAATTGTGGGAAAGAATAATAAAAATTCCTGAACTAACAATGAAGGAGTTAATAATGGAACTGATCATCATGAAATATAAGCTTATCATTGATAAATATAGAAGACATTGTGATATGCTAGTATTTGACAAAATTAGTTTCTTTTGGTTCTGGTTGCAATGATGACTTCAATATTTCAGCACATTCTTTGAGATAGATATCAGTAATACTTCTTTCAGAGGTAAACTACAATACAGAAAGCATGAATATTAATGTGCCTGTATATACGTGTATATAGTGTGTGAATTTTTGCTTTACTTAATTTTGAAGTACAGTATAATTGTATACACTGGATATATAAAGGGTGCGATTGATAAATTGTCCTCTAAATTACACAAAAATGAAAATAACACTGATATCTCATTTTAACAGATATATTTACCAAAATTACACAAAAATATCTTGAAATACTAAAGAGTAAATTTATTCAATAAAATCACCATTGGTTTCAACCACAGCCTCCAAATGAATTCAGAATCTCCTGCATCTCTTCTGGACTGTATCCTTGTTTTAGTTGGTGAATACTGTCATATTGCCTTCATTTTTGGTATTACAATGAGTTTCGTTGGTTTCTCACTCAGCTGCACCCCACACATAATAATCAAGAGGGTTTCCTTCTGGGGAGTTAGGTGGCCATATATAAGGGTTGCAGACATTGTCTGACAGCAATGACTGCATTCTCCTTCTTGTGTGGCATGGTGCAGAGTCCTGTTGCCAGACATAGGATCTTCCAGTAGCCACCTTCTTGATTATTTATTAAAGCCCCTGTGTTGAGTCTGAGGACCTGTGGGAAGATGAATAGAGGCATAATGTTGCTATCACTAATGATCACTTCAAACACCTTCGTAATCACCATTAGACTCAACAACTCTTTCCGAATCCCCTGCACTGTCCTCAGATTGATACCCAAACACTCTGAAATGTTTGTGTTAGAGCTTTCAGTGCAAATGCCAAGCTGTACATCATGCTGTTCCCAAATTTCTTGTGATATCAATTGTGTTATGGTGCTGCTTTTCTCACTGACTGTGCCCAACTAAACCTTACTGTACAGTGCAGTTGGCAAAATCAAAAACAATGTGCATGCACAAAATTGAAAATATTAAATGGCAACAATTTACCCATCACACCCTATATATATATATATATATATATATATATATATATATATATATATATATATATATAACAAAAGGAAAACTTTTCTTTACAGTTGAGGAAAATTGTTAAGTTCTCAAATTTGAAATTGAAGAATGTTTTAAAATATTCTTAAAGCCAACTGGAAAGCTAAACTATAGAGAATGCTAAGTGATGTAATTTATTGCCTAATAGAGAAAAGTCAGTAAATGTTGTTGAATTTTGTATTGATTAATAAATTTGTTTATTTTTTAATGTAATTAGAATTTACTATTTTATTTTATTTTGATAAATTATTTATGTAAATATTTTAGTTATTTAAATGTCTTGACTAAACTATTTTCTTTTAATTTAAAAAAAATTAAAGTCATATATGTTGGCTTGGGAAAGGTGTATTTCCTTTAAGAATGGAGATATTTGAAAAAAATCCAGGGTGTAATTTAACAAGATATAATTGCACTTTCAAGAACTTTTCATGTAAGTAAAATATTTTCTCTTTTAATAAGTGTAGCATTCACGAGGTCAAATTTGTAGCTGAAATTATTTCTATGTATTGGATAAATTGTTATATATTGACCTTTCTTGTGTTCATAAGTACGTTTCTTTGTTTTTTTTTAATATATATATAAAGGTGGGTCAAATTCAAAAAGCACTTTCCAAAGATTTTTGTTTTAGTGAATTATTTTCTCTTTTAATCAGAGCAGTATTCCCTATGTCAAGATTGTGGTTAGTTTCATTATGATGAACAACCAATGTGTTTTGTGTGCTATGTTTTTAAAAATGTCATTTTTGTGTTCATATAGTCTTTTGTTTAAATTTCTTGAGGTTTCTCCAATATATTCTTTCTGGTAATTCCTGCAGTTGATAGAGTAAATTCCTCCTTCAAGCTTTGGCCTGTTTTGTATTTTTATTGATTAAGTCTTTGATTGTTTTAGATTTAGTTGCAACAGATTTTATGATGAGTTTAGATAAATTCTTTACAGTTGTAATTGTAATAGAGTTAGTGGGTAGAATAATATATTTTTTTATTCTTTGGGTTTGCCAGGAAGGACAGCTTTTCTATTTTGGAATATTTTATGAGCCTTTTGTTCCATATGGAATATGAAATTGTTAGGGTATTGAAAGTATTTTCAGTATATTTCTCATTTTTGTGTAAATTTTGAGTGCTATTAAATAAAATTCAATAATCATTCTGGATTTTATTTTGTTATGGTGGGAAGAGAAGTTTATTAAATCATTTTATTAGTTGATTTTTGGTAGACACTAAGTTTTAGGCTGTTGTCACAACAGTGTAATATGATGTCTAAGAAAGGTAATGTATTGTTTGTTTTTTTCTATTCCGTATGTAAATACTATTATAACAGTTTTTCCTCTTCCATAAACATTTCCTCTTTGTTCCTTACCTTATCACTACTGGATTCTAATATATATATATATATATATAATATATTTACACACACACACACACGCATATAAATGCATTCACACATGCACATATATGTGAGTATATATATATATATATATATATATATATATATATATATATACTCACACATGTATCTATACATGCAGACACACACACACAGATATATATATATATATATATATATATATAACAGAATGGGTTGGTACATGTTTTTAAAAATCACTATGTTTACACACACACATGGACTCTCTCAGCTATAAATAGGAGCAGGTACTGCCTTTTGGAGAGGGAAGTTTCCAGCAGTCACCACTGACAGTTGGACTGAACATTCTTGCTGTAACACTCTCATTTGTATATGTTTGTATTACTGTTTCTGTTAATATATTTGTTTAACTCAGTTCCTCTTTTGTGTCTTTATGTCTGGCCCTAACAAGGCCACAACACTATCATAATAGAATGCAGATTTTATCACAGTTACAATAAGATTGTTTTTTGTAATTTACTCTTGAAGATGATCTTAGAAAAGATCAAAAGTACTTAGGCTAAAAAAACTATGGCACCTTCATTGATGAAATTTATCTTTACATCAGGTTATAATTAGAAAGGATCTGTATAAAAAAAAGTAGACACAATATGTCTATATTATTCAGTGAAGCATATACATATATACATGCATACATATATATGATATCTCTCTCTCTCTCTCTCTCTCTCTATATATATATATATATATATATATATATATAAAGCTGTAGCCTCTGTTTGTTATTGAACTCCTCCTAGGGTTTTGGAGATAGACACCATCACCATATATATTCTGAAACAACATTATCCTGGGTACTTGCATATTTCATTTTGACCAAAGAGGTCCTTGGTGGGCACAAAGCCCTCACTAATTTTTTTCCATTTGATTTAAATTAAATTTAAATTTGAATAAGGGAATGACTCCTATCTAAAATATAGAAAAAAAGCCAAAAGATGGAGGTCACATTGGTAAGATCATTGTGTGATATTGAAATACATTGTTTTTCTCCACAAATTATAACAATGATTTAAAATCAATCATCATTTTCTTACAAAAGAAAATATGGGACACATGGCAAGTATATGATATATATATATATATATATATATATATATATATATATATATATATATGCATGTGTGTTGAAATAGATCTAAGAACACACAGGGGTCATTAAAAGATATGAATACAGATATCTTTCCTCAGCCCTTCTCAGACCAATCTTTATTGTTTTATTACCCTTCAAGCAGAAGAACCTTCTCACTACCATTTAAAGACATTTGTGACACTACCACACACACAAAAAATATGTTTAACATCGAAAAACATAAGATAAATTAATTCATTTTAATAATATGTGGAAATATCCACTTTTTGGCTGAATAAGGTCACAAGACCAAAACCCGTGTTGCAAAATTATGGAAAATAAAGCTCAATAAATATTTTTAAATAAATCCAGATTACGACCAAAAATGTTTGTGGTTTCTCTCTTCTTTTTAATATATATATAATATATATATGTATATATGGGGGGTTGTTTCCCTTATACCTATGATAAATTCAGCTGTAGCTTGCATATTATCTATTATGCAAGTAGTTTAGCCATTAGAAACTTGTGCAATAGCAGTATGATAATAAGACTATCAAGGAAAATAATTACAGTGATGGTGATCATTCAAATATCAGGGTGTTGTATTATAATCATGGAAAAGATCTTGCAAGCATTAGATTGTAATTTGGAAATAGAGCCATAACATAAAAACACGTTAAATCAGAGCAACAAGGTTACATTGAAATGCATTGGAATCAACTTGCCAATCTAAAGAACTAATAACCAGCTTATTTCCATGATTGGTACCCTGAAAATAAACTATTTACCACATCTAACATCATAGGCATCGTTGTAAAAGAAGAGTTATTTTATTTATTTATTTATTTTTTTTAATTAATGTATCTTACAAATTTGCATAATGAAAGAGACATTTTATGAATGTGTCTTAAAAAAAACTGTTTACATTTTAGTACAAATAAGATTTAACTCCTAAACTGATGAAATGCAAGTGTTATATTGAATCAGATTTTTCAAAAAATAAGCTTGTGATATCTAGGGAAAAAAATACTACTTTTTACAAGTCTTCAAAAATATCCATCTATGTAAATATTCAATTGGAACTGTTGAAGATGGCTTTGTTAACTTATCTGCCCAATTTAATTTACCTGAATTGAAAGGTATGTTTATCATTATTTGCTCTCTACAATCATGTATCATGCAAACCATTACTGTCCATAAGAGCAAAATCCCTTAGAATAACAATGAGATACTTGGATACAAAGATGCCTGGAAATCTTCTGTAAGTAAGTAGACTAAATGTAACTGCTTATTTGTTGCAGTAAAATTAGAAATAACAAACAGAAAGGTGATTACTAGTGTCTACATAGAGGATCCTCCATCTTGTATTGTTATTTGTAGCTGATTTTGGGACTTCATTTTTTGTTGTACTGACTCTTTGTTGTTTTTAATCATTTCACCCCAAGCAAGGCAATAAAGCTACTAAGATGCAAAGGGTCACTCTGAGAGTGAAAGAATCACAGGGGAAAAATATAAGAATAGGATTCAAGGTGACAATTGACATTGCATTTAAATTTTTGAAGCTTATAGTTTTGTCATTCACTTACACAAGCTTAGTTCATCACTGTTTCCACTCCACTCTTTTCTTCTATGTCTTATGAGGTATCAAAATTTTTCACACCCTCCTTCTTCATTATGTCTCCTAGAAATTCCAACTGTCTCTTTCTGATTTATATAGTAAACAGGATGCTGAGTATAAGCATAATCTTTTTTCCTTAAAACTTCCCTGTTGTTCACATACTCTGTTCATGGTATTCTCAGCATCCTTCAGCAGAACAATATCTCTATTACCTTAAGTTTTCTTTCATTTGTGAGCAGGTTGTTCAGCATTCACTGCCATATAGGATGACTGATATCTGATTACAGAGTTTTTTTCTTTGTTTCTAATGAAATTTTCCTCGTTCTAATGTTTTGTTTAGAGTTTGGAAAGCATTTTTGCTCTTCCAGTGTCCCTTCACACTTTTGGAAATTTCACAGTTCTAGGATTAGCTGTATATTTTGATTGGAATGATTTAATTCATGCCAATAAATAAAGTTAAATTATTTTTATATTTGAAATCTTTATCTTCTCTCTGTTGTAGAATATATATATATATATATATATATATATATATATATGGCATGAATATTTGTTTTGTTTCCAAGGCCAAAAAAATGAGATGAAAGAATTAAATCCAGATTATATAAGTGATATTAAACTAAACTTCAGAGACAAGTATAAATTAAGTATTATTCTTATATACAATAGGGTGATGAAAAGTTCTAGCCTTGACCCACTTTTGCAAAAAAAGTCTTCTGATATTTGGTCATTGAAATAGTGATTGCGGGAAGTATTGATTGAAATAGTGATTGCTGAGAACTTTTCAAGACCCTGCCAGATATTTATATGTGTGTGTGTGTGTAAATATAAATATAAAAGTGAACATTGAAGTCAGCACTCAGAGGCGACAGGCTATTTCATGCTAGACGCAATTCTCAGGTTGCCTGACGATTGCGTCTAGCATGAAACTTTTATATTTATATTTACATACACTCTATCTCTGATACCGAGCACTTTATCCCATAAATATATGCGTATTTATATATATATATATATATATGTTACAGCATTTCATTGCTGTCACTGGCATGTTATCTTTGTTGGTATGTGTGTGTACATACATATATATATATATATATGAATATAAAAAGGATCATATACACAAAAATTTATCAAATATATCAGTCACACATAAAAGTAAATTCAGCCATAACTTTGATCTAAAGAATTTCATACTTATTAAAAGTGAAAGTAAATTATGTAGACTGAAAATTCATGAGATTGTGGCTATCAAATTTTATCGAAACATAAATTTGCACCCCAGATTTTTTAAAATATCTGTTCCTGAAAGAATTACTCATTTTCCAAGCTCCACATGAGTATAAAAAATGTGAAAAAAATGAAAAGAAAATGATTAAATTCATAAACTCCTTTGCTTTAAAATGTATAAAACATAAATTAATCCCAAACTAAAATAATATGAATATTAATTACATTATAAAAAAATAATTACTCACTTTTATTAAATTATGTCACTATTAATTTTCTTAAATTTAAAAATGAAAACTGACAACATTTTTACTTTTGTTTATATTTGTTTCTTGCAAAATAAAATCCTTACATTTGTCTTGATAAAGCCCATCAGAGGACAAAAGGCATCCAGTAAGATCAGTTTTCCTTTTGTCTTTATTCATATTGTCCTTTTACAGATATATTTTTAGTTATATCTAAAATTTGACACACACTCCTAGACATATATAGATATGTCTAATGGTAGGTAAGGGAATAAGAAAATTAAAAAGAATCAGTTATGCATTTTACTCTGAATGGAATTAAACATTTAGATACATTTGATGTCAAAATTTTAATTTAAAGCTGAGCCACTCTGTATGTCTAAAGTTTTAATGTAAACTGTAACCAGCATTTGCCGAGTTTCTCCTCACATCATTTTTTTTTTCTCTCTCTTTTGATATTCCATCCATAAAACCATTATTAGTCTGAAAAATGTTCCTTCTGAGAATGAAATGCATCATTAAAAAGTTTTTTGTTTTTTTTTCGTTTTTTTTACATTTTGTCACATATGCGTGTTTGTGTGTGATCTTCAAGAAAATAAAGAATACCAAAGTAAAAACTTGGAAGAATTTATTTTGTTGAACTTTCAAACAAGTTTTTCAGATGCAGGTGAAACGATTCGATTTATCTTGAATTCTTGTTCCCATAATTACTGAATATAAAGAAAATAAAATATATCTTCAAACCGGGAACTTTCAAGTTGTATTCTATTAGTTTATATTCTTATTTATATCTATAATATTGATTCAATTTTTTGCTTTTATGCCATAAATTATTTACAACTGTTTTGATAATTTAGTATATTAAATATAACAAGGAATACCCATGAAAATTTAACAATTTTGCTATTTGAATTTTCTGATGAATCTTAATTCCTAAATTAATGAATGAATAAGCTCCTTGCAAGTTCTACAACTATGAAATACCAAGTCCATTATAGCATATTTAAGCTTAGCAACATAACAATCATAAGTATAGGTCAGTATTTAAAGAAGTAAGAGGGTACAAATGAAAAGATCTGAAATTGTTAAATTTTTTCATTTCTTGGAAGCAAATGTTAAACACAGGAGTTTTACCACATCCTTTATTATTTCTTTCTTTTTTTTTGTTTGCTTATGGCCATATCAGGTTTGAACACCAGTTCTTATACTATCACTGAAGTTAAGCAATTTCAAGACTGGTCAGCACCTAGATGGGTAGCTACCTGGGAATACCAGGTGTTGTGACGTTGGATATGTGAGTGGACTAATAGATATCGACTCTGAATAAGAACTCTGAAAACTGAGCTTATTATATTCACTTATGCGTAAATATCCTTGCGAATGGTATGAATCCACCCCTTCTACTCACCTGACTTGAGTCTGGAAAAAACCATCTCCTAAAAATTGTTAATACAATATTCCCTGGCAATAGGGATTCTGCTTACAACTCTAAAATATGTTTCAGCTTTAAATAACCGGCAAAAGTTTGATAAACTGTAAAAACAAATCACTCAATCTTTCTTTTTCTTCACTTTCTCACTGAAACCAAACATCATCTCTGATATGTCTTTTCTCCACATATAAAGAGTCATCCATTATGTATGAGGTATTAGCAAGGTGTAATATACTTGATAACTAACACAAGTAAAGGGTGTTCCAATAACTAGGACTGATTTTAAATATAAATTAAATTTAAGCATCTAATGATTTTTTCTTTTTCTTTCAGATTTAACAACTTAAGTCTTTGGCAATTTCAACCATGGAAAGATTAACAATCAAACAATGTGTTATTATGAAAATAGATGTTCAAACAGAAATGCATTTTGCACACTCCACAATTATTTTGGTGAACATAATCAACCAACCAAGAGTGCAATTGGAAATGATGTAACATTATTGTAGAGAGTTTCAATTCCTGCACACAATGACAAATAGAGGTGTCTGGATTTTCAGCCACATTCTTGTGCACTGCAGGAATGTTTTCAGCTTAACAGCATAAATGAGCCCGCAATGGTGTTTTCACATCTGCCACCAAACCAGTTTGTTTGAATTTACAAACAATTTTTCCAAATGCACTCTTGAAACTTTGACATGTTGTTTGATTGCCAAAGACTTAAGTTGTTAAATCTGAAAGAAAAAGGAAAAAATCGGTCAAAGTTATTTGAACACCCTTTATAATTTAATAAATTATATTTTCTTTAACAAAATATTGCAATAACAATCATAAGTATTAATGCAGGCCATTATTTAAAGAAGTAAGAGGGTACAGATTAAAAGATTTGAATCTGTTAAGTTTTTTCCATTTTCCTGAAGCAAATGTTAGCTACATGAGCATTATCACATCCTCTATTTTTGTTTTATTCTTTCTTTCTTTTATTGACTAAATAAATTATTAAACTTTGTATCAGATTTTATGCTGAATTTCACCTCTCTTGAAATAGAAGTACAGTTAAATGATTTCGACTGTCTCCTGCAGACATTTGAGAAACTGACCCACTCATGGAGAATTAAGTTATTCTGTAACCAGACAAATAACTACAGAAATTTAACAAGTATGTAATTTCTCTTAGATAATAAGAAATGCCATCTGCACACACACACACACACACACACACACAGAGAAATACCTCAAGCCTGAAATTATTTATAATGTTCTTGCCCCTTCATAATGTTTTCTGTTTGCTAATTCTTTAACACCTAGTAAGCCTTTGTGTTTTAGGGGCTTTACTGCCTTGCTTGTGGATGGTAAATTTGATTAAAAAATTAAGAAATCAACCCTACAAAGTTTGTGAGATTTTTTTTTTTAAATAACATTTTCATTGAAGGAATCCTCTTGTTTTTCTCTGTCCCAAACTGATATATTAAAACTGAAAGAAACAATACATGTGAGATATGGAGAAAACTAAACTTCATTGAAAGGCATGTTCAAAATTATTCCCACCCATAGCTAGCAGAACAGAAATGATATAGAAAGGGAATTGAATTTTCTCTTTTGCCCAGTTTCACTCTCCCGTCTCCATAGTGTCCAAAAGGGTCTCTGCATTCTTATGGGTGACAAATTATTTCTCACACTACAATCCATTTTTCACAGACAAAATATCACAAGCCCCTTGCTGCTCTATCACTATTTCCATGGAACATGCTCAGATGAAATACATTCCTTAGTTCCACCAGTTCTAATTTTCATGGCTAGGACCCGCTAAGCTACAGAAATTATAGCAAACCACCCTCATTGCTTTCATATTCCATTGGTGAGATGCAAGTTCCAATCAAGCAGTTTTTTCCCACAAACTGTTGCTTTGTGGAACTGATTCCCTAGAAGATGCTTCCCCCTGATCACTACAATATTAGCCTGTTCAAATCTAGGGTTAACTGTTATCTTTCCCACATATCCCCATAAACTGTGCATCTTACTCTGTAACTCTCTACTTTGAGTGGCTCCCTGGCTTTGTATAGGGTAAAGATCATTATGAAAAAAAAAAATTAGAGCATTTCCCACTTCCATTAAAACAAATGTAAAAGAAGAGATTATTATAATAATAAAGATGAGGACATTAGTCTAAGTAAACTAATGTATAACAAATTTAATCTAATTTTTACTCAGAACAAGGCCCGAGAGTAACACAAGGTAGAGGGTTACAGTTAAAATGATAATACTGCATGAAGTGTATGATATGAATAGAAGAGATGGAAGAGGATAAGGAAGAAAGATGATGATTGATTCATGACGAGGAGATCATGATTGAAGTGTTCAAAAAAGCACCAATGTGGAAGTTTGTTTTCCAAATTTGTAGTTCTTGAGAATAAGTTGTCTTCTTACATTTGGAACATGTAGATGATCTGACTTTGTGGAATTGGCATAGTGTTCTTGTTTTAATGTCTGAATTGATGAAACTATGGAATTTGAACTCATTTGAACATTTACCATAATAGATTTGGTCTCATCTGATTCTTGCAAAGATAAAGCATGACAGAAGGGGTATGGTGGAATGATGTTGACAAATTTTCCAGCATATTTAACAATGGAGTGAATACATGAGTTCCATTGGAAGTTTGGAGAAAACTTGAGACCTAAGAGATATTCCAAGCATGAAGCCTCATTTAGAGTGTAACTTTTAATCAA